>CM056502.1:11239089-11606352 GCA_029783415.1 Anisodus acutangulus
CGACGTCGTTTTGGTCGGAACCGAGATTTTCCGGCACGTTTTCCGGTCGGAAACCGTGTTACTTCAACACTGGTGTTATGGTTATAGATCTGAAGAAATGGAGACGGGTCGGGTACACGAAGCGGATAGAGAAATGGATGGATATACAGAAAACGAATCGGATCTATGAACTGGGTTCACTACCGCCGTTTCTATTAATTTTCGCTGGACACGTGGCGCCAATAGAGCACAGATGGAACCAACACGGTTTAGGTGGTGATAATGTGAGGGGTAGTTGTCGTGATTTACATCCCGGTCCGGTTAGTTTACTACACTGGAGCGGTTCAGGCAAACCGTGGCTCCGGCTAGACTCAAAAAAACCGTGTCCACTTGATTCGTTATGGGCACCCTACGATTTGTATGGATTATCTACGTGAATTTGAACTTCTCGCCGGTAAATTCCTCCAGTAACTTTTTTTTACATTCTGTTCATTTTATTATTGGGGATTTTTAACTTCTCTAAATTTTTTTCTTCCGACTTTCTTCTCAATTTATTTCGTTCAATTTTTGTTTCTTTTTTTATTTAACATATGAACATTATGATCACAAGAAACGATTTGTATTCTATTCTATTATTCGTGCAGCTTGAAATAAAAAGGAATTACAGATTATATTGAGTTCAATTTAGTTGTAATCAGGCTGTACTCTTGATTTCACTTGCATTAAATTTTGGTAGTTGTGCTTAATTTTACACTTTTAATTATATTTTGAAGTCCTAATATTATTGTAAGTACGGTAGCAAGTAGGGTATATATCTTGATGTGAAGTCAGCGAGATAAATTATACCGGCACTTAATGAGTGGCCTATAAATAATTAAATGACAGAAACACTATACACTTTTTTCTTTTTATCTTGTAATTAAAGTAGTACAAGATGAAACATTCAAACTGGAAAAGATGGTGTTGCTCTTATCTACCAAATGCTTATATTTTTGAAGTATGCTACCATCCTAAAAGTGTGATGTAAATGGTCTTATCTTACGTTAATGGATTGTGTTATTCTATTGTATTTGGAATGCCACTTTTTCTTATTCAAGGGACTTATTTTCTTAGTAAACATGTTTTCAAAAATTTTGATCAACCAAAACCTTTTTTCCTCCATACTAAACACACCCTTGCTAGAGTAATCCAAGTGTACTCATGTTAATCCAAACAATGTGGGAACCGTCGGTGACACTTTTGGGATTATTGTAAACACATAGTGGGAATGACATTTTGCTAAAAGATTGTGGAAATAATTGTGTGGGATAGAAACCCTGAAGAGTCGCTGTCCACTTTCTGGAGAAGAATATCTATTACAACATGAGAGGGGTGCGTAAAGAAGGAATAAACTAAAATTTGCAACCAACACATAACTTGTTGGATGGACACTAGTGGAGGAGAGTGTGCACCTAGAGAAGTGAGGACATATTCATTCAATTAAATACTAATCCTTGAGTTTCAATTTATATGACATTTTTTTTAATCATTTTGAAAAAGAATGATACATTTTTTTATTTGTTAATAATTTAATTTTATATTTTATTTTTTATGCTTAATAAGATGATTTATAACTACATAAATATTCTTGTCTTGGTTTAGACTATAAAATTCAAAAGTTTTTTTTTAAAAATTATGTGTCCAATTAAACTTAAATCATATCATATAAATTGAAACGGGGAGATTAAAAGAAAATGATGTGTTGTTAAGCTTTGTTTCATTGCCAGGTTGTCCTTTCGCATCAAAATGGCTGATGACTATGAAAACAGTAAGTAGTATTGTAAAAAAGAAAAAAAGGTGTCATTCACATATAAATGAAAAGACACCTATCCGGTGCCTCCTGGCTTTGACAGTTTTTGCAATAGTGAGGGAGAATCCAAGGAAGCCGTGATGTTAATTGATAGGTGCCAACTCCACGGACTTCTTTTTGAAATAAAGATCTAAACCTCTTTTATTTCTTGTGAAGCTCCCATCGTTGCCTCCTTTATACCTTTACTAGTACTTTTTTTTATTTTATAATTGTGGTATTTTGAAACGATTTGGGTGTATTCCGACTAATTTCACAAAGTACATGCTCTCCCCTAGCATTGGTAATTAGGTAATTTTATCTAGCAAGGTTTCCTGCTAATTTCACAAATTACATGCTCTCCACTAGCATTGGTATTAGGTAATTTTCTCTAGCAAGGTTTGGACATATGGAAGAACTCACTATTTTTTTGGCTTCGTTAAAATTTAAACTTGAAATCTCGCTATCTTTTTAACGCATTTTATTGACACTAAACACATTCTTATTAACTAATGTCCAAAGAATAACACATGAAATCTTAAAATAATTATAAGAATATTTTTTAAATTAATTTTTATTCAAATTTAAGGACCCGTTTAATCATGAGAATTTCACTTTTTTGCAAAAAAAATTCACTTTTTTTTTTAAAATCAGCATTTGGTCATGAAAACACTTTTCACTTTTTCCCACTTTGTTCACCATCAATATATTCAAATAATCAAATATTTTTTATAAAAATTATAACTAAATACAACTTCATTTATAATTTTAACTTCAAAATTTTAAATAAAGTGAAAGATATTTGATTTTAATGACCAAACGCCTGCTAAGTAAGCATAGTTGGAGGTTCTTGAAATCTCATGTTTAGTTTTACACAGATGTGTAAGCTTTTGACAAGATTGTGTGCTGATAAACATCAAATATAATTTTGGTATAAACATCAAGTATTAAGCGATAATTGTAACTATATTTAGCATATGATAGCCCACAAGTCTGTTGTCCAAATATTTGAGAGAGAAACAAAAAAGGGTGAGCTGTGACTTTGACGTGGCATCTAACAAGGGACCCATATGGACATTGTTGCGTGTGGAATGTCCAAAGTTTGGGCCGAGGGGGACCGATTCCTTTTGCCCTGGCATCACACTTGGCCACACCTTCGTTGGCATGTCGACGATAAATATCTTTTTCTTAATAAGCAAAGTACGGTTAAAAATTTAGTGAATAATAAACTTATTCATCTATTATTCGTCACTTAATCAAGCATTTATCTACCATAAGTTTCGACTTTTGACGTATCTTTGTAATCAAAATTCACACATCACATTACTAGACCAAAGCCTAGAGAGCAGCTAAATATAGTATAGTATCTTCATTCATTATCTTATATATGGTGATACTTGACTCTAAACAAAGGTTTAAGACATAATTTTTTAGAATTCGTAATAATAAACACGCGACCACATTTCTATAGTGGTGTAAAAGCATGTCATTAATAAAGTTTGGAGTTAAAAGAGTTCTTAATATTAAAAAAAAAGTTATATTTTTTAAAAACTAAAAGAATTGTCTCATATATATAAGAATAAAAAAGAGAGTAGTCCCGAACATAGCTGGATGACAATGGAGGGGGACTTAAAATCTTGTTGGAGGCCTGTAGCGTGAGTTTGAATCCTGGTGGGAGTAATTTGTTCTTTTCTGAGGTAGGACCTTTTTAGGTTATGTCAGTTGCTCTGTTTTCAAATCATGGTCATTCAGGCACATCCCGCTATTAGTGCTGAGGACCGGGATTACTATCTCTAGTAATAGTCTGGCGTAAGCCAGGAAGCTGGATATAAAAAAAAGAATAAAAAATATGAGCATCCAAGATTTTGCTCGGCTCTGAATTTTTTTATGAATTCTTCTGACTTGCTCTTCGGTGTTCGTGTGTGGCTTCTTGCTGGATCCTTCTCTCTATTATTTTACTCTTGGAAGTAAAAATTTGTTGCTTCGACGTAGCTCAGCTGTCCTTGTCTGAATTTACCGCATTATTGTAAAGGTTTCTTTTCAACTTTGAATTAATTAAAAAGAAGGAGTCATAGGCCCTAAAATATTGCAAAAGCTCACAACTGACACTGCCAACTGAATGAGTGAGTCTAAATAAATCTGAATTCAAATCTTCACTAAATTAAAGTATTAAACTAATCATAAGAGATATGGTAATTCTACCTTTTTGAAGTAAATTAAAAAACCATAGAGCCTTCTAGAACCATGATGATGATGGTGATGATGATAATGATGATGAGCGGGGCGGGACAACAAAGGGATTGGGTAATTTAAGAAGATTTGGGTTCCATCTAAATAGGGGTATAATGTGTGAAGTTTGAAGATAGCTGTGTATTTTTATTCACCATCGCTAACTGAAGGTAAAATTAGTTAATAAAACAAAGTAAAAGGGTATATTTGACCCTATTGCTTATAAGATCTCTACAACTTAGGTTTTTTTTTTTGGTTGAAGTGCACTGAGGTAGTCATTTGAAGCTGAAAAATATACAAGTCAAGAATTGGTAGTAAACTAGATAACATCATATTCAACCAACTGTGTACATCTTACAAGATAAAAAAAGAACACTAGACAATGGAGCTGAAGTTGAGAAACTTCATACTCTTTAAGAATGTGTGAGCTTAACAGAGCTGCCGAGGTGGACAACACACAACAACAACCCATGTACAACTCAAGGGAACTGAAAACTTCCGAAATCTCGATGTCCTGAAGGAGGGTATACGTAAACCGCAAGCAACGAGATAACAATGCATATGAGTGCAGACCATAAGAACACAATGGTGGGAATCTTTCCCCTTTTCCCCATTAGACCTTTCGCGAAAGGATAGAGATGAGATAACACCCAAAAACTGAAGAACACACCTCCAAGAAGCTTGCTCCATTGTGGGAAAGGACTATACACAGTCCTGAATGTTCCCACTGCAATTGCAATCATGTTAAGCAATATGATTGTGATTGGTGGAATCATTAGTACTGTCCAACGGAACTCGTAAAGCTCTGCAAATTCATCTTCACCATCATCAGGTGCAGCAGATTTTGATGTCAATGTGAAATTGATGTCAACTCCTGCTATAACTTTCAGTAGTCCTTGTACCACAGCTGCAGGATGTGCACTTGTTCCACCAATTAACCAGAATTGTTCGTTTCTCCACCAATCTTCAAGTGTGATTCCTGACCATTTGATTTCAAGGAGCGCAAGCATGGTTAGGGTGACTGTGATTGCCAGCAAGAAAACCAAGAAGGTGATATTGAGGGATTGCACGATGAATTTTCCTGAGAAGAGTGAAAGTGCAGGCAAGACACAATAGACAAGTAGGAAAATTGAAGTAAACGGATACATTCCCACGTTGAAATACGCCACCCTCTGTAAAAACTTCATTCTCGGGCTTGCAAATAAAGCATTGTTGCGAGAGAAAAAAATTTCAACTGAACCTGTTGCCCATCTTAGAACTTGGATGAGCCTATCTGTTAGATTGATTGGGGCTGTACCTCTAAATGCATCTCTTTTGGTGACACAATAAATTGATCTCCAACCCCTATTGTGCATCCTGTAACCTGTCACAACATCTTCCGTAATCGAACCATATATCCATCCTACTCTTTTTCCCCATTCTGTTTTGTCCTCGTAATAACAACTTATGACCCCAACAGCCTCAGCAAGTGCTGAAGCATCCAATGGCTCGCGCTGTACAGCAAGTGAACCTGCTGGCCTACCTTGGCAACCTTTTCCTTGCAACTCATGGAGCAGTCTTCCACCAAATTCAGCTACAGCAATAGAGTCAACGAGTGGAACGGAGTTTCCAAACTGTTTTGTAAGCAAGGATCTGCTTACTTCCTCCTCATCATCTTTATCATTCCCAATCATAGGCAAAAACATCTCATCATCCTCTTGATCCTTTTGTATATTAGGTTTCCTCAAAAGCTTTCTAATCTTCCTGCTACCGAACCATCCACGGTGTTCAGTTGCTCTTGGTGGACTAAACCCATAAAGAGCAATTCTTCTAAAAATGCAGCCTGTTCCTACATACATTGGACCTTGCAAACCATCCAGTGCTCTCATGCTAACATCAAAGAAAACTGTGTTGTGGTTTGCATATCGATCATTTGGATCAATACCCTCAAACCTCTGAGGGAACTGAACGTAACAGATCCTGTCACCCCCTTTGTCAAGCATAAAGCACATTCCCTCTCTCATAGCCAGTGAGTTATATATGTAATGGTCACAATCAAGATTGAGAATGAATGCACCATTTGACATTATTGCACTGGCTCGAACTAAAGCATTCATCGCTCCAGCTTTCTTGTTGTGATCAAAACCAGGTCGCTTTTCTCTGGAAACATAAACCAGCATTGGCAATCTTACGTCAACGTCTGTTGTGTCAATCATGTTCTTCTCGTCTGCTTCATTCCCATAAAGTGGCTCTGCATTTGGAGGAACCAACATGATCTGCAACAGATAAAGTTCAGGAACTCAGCAAAATAGTTGGATTAAAGGTTTTCATATTAAATAAGAGAACTGGAAGGACAAAGTAAAGGGATTCTTTCATTTTTGGCCGGTCCGCCATACTTAATTATGGGCCCTAGCCGAAATATATGTAACCTATACACTGATTATGTATTATATGTATACTTAAATATACAAAATTTATACATTTGCTAGCTATTTTTTAAATCAAATCACCGAAAGGCATTGGACAATATCTCCAAAGTAAATTACCTGTATAATACCCTCGTGATCACCTCTTGAATGACCTTCCTCTCCTGATGACCAAGTACCATGCCAATGAGTCCCATCAGACATCCAAGTAGCTTTAGGGACTTTGATGGGTTCAGAGAGATCCTCTCCAAGCTCAACCTGTTTTCTTTTAGCCCTCAACTCCTGTTGGGTGTTATAAGCATCTGATCGCCGCCTTATCGACTCTGGCAAGGCATTTATCCTCACCTTGAACTCATCATATTCCCTCTTCACCCTTCTTCTGTCCCTAACAAAGTCAAGTCTCACTTTGTTTTTCAGTGGATCGTGCTTTTGCCCGAAGTACGACTCAGGATTTCTAGGTTCTATGTTATGTTTTTTACAGAAAGGAACCCATATTCTTGCAAAGCTAGCAGCTTCTGCAAGAGCTTCAAATGTCACTAGGGAACCTCCATCATCTGATAAGTAACATGCCACTTTTTCAACAGGATAATCAACAGCAAGAATGGAAAGGATTGTGTTTGCAGTTACAAGGGGTGGTTCTTTTTCTGCATCAGCAGTTGAAACAAACACATCAAAGCCTGGTAAGTCAGACAATCCCTTCGGGTTGCGAAGGTTCGGTCCTGAACTTTCAAATCTTTCTTTCAAAACAGTGAGGTCAGTGATTCTTTTAACAGGGCAGAGCTTTGGCAACTGATCAAGAAGCCATGATATTGCAAACCAAACCTCACACACTACTGACATTATCCATAACCACAATGCATCATGGTTTGGATGAGAAATCCTCCATGTCAAGAAACAAGCCAAAGCACCAAGACGAAGAACCATGAGCAACCTACATATTTCAAATTCATACATCAAATTCAAATTCTGATACTGATTCATATATTTTATCATTTGGTATTAATAAAACAGTCAATCAACAAATGAGTATCTTTTATTATGTTTCACAATATGTTAATTGTCTAAACATGCTTTAAAAGGAGAATATATTCAATTGATGTCTAAACATGATCAATGGCGGAGCTAAAAATTCATATAAGCAATTCAAAAAAGTATTAAGCGTGTCACACCTAGCAATTGAACTTGTGATCTAAGGCAATTTTAGAACCTCACACTAGAATATTTCTTATTTGAAGGGGATTCAACAGTCCATATATAACCAAAAATGTTGGAGGATTTAATTGAATCCGATGGCTCCCTTTAGCTCCACCACTGAACATGATCCCTCATGCACCACTGAACATGACTAGAGATGGCAGTGGATCCTGGAACCGGATCCAGATCCGTTTTATAGGATATGGATCTTCAAAATTTGGACCCGACGGATCCGGATCGGACCCGGATCCATTTCTGACGGATCGGATATGGATCTAGATCTTGTATTTGAGATCCGTATCCGACCCGTGGATCCGTTTTTTATTAAATATATTCATAACCTAGAATGTAACCTATAAGTATTTTCTTAAAATTGCTAAGCACATCCTTGCAAGTTTAATTCTCAAAACAAGTTTAATTTATCCCCGCGTTAACTCAAAAACCAAAAAATAAAGAGGTAACTTCGATAATAAAATCAATGTTATATTAGTGAATGACTAACATCTCCATAGACAAGTAGTTAAAATTATATTCACTTCATCTGTGAAGATTCCAAGTACATGCAAGTTCTGCATTGTGAAAATACTAGTCAGCATTTTCCACAACTATTGTCATTGTCCAACATTTTCAATTAATAGCTCACAATCAAAACGAAACAAGGAACAAAATATCTCATATGAACATTTCAAAATTGTAACACAGTAAACTGTTAGCTAAGTAAAAATCGTTTGTCAGTTCAAAAAATAATTCTTAGCAAGACAAATTTTTTTACATATGGATCCAGATCCGATCCGTGGATCCGGTGGATCCGGATTTGGATCTGATTTTTATGGATCTGATGGATCTGGATCCGGATATGGATCTGATTTTTATGGATCCGATGGATCTGGATCCGGATATGGATTCAGGTATGAAAAACGGATCTGGATCTGGATCTAGTAGGATCCGGTCCAGATCCGATCCATTGCCATCCCCCTAAACATGACCCCCCATTTGTGGATATAATACACCTTTTCTTGGCCAGCTAGATATATATTGTTTGTGGGTGGTAATTAGACTTGAAATGAGGATAATTTGCCTAGTTTAGTACTAATTTGAACTGTGTGGACTGTTTCAGCTAAAAGTTTAATCTATTAGAGAGTAAACACTTCTACTGTAAGATCATTTTCTGTGGATGGCAATTAACTAAAATTTAAGCTATTAGAGAAAGAGCATGTAGGAATTCATCAAAGGAATTTTAAATTCACTCTTTAACTATGAACATAAACACATAAACATAACAAGGCATGTAATTTATGATTACCTGTATGGACTGATAATTGCAGTTGAGATTCCAACTTTCCTTGTCAAAGGCCTGTTTCTTCTGTCACTAAAATCTGGAGGATTATCAGATCTATCAATACCTCTCCCAAATTCATAGCCATCAGCAGGCCACAAAGCATTCCCATAACCATAAGTCCCTTTAGTCTCAAATAGCCATCTTGTATGATCAAAATCTTGATTATGATTCTTGAATGACTGCACAAGTGAAAAATTCTTCTCCATTCTCCCCCCTCTTCCACCTCCCCTTCCACGCAATGGATTCGCCTGATCTTTAGCTTCTGATTTCGGTTCATCACTTTCATCATCACTAACACCCTTACCATAACTCTCTTTACAACCAGGACAGTTGCCTCCTTTAATCCCCACACAGTCCAAGTAACACTCTCTACAAATTACAAACCCGCATTCGCACTTTGCCTCGGCTTTTTTCTCATCACAACCTTCCATTTGACACATTGTTTTACACTTAGGCTCATCCTCCTCCTCCTCCAAGCTCTTCTTAACATGTGCTCTAGTCACAGAATTGAACCCTCCAGTAAAGATAGTATCTTTAATATACCCATCACTCGGATTTCCAAGCCCATAACTTTTTCGACTACTACCAACAGGGCTATTTTGGGAATCTACCACAGTTCTATTATCTGGGGTTGGTGGAATATGAACTGTATATGCAACAAATTCATCACTACTATCTTTAGACATAGAAAGATACCTTCCACCAGATGAACCCCTAAACCCTTTCCCGCTTAAAGGCGAATTCGATAAAGAATGTCTTTGAATCGGGCTAGTTAAACCATGGCAGCATCCAGTACCAGTTGGAGATGAAGTAACTGTAATTGTCACTGAAGAAGATGGTGAATCAACCTCCATTTTTCTTTGATTAATGGAAATTAATTCAAGAAAATTATGCAGAATTAATTAAAACAAGAAAAAGAAACAACCCATTTGAGGAGCAAAGAGAAAAATAAGGATTTTTTTTTGGATGATGATGAGGGAAAAGAGAAGAATGAAGACATCCTTAAATTTGAAATTTTGAGATTGAAGAAAAGTGTCTGTAGTAACGGTCGACAGATTCTGACCGTTAAATGTATGAGATCTCTCGGCTATTGGTGGCACTTGAGAACGGTCTGATTGATACTACATTAATTTTCTGATCTGGACGTAAAAGTCAAAAGAGGTAAAGTTTTCAACTTTATTTCGATTTAAAAAAGAAAAAGGAAGAAATAATTAGTTTTCCACTTTAATACTTAACGGTCGATTTAATAAAAGCTTTGTTTGGTGATAGGGAAGAAAATAAAAATAGAGAAAGGCCGTCTTCTTTCCTCTTATTAATTTTTAAAATTTTATGAAGAGTTGCATGAGGTGAATCTATAAAACTATTACCAAAAGGAAAAATTTGAGTCTCTAAAAACAACATAAGTTAAGTTACAATATATGGATAGTGTAAAGAATTTTAATAATATTAATGTAATTAGTTATAGTAAATTATTACTTTATTTTTTATGCACCATATTAGACTTGATATAAAAAATTATTTGCTATTACTGTGTTAACATATATAATTATCTTTATATTATTATGTATCGTTTGGTTGGTGTCTAAGAAGAGTTAATTTATCCGTTGTTTGGTTATTGTTTTGAGGAGACAGAACCAGGCTGATGGGTGAAGCGACTAAAGCGAATGCTTTAGGCCTCACCATTTTGGGGCTCCAAATTTTACCCATAGTACTTAGTTAAATTTACATTTGAGTATTTTAAGTAAAAAGGTCTATTCTATTTGGGTTTGATTTATGTGATATAATTTTTTTATTAGTCAATTTTAAAAAGAATGATATATTTTTATATTTGAAATGATTTAATTTTAATTTTTTCAATTTACACATTCGTCATCAATGAAAATCTTTTATAGCTCACACAAATATTACGGACCCACAAAAACTTTTACCCTTTAAACTTTTAAGACTATAAATTTCAATAGTATTTTCTTTTTTTTTCTTTAATTTTGTGCCGAATCATACTATTACATAAATTAAAACGGAAAGGTACCCTCTTTATAAATAAATTCGATTGAGGGTATTCAGCCGTGGGCCTACCTTAAGTTCTTCCCCGTCAACCACGACGACTGAAACGATGCAAAAAAATCCAGCATATACTCGGACAGGGTCGCGAAGTGCAAAGATCCGATCTTTGACAACCGTCGACATTTTAATTTTTGATTGATTCTAGTTTTCTCTTCACTTTTTCTCAATAGAAAATGTGTAGATTTTATAATCTTTTTTCTTGAATTCTCAAAGAGTCAATCTCCTTTTATACCTTTCTCATCAGAATGTGTAATACTTCATTTGTAATCAACTTCTTGAATCATATACTTATTATTTTAATTTTCTAATATTTTCCATCTAATTATATCTCAAAATATCTTATTAGGAGGTTGGTGGAACAGTATAGGGAGAGGAAGAGAGACTTACATATGATTTTCATCAACTTCGAGAAGGCATACAACAAAGTCCCTGGGGAGGTTCTATGGAGATGTTTGGAGGTTAGAGGTGTACATGTCGCGTACACTAAGGCGATCAAGGATATGTATGATGGAGCCAAGACCAGGATACGAACAGTAGGAGAAAACTCGGAGCACTTCCCAGAGACGATGGGGCTGCACCAGGGATCAACTTTTAGCTCATTCTTATTTGCCTTGGTGATGGATGGACTGACGCGACAAATCCAAGGGGAGGTGCCATGGTGTATGTTATTCGCAGACGACATAGTCCTGATTGATGAGAATCGCAGCAGAGTGAACGCTAAGCTGGAGGTTTGGAGACAGACTCTAGAGTCTTAAAGATTCAAGTTGAGTAGGACCAAGACAGAATACTTGGAGTGCAAGTTCAGTAACGAGAGCGACCTCGAGACAGGCGTGGAGGTGAGGCTTGGTACTCAGGTCATTCCAAATAAAGGAAGCCTCAAGTACCTCGGGTCTATTATCCAAGGGGATGGAGAGATTGGTGATGATGTCACACATCGTATTGGGGCAGGGTTGACAAAATGAATAATCGCATCAGGAGTCTTATACGACAAAAATGTGCCACAAAAACTTAAAGGCAAGTTCTATAGGGCGGTGGTTAGACCGACTATGTTTGTATGGGGCGAAGTGTTGGCCAGTCAAGACTTCGCACATCCAAAAGATGAAAGTTGCGAAAATGAGGATGTTGAGATGGATGTGTGATAATACAAGGAGGGATATGATTAGAAATGATGATATCCGGGACAGAGTGGGAGTGACCTCGGTGGAGGATAAGATGCGGGAAGTGAAGTTGAGATGAGAGACACAAATGCGGAGGTGTGAGAGGTTGGCTATGGACGGGTTCAATAAGAGTAGAGGTAGGCTAAATAAGTATTGGAGAAAGGTGATTAGACGTGATATGACGCAGGTGCAACTTACTGAGGACATGACCTTAGATAGGGGGTTGTGGTGGACACGGATTAGGGTAGAATGGTAGTAGGTAGTCGAGCGTAGTCCTACTTACGCTTGCTAACTGGCAGTTGTAGTGTTTTATTGTAGGTCGTTTAGCCTATCATACTAATAGGCGCAGTATTGCTTTATAGTCCCTTGTAGTTTGATTTTTGTTGCTATGTGTCATTTAGTGTACTTTGTTTATCTTATTTACCTGCGTTAGTTACTGCTTATTTTTTCAGAATACGCTATCATGATTTATTCACTTTTGATACCAACATTTTCATACTGCTTTAAATTTTTCCTTTTACCCGGGTATGACCGTTTTCTCTTGCTTTGCTTGTGCTTATGCTTTATCTTGTGCCGAGGGCCTCTCGAAAACAGCCGCTCTATCTACCAAGGTAGAGGTAAGATCTGCGTACACTCTACCCTCCCCAGACCCCACGTTGTGAAATTTCCCTGAATGTGTTGTTGTTGTTGTATCATCTCAAAATACTAAAAATAGACTCCAAATATAAATAAATATCATTTCTTCAAAAGCTTAAGGCATCTAATTAAAATTTGACCTTAGTCAATCAAAATTATTGAGTCAACTTTTTAAGGAGAGTTAAACCTGGTGTAAAACTTAGCTTAACATACTACCACATAAGTTAATGAGATAATCCGTTTATTGTTTTATGCAAGTAGAATATAGAATAAGAATATGTCTATTAAATAATACATGGGTTAAAACATTAAAATGACAAAACTAGTTCTCAGAATAGTGAACAGACTTTTATTTGACAAATATCTTAAATTAAACACTGTATATTCGTTGTAGAATATATACCAAACTAAACATCCACAAGAAATAGTGCCTACATTATAATTAGAAGATGAGCCGGGATTTAAAACTTATGATTTCCGTGTAAGAATAATTATGCGGCAATCCCATAATTATTTTCAATCACTACTAATTAAGAAGATTGTAATATTATAATTAGGAGTGTAAATCAATTTGTGATCAATTAGTTAGGATGATTAGCATCTTATATTTTAGGTAAAATTATATTAATACTACATTGTAATATTATATATATTTGCTATTATTGGAATGAAATATTCAAGGAATAATCTTCCTACATGGTATCAAGAGTAAAAGATCATTTGCCCTAATACCTCTCTCTCCTTCTAACCGACTTTCTTCCTCTCCTTTCTCCTAAACCCTAAATATTTCGGCCACCTCTCCTAAAAACACTAAACCACTTCTCCTAAACCCTAGCCTACAACTCCCCCCTCCTCCTCGGCTTACACATATCCGAACCCTAAGGGTTTTTTCACTTCCTAAAACATCAACCTATACTTCTTTTCTTCTCTAGGTTTTGATTTATTGTGGAACCTATGGCCGAAAAACAAATTTTTCATCCCGTTCTTACCGTTAATAACGTCAAGAACTTTATCTCTATAACACCTGAAATGGAGAAAGGGCAATATACTTCTTGGGCAGAATTGTTCAAAATCCATTGCCATGCCTGTGAGGTAATCGACCACATCATACCTTCTGAGTCATCCTCAGACGCCGGTTTGGTGAACAAAAAGCTATAGTCCCAGTTGGATGTTATTGTCCTTCAATGGATTTACGGCACTATATCCAATGACCTTTTACATACCATTTTGGAGACGAATTCTACGGCTCAACAGGCGTGGAACGTCTGCAAAATATATTTCAGGATAACAAATTTCTAGAGCAGTTTATCTTGAACACCAATTTACGAATGTTAAACTGGATGATTTTTTTTAATATCTCATCTTATTGTCAGGAATTGAAGATGCTTGCAGACCAATTATCGAACGTTGGTTCGCCCGTGACAAATCAAATGTTGGTCCTTCAGTTAATTGCAGGATTGAATGAACAGTATGATGGGGTTGCTACGTTCATTCAACAAAGTAATCCATTGCACCTTTTCTATGAGGCCCGTTCGATGTTAATTCTTGAGGAAACACGAAAGGCAAAACAAGCATCTTTTGGAGCATCCACCGACGGCACTGCTCTCGTCTCCACCATCTCATTTTCCACGGTTTTGGAGCCCCAAAATTTGGTTTTGAGGGCAATAATAATCGTCAAAATAATGGGAAAAAACGGGGTTCAAACCGTAACAATAACAAATGGAAAAATAATTATGGAAAAGGACGAGGTTGTGGCCAACCCGCGGCGGGCCCAAACAGTATGCGTTCATGCACATGGATCGTGGGCAAGATCACCATGGGCCTAGGCCCCACAGTGGGTTGCCCCGCCATGCACATACCCAACTTATTCGTGGGCCAGGCCTCCATCTTCAACTCGCCAACCCGGCATTCTAGGTTCTCGTCCCCAACATGCATTTGTGGCTCAGGCACCATCTTCGGTAGGCTATGCGCCCACTGATATCGAATAAGCCATGAATAACATGAATATAAGTGTTTCAGACGAATCATGGTACATGGATACAGGGGTTACGTCACACATGACGACATCTCAAGGTAATCTCTCGTCTTATTTCAAATATGAGCAATAATAAAAATATTATTGCCGACAGTGGTCAGGAAATTCCAATTCGTGGTATTGGTCAGGTAACACTACCCTCTCCACACCCTCCATTATACTTGAAAAACGTCCTACATGTTCCAAAGTTAATTAAGAACTTGATATATGTTAGACATTTTATAATTGACAACAATGTTTCTGTGAATTTTGATCCATTTGGCTTTTTTGCGAATGATTTCATACGGAGATGCCACTAATGAGATGTAATAGCACGGGGGACCTGTATCCCATCACCTCAGTTTCCAACAACCGCTTAACCAAACCATCCACCTTTGCTGCCATTTCTCCTATTATCTGGCACAATCGGTTGGGCCACCCAAGAGCACCAGTTTTTAATTCTCTTAGGAAGAATAATTTATTTTCTTGTAACCAAACTTTGGAATCTTCTGTTTGCCAATCTTGTGTGGTTGGTAAACATGTTAAGATCCCTTTTGCGTCCTCTACTTCTCATACTTTTATGCCATTTGACATTTTGCATTGTGATTTGTGGACATCACCTGTTTTGAGTTTTGCATGTCATAAGTACTATCTGCTAATTCTAAATGATTATTCAAATTTGTTGTGGACTTTTCCCTTAGGATATAAATCACAAACCTACACCATTTTTAAACAATTTAGTATTTTTATCAAAACTCAATTTGGCAAATTCATTAAATGTTTTCAGCGTGACAATGGGGGAAATTCATAAATACCCAATTTAAAGATTTTTGTCACCAAAATGGGATGTCTTTGCGCATTTCGTGTCCACATACATCACCACAAAATAGGAAAGACGAAAGAAAAATCCGAACAATTAATAATATGATTCGCACCATCCTTGTGCATTCTTCCACACCACCGAATTTTTGGCACCATGCACTTCAAATGGCAACGTATCTTTTAAATATTCTTCCTAGTTAACTGCTCTCCAATGTGTCCCCTACACAAATGTTGTATCATCTTCTTCCATCTTTTACACATTTGCGGGTGTTTGTGTTATCCTTTATTTCCTTCTACTTCCATTAACATGTTGCAGTCTAGGTCAACTCCTTGTGTATTTTTGGGATACCCATTAAATCATAGGAGATATAAATGTTATGATATGGCGACAGGGAAAATTATTATCTCTTGTCACGTCATTTTTTATGAGTCTAAATTCTCATTTGCTAGGTCTCGTGTGGCATCCTCACCTTCATATGGTTTTTTGGACAACATAATACATCTCATTTTACACCACCATCTCAATAATCAACCACCAGTTGACCCGCCACAACCCAATAACGGCATTACTCCCGCCCCACCACTACATGGGACTGAACCAGTGGTCTCAGCCCAATTGAGCTCCCGTAACAACCAGGCCCATGTGGGGGAGCCCACTGCTCTCTCAACGATAAACCGAGACAACTCGTTACCCCGGCCCAATAACCACTCGATAACCCAGTCCCACACACCTTTGTACTTAGGCCACAATACCTCCACTTCACCATCTGCCATACCCGAGATCCCTACTACCCAACCGATGACGGTACAACCTCGGACCATTGAAACATGTGCCATACACATGATTTTTTTAGCCCAAACGTCAGTTTAACTTACTATCTTCGGTTCAACCATCACCCATATCAAAAAAATACCAAAGTAGCCTTATCAGACCCGAATTGCAAAGCTACCATGTTAGACGAAATTAATGCTCTTATTAAAAATAAGACGTGGGAATTAGTGCCCCGTCCATCTACTGTGAATATTATTAGGTCTATGTGGGTTTTCTGCCATAAAAAGAATTATGATGGATCTTTTGCGAGATACAAAGCTCGTCTTGTTGGTGATGGCAGGTCTCAGCAGGTTAGAGTAGATTGTGGAGAAACCTTTAGTCTGGTGGTTAATCCAGCAACTATTCGGACGGTTCTTAGCCTGGCACTGTCCAAATCCTGGACCATTCATCAGTTAGATGTCAAAATGCATTTTTGCATGGCCATCTACAAGGGACAGTTTACATGCACCAACCGCTGGGTTTCCGAGACTCTACACATCCAGATTATGTTTTGCCTGCTGAAAAAGTCCCTATATGGGTTGAAACAGGTTCCACGGGCATGGTATAACAGGTTTGCAGATTTTGTATCCACTCTTGGTTTCTCCCACAGCAAGTCTGATCAATCATTATTCATTTATAAGATGGGAAGTGACATGGCGTATATCCTTCTATATGTAGATGACATCATTCTCACTGCATCATCTACCTCATTTCGCCAATCTATTATGTCCCTTCTCGCAACAGAATTTGCGATAAAGGATTTGGGTCCTTTAAATTATTTTTTGGACATTGTTGTCACTCAATATGCAGGTGGTCTGTTTCTAAGTCAAAAGAAATACGCCGAGGAGATCCTTGAAAAAGTCGGTATGTCATCCTGCAAGCCATCGCACACTCCAGTGGATACAAAAGCCAAATTGAGTAACACTGCAGGGACTTCATACAGTGATCCTACTCACTACCGCAGTCTCGTAGGGGCCTTGCAGTACCTCACTTTCATGAGACCAGATATCTCATTTATTGTTCAGCAGGTGTGTTTACATATGCATGATCCGAAAGAAGAACATATGGGGGCTCTCAAAAGGATTTTGCGGTACATCCAGGGTACTATTTATTTTGGATTGCATTTGTATAAATCCTCCATCTCGACTCTCTCCTCTTATACTGATGCGGATTGGGGTGGCTGCCCGGGCACACGACGTTCCACCTCAGGTTATTGTGTGTTTTTAGGAGATAATCTGATTTCAGGGTCATCTAAACGCTAGCCAGCTTTGTCTCGATCAAGCGCTGAGGCAGAATACGGGGGGTGGCCAATGTGTTCGCTGAATCGTGTTGGCTCAGTAATCTTCTCTTAGAGCTCTATTGTCCGATTGAGAAGGCAACTGTTATTTATTGTGATAATGTGAGTGTGATATACTTATCTGGTAATCATGTTCAGCATCAACGCACAAAACATATCGAAATGGATATCTTATTCATTCGCGAAAAGGTTGCCCGTGGACAAGTCTGTGTTCTCCATGTACCGTCCCGTTATCAGATTGCAGATATCTTCACGAAAGGTCTTCCGCGCGTACTTTTTGATGATTTCAGGGACAATCTCAGCATCTGAGAACCTCTTGCTAAGACTGCGGGGGATTGTAAGAATAATTATGGGGCAATCCCATAATTATCTCCAATCACTACTAATTAAGAAGATTGTAATATTGTAATTAGGAGTGTAAATCAATGTGTCATCAATTAGTTAGGATGATTAGCATCTTATATTTTAGGTAAACTTAGATTAGTACTACATTGTAATATTATATATATTTTCTATTATTGGAATGAATAACTCAAGGAATTAATCTTCCTACATTCTAGATTTTAATTTTTTAAAGTTACTGAATATTAAATAAATTTGTATATAATTAAAAGATAAAAATAAATACAGAGTTTAGATCAAAACTAATTGGTTCCATCTAACCCGTAGCCACCCCTGATTACAATTCTTGCAGAACTTAATCCCTGCATAACAATTCCTACAATACTTATAATCTTTGCATAAGTTGATATTGTTGGAAATTTGCCTTTGGTGGGGGGGTTGCGTCCACCCATATTTAATGACTTAAACACTAGGGTTTCACATGTTATAGGCTTTGTCTCTTCACATGTGCATAATCTACTAAGTGAGTAGATGACCGTAGGGCCAAGGATCGTCAAATTTCGTTAAGAAATGAAAGAGATATTGATCCACGAAGTAAGGTGTTTGAGGCATGAAAATATGGTGTGGGACAAATCTACCACATCGGTGGGAAAATGAAGAATTGTTCTTTTTATAAGCCTAAAAATGGATAAGGGTTTGGGACCACAAGGGGTAACCCATGTTATTTGAAGGAGGGAAGACCTAGGTGTGCTTGGGTTCGAGGCTAAGCCCACACGCACGCCGCCGCCGCCCGTCCGATCCGGGCTCGGGCCTTGGGCTTCTTCTGATATTATCTTTTTGGACCCAACTTGTTTAATATTTACAGTTTGGTCCCTGGAGTTTCAGGAAATGGGAAGAGGCTCACGACGGAAGGCAGAAAGTTTGTGCCTTTTGGGTTGGTTTTGGAGCGTTGAATCTCCATTACTTTGCACATAAATTCAGTCATTTACTTGGCTGAATATAACTCCTCACTAAGTGTCATTACATGGCTATTAAAAGTCATTAGTTGGTTAGTTGAGAGGTCATCCTCCTAAACACTATATATTGAGACCTTACTCTTATTTGAGGGCAGTGGAGTAGAAAGATAAGACATCAGCAGAAACAGTAGAAAGAAAAGAACAGAAACTCTTCATTTTCCTCTAAATTTTTCATTCTTCAGCAAGTCGTTTCATGTTTGTTTTCTTCGTCAGAATCAACCTATTTATTTTGTGGTGTTGATTAATTGTTGTTTTATCTTGGGAGACTATTGCCCGCTAACGTAAAAGCATATTTAGGGGGCAATTTTATCTTAAAGACAGAGAGTCATCTCTCGACTCAACCACAATTGTAACAATCCAGATTTAGTGTTTCTTAATTTCAGGTTATCAAGATTCAAGACTCAATAAGCTTGCGGCAATTATAATCTTGGTTGTCTGTTTATCCTTTCAAACACTTGTAATATTTATTTACTTTCCGTACTGTTTTGATTCCAACAATTATATCCAACAGATACTCGCATAACGATCTATGCGTACTAATATATGCATTGCTAATCCTGCATAATTTGTATTAAAGTTAAACGACCCCTTATAGTGCGCAAAACATAAGCTCAACACTACAGATCAAGAAAATATAGAAAAAGAGAATAAGAAAACAAATAATATACTAAATGAATCATCATATGGTTATTACTTTACTCGCAATCAAGATTTGTAACGTGTAGTTCTCTGAACGAATTTAAAATGTTTTAGTAATATTTTGCAACTAATAAGCATGAGAGCGTTAGTGTATTTTATTAATTCTACTGTTCTGATGTAGCAAACAGGACGTAGTCACGTAGGTAATTATGAGCTTATGATTTTATATTACTTAATATTAATATAGTATATAGAGCTTGCAACTTGGTAGGTCAAGTTGAAAGAAATTGGCAAAATATAATGAGTTGTCACTGACGAGGCTAACGAGCATATTCTTTCTTTCCCCTCAAATTCTTTTTAAATTTTCAAAAGGCATCATTGATCCTTGAAATCCTTATAAACACGATATATTAGTTAAAAAATGTACATAACGCACCTAAATCGTACTTTTACTATAAATCAACGAAAAAGGGCCAAATAAAACCCTTAAACTATCAAAAATATGTTAATTTTACTGTTGATTAAGTTTTGATAGCAATTTTTGTTGGGATTACAAGGATTTGCAAGAAACGGGAATTACAAGCAACTGCTAAAGTAAGAATTGAAATTACAATTCAACTAGAAATCTGAAAATTACAAAGATGAACTAGAAAACTGAAAAACTGAAAAACTGCTTTGTTTGCTTGTTGAGTCGAGTGTGGCACTCTGTCCTTAAGACAATATTGCCCCGTATGTATCATTTATACGTCCTGGACAATTCGTCTCCCAAGATAAAACAGCAATGGAACACTTGAGCAAAGGAAACTCAAGAGCTACCTTGAAGAATATTGAGCAAGAAATGATGCAAGGAAGATGTAGGAAGAAACTGTTTTGCTTGTGTATTTTCATGTATATATCAAGTATATTTTCTGTGCTCCTCAACAATGGTGTAGGGGTGTTTATATAGGTGAGGGAGGGCTGTTTAACTGCCTCCATAACAGCCATTATTGGCCAAATAATGGTCATTATGGAGGTAGTAAAGTCACCAAAATAAATGGTGAAAAGACCAACGGATTTGGCCATTATAGGAGGAGTAATTCAGCCAAAATAAATGGCTGAATTGAGTGCTTGGCGTTTCGTTACGACCGTCGAAATTTCGACTTTCGAAACTTCAGGGACCAAAGCGTACATCTTGAAACTTCAGGATCAAATCAGTACACCTTGAAACTTCAGGGACCGAATCAGACATCTAAAAAAATTTGGTCCAAATCTGCATATCCAAGCTTCTGGGATCAAACTGTACTTCTGGAAAAGTTCTCTGGCCCAAAAAGATAATATCAGAAGGCCCACAGCCCACAGCCCACGACCCACGACCCGTGACCCGTGAGCCCGTGAACCCGAGAACCCGAAACCTGGAACCCAGAACCGGAATCGGAACCGGACCGGACGGGCGCGCGGCGGCGGCGTGCGTGTGGTTTTTCCTCTAACCGAAGCACATCTAGGTCCTCCCTCCTTTAAACACATGGGATACCCCTTGGGGTCCCAAACCCCAAACCAATTTCGAGTCTTATATACACAACAATTCTTTCTTCCTCTACCGATGAGGGAGAATTGAACACAACACCACACTTTCCATGCTTCAAACACCTCACTTCGTGAACCAATATCTCTTTCATTTCTCAATGAAATTTGACGATTCTTGGCCCTACGGTTTTCTACGTACTTAGTACATCATGCATGTGTGAAGAATCGGATTCTCCAACATACGTAACACTAGTGTTTAAGCCGTTAAAGTTGGTCGGTCGCAACTCCCGCCAAAAGCTAATTTCCAACAATCCCCTCTTGAAAGAGATTTTGGCGCACTCACATGGTGTCTTTTCATTTCCAAAGAATATTTCAATGGACCGATGTTGCATAAGGAGAGGCATCGCCTTTGAACCTTCCATAGTTGAATACCATCGGACTTACTTTCATCGCGGTGAACGTGATGTCTTGAACCGTCAGTGTTTAGTGTAAGCCAAGTCAATGGTACCAACACAACAAATTCCCTTACTCTCTTCTTCGTAATGTTTTGTCCGTTTTGGCCATGGACAACGTCTTGGAATCTTAAGTGCGTTCATTTTGAGGCGGCCCGTCCTCGCACTTAAATAGGTGGTCTCCTACAAGGTATCCTGCTATACCCCACTTCACAAGTGTTAGGAACCATTAAAAGTTTCCCAAGAACCTAACCTCAACTGTTGAGGATCATTACAGGTTTTGAAAACTTAACATTTACCCATACTGCAGATAGCACTTAACGTCTATCACGGGAACGGCTTTGGATTTGGTGTTTCTTTTCAGAAATTACTATCCGAAGTGCTCATACTTCCACTGAAGCGGTCAACTGAACCTTTACAACTTCGTTTTCCCATTGAACCAAATTACTGGGATCTCCAGTTCGTAAGGTTGGGTTACCACTGTATTGGTCCTTATATTTTGGGTTTTAAGCCCATTCTCCTAGACAGGAAAGCCATCTGATCCTTGAGTAGGCCCTTTGTCAATGGGTCTGCTATATTATCCTTTGACTTGATGTAATCAATAGATATTATACCCGTGGTGATCAGTTGCCTAACGGTCTTATGCCTCCGTCGAATATGACGAGACTTGCCGTTGTACATAGTATTTCGTGCCCTTCCTAGAGCCGACTGACTGTCGCAGTGGATCATTACCGAAGGTACGAGTTTGTTCCAACACGGAACATCCTCTAAGAAGTCATGAAGCCACTCAGCTTCTTCTCCTGCTTTGTCTAAAGCGATAAACTCCGATTCCATTGTGGATCGGGCGATGCAAGTTTGCTTAGAGGATTTCCAAGACCACGGCCCACCACCAATTGTAAATATGTACCCACCGGTGGACTTGGTGTTCTCTATATCGATATCCAGCTTGCATCACTGCACTTTCTAGTACAAACCGATATCTCGAATAGTGCGTCCGTAATTTAACGTGTATTTCGTGTATTGTAATACCCGATTCAACGTCTTCCAGTGATTATCACTCGGATTACGGGTGAACCTAGCCAACTTATTGATCAAGCGTAAGCAATATCAGTCGGGTGCGCTTTGTTATATACATCAAACTACCGATCACCAGTGCATATCGCTCTGGTATACAGTGCACCAAGATTTTTTCAAGCTTTTGATTTGTATCCATTGGTGACTTTATCGGTGAACTGCCTAACATCTCAAACTTTCTCAAAACATCCTCGATGTAGTGAGACTGAGATAAGACCATCTGTCGACGCGTCTTAGAGATTTTAATCCCTAAGATGACATCTGCGATACCCATATCCTTCATGTCGAAGCATTGTTTCAACATGTTCTTAGTCTCTAGGATTACCCTAGGACTGCTTCCTGTGATTAACATGTCGTCTCCATACAGGCATATCATAACAAATGAGTCAGAGTTACCTTTCGTGTAAACACATTTATCACACTCATTAATGGCGAACCCTTTCGATAGTAGAGTACTATCAAATTTTTTATGCCATTGTTTCGGAGCTTGTTTCAGCCCGTACAGAGATTTGATAAGTCGACAGACTTTCTTCTCTTGCCCTTGAACCACGTACCCCTCGGGTTGGTCCATATAGATTTCTTCTTCCAAATCGCCATTTAGGAAGGCTGTCTTAACATCCATCCGTGTATCTCAAGGTCACGCAAAGTCGCGATCGCAATGAATACCAGATGGATGTCATCCGATACTGGAGAGTATGTGTCAAAGTAGTCAAAGCCTTCGCTTGCCGATAGCCCTTGACTACCAACCTGGCTTTGTATTTGTCTATAAACCCATCTCGCTTTGTATTTCGCTTGAGTATCCACTTACACCCCAACGGTTTATTTCCGGAGGAAGATCAACCAACTCCCAAGTATGGTTATGCGAGAATGGAGCTTATTTCACTCTCAATAGCTTCTTTCCGCAGCGGTGCTTCCGGAGTTGACAACGCCTTAGCAATTGTCCTTGGTTCATCATTAACCATATAAGCTACAAAGTCGGGACCGAAGGATTTATCCTTCCTGGCCCTTTACTTCGCCTTAGATCCATCTCTCTGAGTCTCCAAGTTACGAGAATCTGAACACTAGATTCCGGATGTTCACCACCTCGAGATTCGCTAGATCTGAACCATTCAGATCCTGGCGATCAAGGACTCCGGTTCTTGAGAGCTTTGTGCATAACTTCGTTTGAGAGAGGTTATGTCTTTCTCCTTTCTAGGAAAGGTACTTTCAAAGAATAGAGCATTCCTTGATTCCATTATTGTACCCTGGTGGATATCTGGAATATCGACTTATGCACTAAGAAGCGATAAGCACTATCAAGTTATTTGCATATCCGATGAATATGCAATCTACGCCTTAGGCCCAATCTTGACCTCGCTTTGGCTTGGGTACTTCAACCTTTGCTGCACAACCCCACACCTTAAAATATTTGTAGGTGGGTTTCTTTCCCTTCCATAATTCATATGGGGTTTTGTCCTTACCCTTATGTGGGACTCTGTTAAGAATCGTATTAGCGATGAGGACGGCTTCTCCCCACATGTTTTGGGAAGACCGAATTGATAAGCAAGGCATTCATCATTTCCTTTAATGTGCGGTTCTTACGTTCCGCCACACCGCTTGATTGAGGTGAGTATGGAGCCGTCGTTTGATGAATAATGCCTTCTTGGGCAAAGATTCCTCAAAAGGCGCTACATATTCTCCTCTATCGCTACGAATGGATTTAATTCGTAGGCTAAGTTGATTCTCAACTTCTGCTTTGTAACGTCGGAAAGCTTCAAAGGCTTCATCCTTACTTTTCAACAAGTAAAGGTAACAATACCTTGTGCTATCATCTATAAATGACACAAAGTACTTGTTCCCCCCTCTAGTTTGTGCAAACTTCAAATCACATATATCTGTGTGAATAAGTTCTAGAGGAGCGGTATTCCTTTCGACGGATCGAAAAGGAAGCTTGGTGAGTTTTGCCTCTACGCACACCTCACATTTATGTTGAGGGTTTACGTCGATAGAAGGAAACAACTCCATTTTTACCAGCCTTTGAATAGACTTGTAGTTTACGTGTCCTAATCTATGATGCCATAAATTAGAAGACTCAAGCAAATAAGAAGAAGGTTCAACTTTATTTCCTTGACGCAATACAGACATGGCATTCACTTTGAAGAGGCCTTCACAGACGAAGCCCCTCCCTACAAATGTGTCATTTTTAGTGAGTACAAACTTATTGGATTCAAATACTAGCCTAAAACCAGCATTAACCAATAAAGGTCCGTAAATTAAATTTCTTCTAATCTGGGACGTGCATCACTTCCTTCAGAGTAAGTTCCTTGCCGGAAGTCATCTTCAGACCACCTTTCCAACCCCATCACGTCGGAAGAAGCGTTGTTGCCCATGAACAACTTCTTGTCAAAGCCGAGTGTGCGTGGAGAAGGCTTCTTGGTTGGAAGCGATGTGCCTAGTAGCGCCTGTGTCCATCCACCACTGCATTGGCTTTTCCACCAAGTTGGCTTCTAGCACCACTGCAGAGAATTCCTCGATCATGTCATCCAGGAGCGTGTCCTTGACGACGTTTGCTTGAGCCTTGCCTTTGACTTGGCTTTACGGTGTTGCTCGATCTTGAGCTTGCGGCATTCCTTGATCCTATGACCAGGTTTTCCACGGTGATGACAATTACCTCTCAACATCTCTGCTGCAGGGCTTTGCCGTCTTTCTCGAACTTCCGCTTCTTGCTTGAGTTCCCTTTGGCCTCACCCATTCGCCTTTGCCTCAAAGATGTTGTCTACCCTTTGGCGAGGTCTTCTTATTATCTTCCTGGATTTGCGGTTTGATAACAAGCTCTTCAAAGGTCATCTCCTTTGTCTTGAGTTTCAAGTAACTCATAAACTCATTCCATGAAGGAGGTAACTTTTCAATCGATGCAACCAAAAGCGCTGCTTGGCTTTAGTCCTTCCAAATCCAGGTGATGTAAAATCATTTGGAATTCTGGACTTGGGACATCATCGCTTTGCTGTCCACCATTTGGAATTTTAGAAATTTCCCAACGATGAACTTCTTAGTACCCGCATCTTGTGCGTTGTACTTCTTTGCGCTTTTCCACAGCTCTTTGGCGGTGCCAACGGTAGAATATACCGTGTAGAGGGTCTCGCCAAGCGATTCAAGATATAGTTCTTGCACATGAAATCGCTATGATTCCACGCATCACGAACCATCTTCATGCCGTTAACGACATGGATACCAAGGCCCCCTTCACCCGTTTCAGCAGGCGAAAAGTCCATTTCATCTCCAGCTTGTGGAGGATCTTCCGTAAGGAACCGGGTCATGCCCATAACTGTTAAGTAGAACAACATCTTTTGCTGCCATCTTTTAAATTCTGATCCCATGAACTTTTCAGGGCGATCATGGTGGTGTGAAGAAGGGGGGGGAGCTCCAACAGTCGGGAAGGCAGCAGCACGCCTTGAACGATAGCAGCGGCGATAGTGAAGGCGGCGGGGTTATCGCCTTGGCCAAGAGCGGCAGCTGGGGAAAGAACGTTGCCTCGAGAGGCAGCAGCAGTAGCAGCAACATCGGTCATATTTCCAGCCATGTTATTGCAGTTACCGTAAGCAAGGTATTGTCTTAAGTTGTTGGGATTACAAGGATTTGCAAGAAACGGGAATTACAAGCAACTGCTAAAGTAAGAATTGAAATTACAATTCAACTAGAAATCTGAAAATTACAAAGATGAACTAGAAAACTCAAAAGCGAAAAATCGCTTTGTTTGCTTGCCGAGTCGAGTGTGGCACTGTCCTTAAGACAATATTGCCCCGTATGTATCCTTTATACGCCTGGACAATTCGTCTCCCAAGATAAAACAAAGAATGGAACACTTGAGCAAAGGAAACTCAAGAGCTACCTTGAAGAATATTGAGCAAGAAATGATGCAAGGAAGATGTAGGAAGAAACTGTTTTGCTTGTGTATTTTCGTGTATGTATCAAGTATATTTTCTGTGCTCCTCAACAATGGTGTAGGGGTGTTTATATAGGTGAGGAGGGCTGTTTAATCGCCTCCATAATGACCATTATTGGCCAAATAATGGCCATTATGGAGGTAGTAAAGTCACCAAAATAAATGGTGAAAAGACCAACGGATTTGGCCATTATAGGAGGAGTAATTCAGCCAAAATAAATGGCTGAATTGAGTGCTTGGCGTTTCTGTTCTGACCGTCGAAATTCTGACTTTCGGAAACTTCAGGGACCAAACTGTACATCTTGAAACTTCATGGACCAAACTGTACACCTTGAAACTTCAGGGACCGAACTGTACATCTTGAAACTTCATGGACCGAACTGTACATCTGAAGCTTCTGGGATCAAACTGTACTTCTGGAAAAGTTCTCTGGCCCAAAAAGATTATAGCCCCAGGCCCGGAGCCCGGAGCGGCGCGCGTGTGGTCTTTCCTCGAACCGAAGCACATCTAGGTCCTCCCTCCTTTAAACACATGGGATACCCCTTGGGGTCCCAAACCCCAAACCAATTTCGAGTCTTATATACACAACAATTCTTTCTTCCTCTACCGATGAGGGAGAATTGAACACAACACCACACTTTTCATGCTTCAAACACCTCACTCCGTGAACCAATATCTCTTTCATTTCTCAATGAAATTTGACGATTCTTGGCCCTACGGTTATCTACGTACTTAGTACATCATGCATGTGTGAAGAACCGGATTCTCCAACATACGTAACACTAGTGTTTAAGCCGTTAAAGTTGGTCGGTCGCAACTCCCACCAAAGGCTAATTTCCAACAATTTTAACCCTGCCGTCTAATTTTTAGACCACATCTACCCTTGCTACTAACATTCCTCCACATAAGCTGCCAACATGAAAAAAACTAATGATGTGACTGTCCAATATGGATTAAACCCTCCATGTGGCCTTCTTCCACCTTTAAAGAACCCTAATTCACATTTGAAGAACCATTTCATAGGATTGACAATTCCCAACTTTAGATCTGTATGTCTGAAGTTTGAAACTTCATACAAGCATACTCAACTTCATTCTTGTGAGTTTGAAGTTGATCCTGAGACGGCTAAAATTTATAAACTTTGACTATTCTTTAAATAGGGGATCCAAAATATGGTTATTTGTGCACTTGCCGCTTTTTGTACCCATTCAATTCTTATTTTTAAACCCAGTCAACTGGTGTCTCGGCCAATATGATATTTTTTTTCTCAAATATAGAACTTTACTCTATTTTGAAGGTTGAGTTACCTATAGTAAAGTGTAGATTGTCTTATTAAGTCATAACTAGTTACACAGTTGACATGTTCTGCAAGTACTGTTCTTTCATTGTGTTTCGGCACTTATTTTCTAATCAACCTTATATAATCAATTCAGTTTATTAAAAGTAGAAGTTTTATCTCCAAATATTAAAAAACGTACACATAACATAACAAGTAACAAATGAGCAACGGGCCAATATTTATTATTTATGACTTATTCATGATTGTACTATTCAAATTGTAGCGTTTTGATCACTAAGCGCCCTTTTAGGATAAAAAGAAAAGTATTTAAAAGCTTTGCTAGTTATTATAGACATTTTGATTTGATTGTTTGTACAAAAGTCAAAAAAAAAATACTTTTGGAAGGGAATAACCTAATGCGCTGTCGTTCAAGTTGAAGGAGCTTAGGAAATTTGTAATGAATAGATGTTAAGTAAAAGAATTTCGAAGAACTCCCAAAGAAAAAGGTTTTTACAAGCTATGTTTCAAACCTAATAGATCTGCAAAATTATCTGATACATGTACCGGTGGTGGAATAGTTGAGGTGTGCATAAGTGGATCCGAACTCAACCCCTATAAGAAAAATATTATAGAAAAAACCTAGTGTTTAGATTTGCTTCCCTTTGGCCGCTCTGAACCTGTCGGGGTCTCATTAACTAATAAATAAAACTATAAAGTAATAAAACAAGAAACTAGAACGCAAGCGTTCTTGCTTGCTTCGATTAGCTTGTACTAGTAGTTTATTAGCACTCAAAGCCGGCGAGCTACTCCCATGTAACTAAATAATTACTCTATATTTGAACTATAACACCAAGACAAACAAGAAACAGTCTTATGTTAAGACAAATTCAACTGTCTTTTTTTGTTTGTTTGTTTTAATCGTAAGCCATAATGGACAATGGACATCTTAGTTTGTCATTTCACAACTCTATATTGCTCTGTTTGCCAGAGCAAAAAAAATCATAATACAATGGCCACTTTGTTAATCTTTCTCCCACTGGTCCTCCTAATTTCTCTTCCTGTTTCACTTTCTCAAACTTCCTCCAACAACGCTAGAGACTGCAATGGCATATTCATAACTTACGACTACAGTTCTGGTTTTCCTATTCCACCAAACGTCTTGGCATCTGACTCCAACAACCAAGCCTACAACTTCAGGTCCATACTCACAATCCTTAATAATAGCCCTGACGAGCTCAAGTCTTGGAGGGTCTTTGTTGGCTTCCAGCATAGAGAATTCTTGGTCTCGGCTTCACAAGCTGTGCTTGCTGATGGAACCACTCTGCCAGGTGATGTTGGAAATGGGACTGTCTTTGCTGGTTTCCCTACCACTGAGCTTAAGTCGGCGATTCAGACAGCCGGAAACGTCAATCAGATGGAGGCTCGGATCGAGTTGGTTGGTACACAGTATGCTGTTGCATCTCCTGCTGTCCCCTTGCCTTCTTCCATCAGTCTGGCTAATGATGGCTTCTTGTGTCCTCCTCCTACATCTCAAGGTAGGCAAAGTTTGTTACCTCCTGTTTTCTTAACAACTAGTATAAAGTCCGGATTCCTAGTCTAATAAATAGAGTTTAAATTATATACACTGTCACCTGTACTAGTAGGCAATCTTTCACAAACTCATACGTAAGACTTACCTCAATAAAAGTCCACAGAACCCACAATTGACACCAAAGAGTAAAATCTCCTTGCACTTCAGGACCTCATAGTAACATCAACAATGTGCTCTTATTGCACTCGTAATCTCTGAAGGAAGAGAACAAACTATGTAGCATCTACATCAAGAATTCAAGTTTTGTATACGTCACTAGTCCAATCCTTTGTAGGAACTATCCATAATAACATTTGCAAAATAATTTTTTAGGTGACTTGATAGTTGATAGCGTAAAAATGTATTTACACAACAGTATATATAACACATATGTATCCCCTAAAATGTTTTCAACTATATAGATATTGAAGGCTACTGGTACATGGTACATCTGCACCCGTTACAGAATTGGTGGTATCCTATGATCACGGTAACTCAAAACAAACTTAGTGATGTCTCATATTTTACATATTTTATTGGACCTTGCAGGAAATCGGACCCAAGTTTGTTGTCTCAAAGATTCAAGCGCCAAATCCAACACCACGACCTATGAGGAAATCCAACCTCGGCAAGAGGGTGATCTTACAATGATGTTTGATGTCACTAGCTCATCCGAATCCAATTACTGGGCACAAGTCACAATCTCAAATAACAACCACACTAGTCGTCTTGATAACTGGAAATTAAGCTGGGAATGGATGAGGGACGAGTTCATCTATAGCATGAAGGGCGCTTATCCTACAGTTGTTGATACAGGGGACTGCATCTTTGGTAAGCAGGGTGAACATTACAAGGGCATGGAATTTTCAAAGGCCTTGAACTGTGAAAAGAGACCCACAATCATCGACCTTCCTTTGGAAAAGACAAATGACACAACCTTAGGAATGGTTCCTTTCTGTTGTCGAAATGGAACAATTTTGCCACCTTTCATGGATGCAAGCAAGTCCAAGTCAGCTTTTGTAATGCAAGTCTACAAGATGTCACCTGACCTTAACATAAATGCTATTCACCCTCCACAGAACTGGAACATAAATGGAACTTACAGTCCTGGTTATGTATGTGGGCCGCCAGTACGAGTATCCCCTAGCCTCTTCCCTAATCCTGCAGGGTTATTTTCAGATACAGCTGCTGTTGCTAGTTGGCAAGTGATCTGCAACATTAGCAGTTCCACCTTAAAGAAGCCCAAGTGTTGTGTATCATTCTCTGCATTCTTCAATGATTCTGTTGTTCCTTGTAACACCTGCGCCTGTGGCTGCAACGCGAGCCCCAGCAATGTGTGCAGTGCCACCGAGCCAGCACTGCTTTTACCATCAGAGGCACTTTTGGTGCCCTTTGACAATCGAACTGAAATGGCGAAGGACTTTAATAAAAGACGAGATTTGCCAAATCCCTTACCTTGCGGAGACAACTGCGGAGTCAGTATTAACTGGCATTTGCTTAGTGATTTCACGGGCGGATGGACAGCAAGAGTAACTCTGTTTAACTGGGGTAACACTAACATTGTTGACTGGTTCGCTGCTGTACAGTTGGATAAATCCATCCAAGGTTTTGAAAAAGGGTACTCTTTCAACGGAACCATCATGCCTGATACTAACAACACAATATTTATACAGGGGTTTTCAGGCTTAAATTACCTTCTTGCAGAAAGAAAAGGAGACAATCCAAGGAAAGATCCTCCAGTTCCTGGTACCCAGCAATCGGTCATATCTTTCACAAAGAAGACCACACCTGGAATAGATGTAGGAGCGGGTGATGGTTTCCCAAGTAAAGTTTACTTCAATGGAGAAGAGTGCTCGCTTCCTGTAAAACTTCCTTCTGGTAGTAATCTCAGAGTCCCTCTAACCTCTACTGCTTTTAGTCTTCTTTTAACCATGCTAGTCCTCATGGTTCTGCAACTATCATTGTGGCTAGACATATGATTTTTCCGTGCTCTTTTGTAACTTTGCTTCTCTTATACTCATAGCGAGTGTATTCTTTCATTCTGTTATCATAATGTCACCCACCAATTACAGTACAAATTTCAGCAATCTGACCTAGGGTATTAAGAAGGAATTAGATATTATACCTTATGAGCTGTAGCATTTATCATTCCTGAAATGGTAACATGGCAATCATACTTCCAATGGAACGCACACAAAATTCAAGTATGAAGCAACGTGCCTTTTCCTTGTGTTGCCTGTGTTAATCACATGAATATGTAAATTTCTCAATACCCATATAAAAAATGTAACTTTCTCATTGCAGAATACCACGACACCTTTAATCATTTGTAAGTAGTAACCAGCATTTTTATAGGTATAAGTTGCAAACCAGCACTTACATTCAATTTTAATCAAATATACTTACATCTAACCACTTCAACATGTTACCTTTGTAGTGAGCTAATAGACTTCCTCCAGAAAACTCCCCAATAGGCAATAGGTGTAGCAAACTACATTTTTGGCATCCAAAGAACTACAGCCCTGTGTTATAACCAAGAAAAACGGGGGGAAAGTGGAAGAAAATTTTATAAGAGGATCTGCTTAAGGACCAATAGGACTAGCATAAGGAAGCATATGATAACAAGAACAGTTGCACATTTCACCATTCCCCCCTTCCTCTGAGACCTCTGTGCCTGCAGTTCCAAAAAGGGGTATACAGTTAGCCAAGTAATAAGGCAGAATGGTCCAACGAGTCAACACAATCAATTTAACACAAATCAAGAATCAGAAAATAGAAAAACGAAAGGACCACATAAATTCACAAGGTGCCAGATCACTACATGAAATGATACGAGGACTGCCTATGTTCCAACTCTGTTTGTAATGGTGTTTAATGTATAAGCAAGTATATTTACTAAGCTATAAGGTGGGTGCGCACATGATAGACAGACGTAACGAGAGAGAAAGCAAGAGAGACCTTTTGTAGTTGTTTGAAGCCTTCCTCTACTGATGCAGACACACTTTGAACATTGTGGTCTATCCGATCAACTATTGTCCCCTGCAACAGATTTCAACTTGAGGAGTCACAATTTACTGCAAATAACTCTGGCAAACAAGTAAGGGGTACACTCAAACCTGGTCAATCACTAGGACTGACAGATCCTTCATGATTTGGGAAAGCTCATTAACTGATTTGAGGACCTACAAAGACTTTATGTCAGTAAAATGAAAATAAAGCACTTGTTATTCTATATGCGAATAACATATAAAAGTGCAAAAAAGTCCTTTGCTGGCCTGTTTAATCTCTCTTTCTATCTCTGCCGTAAACTGCTCATCCCTCTGACCAGTGGCCATCTGCAGGTCAGTGAACCCCTGAAAGATAAAACGACCACATGAAATATAGGGTCTGTAATATTGTCAACAGTGCATAAAACCTCTTCAAATGTAATCCCCAATTATGGTAAAATCCCACTCAAAATCCACGATTAGTCAATAGGTAAAGGTGTTTTCGTGTAGTGTATCATCCTGTGTTCCTAGTAAAACTTGTAAGGTCTCAAAAATCCATGAATTTATTTGCTTTTTAGTGAATCTTATAAAAGCCCAGAACTTCAAAAACGAAACAAACAGAATCCAGAAACCAGCAAAAGAATAGGGGATCAGTATTACACAGGTATAAGCAGGAAACCAATAGAAACCACAAAGTTAGAAAGTCTACCACGTCATTGAAATCATCGTCCAGAAAGCTAGACTTCTTTTCATTCATCTCCAAATCAAGTCCATCGTGTCCCTGCACCAGGAAATAGAATACAACATATATAAGCACAGGTCTAACGACCCGCCTGTTATCTAAAGATTGTATGAAAAATAAAATTAAGAGGGTCTAATTAGGCATTAACTGCAGAATCCATCTACATCATTAAAGATTCAACAGCTTTCTTACTACACTATATTTTCTTATTGGTTACGACTAGTATTAGCTCCATTTACTTGAACAGCGAAACAGGTTCTTAAGAATAATTAACCTCTGATTGCTGCTGTAACTGTTTAAGATACAATGATTGCATCCTCCGAAGCTCAACAGAAAGGTTCTGAAGGTCTGTAGCCAGAGAACGCTGGAAAGAGAAATATCACTACATGAATATTCAAATACAACAGCTATAACTCAGCTAAAACAATTTATGACAGCAGAGTTCAATGAAAGGAAGTTCGTCATAGTCAAAGCAGTATCTGATGCTCCCAACCCTTGGTGGAACTAATAAAATATTTGTGAATCACAAAAATTATCAATGTGCTCAAAACCGTACTAACTAAGAAAAGAAGTAACTCTATTTTGTGAGAAGAAAAAGAAATAGCCAGTAAAACTAACTATTAAATTTAAGAGGATGCAACAAAACATCACGAGTTGAGTCAAATGAAAGAGAACAAGTGTAATTTGAAGCAGGGGCTGTTATAGATTTGTTCACAGGGCCATGGGTGATAGGGGCTGATTTCAACATAGTCAGAAATGCTTCTGAGAAGAAGAACTGCTCCAGAACTTCTATTTATATGAATGAATTTTCTGATTTTATTGAGGATATGGAGTTGATTGATCCGAATCTTGATGGGGGTAATTATAATTGGACCCAAGGAACAATTTGGAAACCTCTTCCAGAATTGACAGGTTTCTGTATTCTATGAAATGGGGAGAAAAGTTCAATAATGTCAAGCAAGGAATTCTTCCTAGGATCTGTTCTGATCACACTCCAATTGTACTTCAGTGTGGCAAGTTGAGAACACAAAAGTCTTATTTCAAATTTGAAGGATGGTGGCTTGAAACTGAAGGGTTTAATGAGAAAGTCAAGGTGTGGTGGGATTCCTTTGATATTGTAGGAAGGCCAGATTACATCTTAACAGCCAAGCTAAAAGCTTTGAAGACCAAACTGAAAGATTGGAGCTTAAATACCTATGGGAATTTGGAGAAGAATAAAAAGTTGATTCTGAGCAAAATTGCAGATTTTGACAATATTCGACAGAATAGAGCTTTAACAGAGGAAAAGGCCATTCAAAAAGCTAATCTTTTCATAGACTTTGAAGATCATGCCAAAAAAGAAGAGATAGCATGGAGGCAAAGATCAAGAACTTTGTGGATTAAACAGGGAGATAAAAACACAGGGTTTTTCAGAGAATCGCTAATGCTCACAAGAGGAATAATCACATTGATCATCTTGTTGTGGAAGGAGTAGAAATTAAGGAGGCAGAGAACATTAAAAGGGAGATCATTTCTTTTTATGAAAAGCTATACTCTGACATGAATCAATGTCCTACAATCAACACAGAAGAGCAGCAGGAATTGCAAAAACCTTTTGAGGAGAAAGAGGTGCTGGATGGTCTCAACGCATGTTGCAGTAGATAAAGCGCCAGGTCTAGATGGTTACACTATTTTGTCCAGTGTTGGGAGATTTTGAAGACTGATGTGATGGCTACTATGCAGAATTTTCACTATCAGGAATTCTTCGAGAAGAGTTTTAATGCAATTTACATAGCTCATATTCCTAAAAAGAATGGAGCTAAGGAATTGAGAGATTTCAGACCTATTAGTTTAATAGGAAACGTGTATAAACTGATCTCCAAGATTCTCACTGAGAGACTGAAGATTGTGATGCGCAAACTTGTAGATACACAACAGATGGCGTTTGTTAGATGATATTAATCTCCCTTGGGAGTCTTTCATTAATATCAAGGTATATATAGAGTACAATATTCATCCCTTATACAAGAGGAATCCTAAGCCTGTACAAAAGAGGAATCCTAGTCTTACCATAATTATATTTACACAATATATGGAAATATTCTAATTATGGGTAGGGAATATATTGTTTCCTATATTTACACGTTTACACACCCCCTCAGTCGGAGCGGGAGGAGGCAGACCTGAGAGGCTGGATCTCAAGTCAAGAAATAACATTCTGGAAAGTCCTTTGGTAAATATGTCTGCATACTGATAGGATGATGGAACATGTAACACTCTGACATGGCCTAACGCAACTTTCTCACGAACGAAGTGTAGGTCTATCTCAATATGTTTGGTTCGCTGATGTTGAACCGGATTATGAGAAAGATAGATGGCAGAGATGTTATCACAATACACAATAGATGCCTGACGCAAAGGACACTGAAGTTCTAACAGTAAATTTCTGAGCCAACAAATCTCAGCTACTACATTTGCAACGCCTCTGTACTCAGCCTCGGCACTGGAGCGAGATAGGGTAGTTTGTCGCTTGGCAGACCAAGAAATCAGATTATCCCCTAAGAAAACACAAAAGCCGGAGGTGGAGCGTCGCGTGTCCGGACACCCTGCCCAATCTGCATCCGTATATGAAAGCAACATGTCTGGTGCAGAGGGATATAGGTGCAAACCATAATCAAGAGTGCCCTTAATGTATCGAATGATACGCTTAAGAGCAGTGAAATGAGACTCCCTGGGGGCATGCATGAATAAGCACACCTGCTGAACAGCATAAGCTATGTCTGGCCTGGTGAATGTGAGATACTGAAGTGCACCTGCAAGGCTCCTATACAGAGTAGGATCAGAGACTGGAGCACCATCCATAGCACTGAGCTTAGATTTGGAATCAACTGGAGTAGGCACCTCTTTGCAGTTCGCCATCTTAGCCCTGTACACAATCTCTTCTGCATACTTACGCTGACACAAGAACATATGATTGGCAGACCTGGTCATTGATATCCCCAAAAAGTAACTCAGCTTCCCCAAATTCGTCATTGCAAATTCGGACTTGAGCAAGACAATAATCTCATTTTTCGATCCGTCGGAGGAGGCAGTAAGAACAATATCATCCACGTAAAGTAATAAGTAAGCAGTGCTACTACCTCGATGAAAAATGAAAAGTGATGTATCACTCTTGCTGCATACAAACCCAATCTGCAAGATATACCTGGCAAAGCGATCATACCACGCACGGGGGGCCTGCTTCAGGCCATATAGTGACTTACGGAGACGGCACACATAGTGAGGAACTGCTGGATGGGTGAACCCTGGTGGCTGATGCATGTAGACTGTCTCTCGCAGATCCCCATGTAAGAATGCATTCTTCACGTCAAGCTGATGGATCGGCCAGTGTTTGCCCATGGCTATGCTCAAAACTGTGCGGATGGTAGCCGGTTTGACAACCGGGCTGAAGGTCTCACCACAATCAATGACCTCCTGCTTATTTGTGCCATTAGCCACAAGACGGGCCTTATACCTCTCAAGATCCCCATTGTCTCTGAACTTGTGACGAAATAGCCACATACAACGAATGACATTCACCCCCTCAGGTCTAGGTACTAGATCCCACGTGTGTTGTTTAGTTAAAGCATTGAATTCCTCATACATATCCGCATTCCAATTAGGGTCTTGTTTGGCCAATTTTGGGTTCTTTGGAAGTGGAGAGATGGTTTGGGCAGACAAGTTGAAATGGACTTTGGGTTTGAAGATTTCATGCTTTGAACGAGTTTCCATTGGATGGGTAGGGATAGTGGGTAGCGAAGTGGTGTCTGAGATGGGGGTAAAGTCGGATAAGGAGAAGGTGGGGGTGAAGCCGTCGGAGGCGTCGCGGCTCCTGGATAGAGAGTCGCGGCGCTAGAAGGTTGACAGGCTTCTCACGAAGTTTGGCGCCAGCCTGCTCGATGGTGTTTTAAAAGATTGCTCTCTGAAAATCAGGCGCCGCGGCGCCTCCCCTTGAGGTCGCGGCTCTGACGACGGAACAAAGGATGTGATTGTTTGATTATGAGGGGAGAGATGGCAGACTCGTCAAGAAATGAGTAGTCCTGTTTTTGGAATTTTGGAAGATTCGAAAACGGGAATGTGATCTCGTCGAATGTGACGTGACGAGATATGTGGATCTGACTAGTCGACAAGTCATAGCATAGATAGCCCCTATGGTTCGGCGGGAATCCTAGAAAGACACATGGAGTAGACCTAGGAGCGAGCTTGTGAGGGGCGGTGGAGCTAAGGTTGGGATAGCACAGACAACCAAAAATTCGTAGATGATCATAAGAGGGGATTCTATGATAGAGAATTTCGGTAGGGGTTATATTGTGAAGAGTGCTAGTAGGGAGAATATTTAGAGTGTATTCTGACATTTTAGCAACATAGACCCAGAAGGGTGGAGGGAGGGAGGCATGAATCAATAGGGTGCGAATCATATTGTTAATGGTGCGGATGATTCTTTCAGCTTTACCAATTTGTGGTGAGGTGTGAGGGCAGGAGAAGCGAAAGACCATGCCATTATTGGTACAAAAGCGGTGAAACATAGAGTTATTGAATTCACGACCATTATCGCACTGAAATGATTTTATGCATTTTCCAAATTGTGTTTGAATGAACTTGTGAAACTCAAGAAATTTGACAACCACTTCCGATTTAAATTTAAGAGGGTATAACCAAACGTAGTGTGAAAAATCATCAAGCAACACAAGATAATATTTATGACCGAGAGAACTAGAGATAGGAGATGTCCATAAATCGGCATGTATGATATCAAAAGGAGCAAATGTAACACTAGTAGATGATTTAAACGGAAGATGAATATGTTTTCCTAAAAAGAAACACAATTTTGGGCAAGTTTTCAATTACAAGCAATGAAATTGTTGCCTCTAAGAAAATTAAAAACTGGGGCTCCTGGATGACCAAACCTATTATGCCAAGTTGAAGAAGAAACAGTCGCTAGAGTGACGGGAGAGCAAGATCTGGCAGCGGAGGTGGAAGTGAATGGATAGAGATCCCCCGTGCTATTGCATCTCGTAAGAGGTGTCCCCGTATGAAAATCCTTCACAGTAAAACCAAAAGGGTCAAAATCCACGGAGACAGAATTATTACGAGTAAATTGGCGGAGAGATATGAGGTTCTTAATCATGTGTGTGGCATATAGGGTGTTTTTTAGGGAGAAGGGTGGATGAGGAGGTTGTGTGTATGAGGTACCATAACCCTTAACTGGAATGCGTTGTCCACTACCAACTGTAACATATTGAGGATGCTTTAATCGAAACAGTTTAGGAATAGTACATGCAGATTGGGTGACGTGAGATGTGGCGCCTGAGTCCATGTACCAAGTATTGTCAGGCTGTTGCATAGAGAGGGTGCTGAACGCCTGACCCAACTCAGTGGGTGTCATGCTGGAGGAGGGCTGCGGGACCTGACCTTGCATGAAGTGGGCCTGCTGTGGGGCTGGAGCGGGGCCTAACAAACCGGGGTAAGAATACGGATTGTATGGCTGCTGGTACTGGAATGGACTTGGCATCGCGGCTCTGAACTGGGGCGTCGCGGCGCTGTAGACGAACTGCTGAGGAGTCGCGGCCCAGTTGTTCTGCGATCGCTGTTGCTGTTGCTGCTGTTGGTTCTGTTGACCATGACTTTTGCCACGACCACGGCCTCCTCTACCGCCGCGACCTTTTCCACCCTTGCCGCCGCGGCCCTGCCGCTATTGGGAGTTGTCTGGTGGCGTCTGATCTTGGGGTTGCGTGTCGACAGCTAAGACTTGTTGGGCGTGCTCATCCTGCTTAGCACGACGGGTTTCTTCGAGCAATAATTGTGAGCGAGCTTTGTTAAAACTCGGTAGCGGATCTGCCTGTTGAATAATGGTGGCCAAAGTATCATATTCGCCCTTAGTAAGGCCATAAATCATTTGTAGCGCCATTTTATCATCAGTGACAAGCGTGCCGATGTTGGAGAGTTGATCCGCTAGAAGTTTAAGCTGCTTGCAGTACTCAGAGACATTGGAGAAGTTTTCAAGACGTGTTTTGTTGAACTGTTCTTCCAAATACACGGCACGAGTGTGCTTGTTGTCCTGAAAAGTTTCCTCCAAATGATTCCACAAGTCAAGGGCAGTGGAGTCAGATTTCATGATAGTAAGGAGCAAATCCTGAGAGATACTACCATATATCCATTGTTTGACGCCGGTGTCGAGACGATGCCAGATAGAATCATCAACCTCCGTAGGGCGTGGAATAGTGTCATCAATATGGTCAAGCACGTTATAGAGACATGCATGATTGCGAAAAAGTTCAACCCAGGGAGAATACTGGTTGTTTTCTTGATCAAGAATAATGGGAATATGGTTCTTGATGTTGGAAACAGTAAGGGCGGGATGAAACGGGGGTGATGACTTTGTGGTGGGATTTGTGGAGGTAGAGGCGCCAGAAAGTGTGGAAGAATCAGGGATAGCTATTTAGAGAAGAGAAGAAAGAAAGAACAAAACCCGAAAAACAAGAAGAAAATCCGGGAGGGCCGCGGCGTAGGAGAGGCAGCCGGCGGCTGTGGAAGAGAAAGGTTTTTAGGGTTTTGTTTATTTGGCTCTTGATACCATGTTTGATGATATTAATCTCCCTTGAGGAGTCTTTCATTAATATCAAGGTATATATAGAGTACAATATTCATCCCTTATACAATAGGAATCTTAAGCCTATACAAAAGAGGAATCCTAGTCTTACCATAATTATATTTACACAATATATGAAAATATTCTAATTATGGGTAGGGAATATATTATTTTCTATATTTAAACGTTTACAGTGTTTTTGAAAGGAATGCAGATTACTGATGCAGTTCTCATTGCAAATGAATGTATAGACTCTAGAGTGAGAGAATTGACACCATGCATCATGTGCAAACTGGATATCGAAAAGGCATACGATCATGTGAATTGGAGTTTCTTGCTGGGTATTTTGCAGAAGATGGGGTTTGGAGGCAAATGGATTAGATGGGTAAGATTTTGCATTTGCACTGCCAAGTTCTCTGTATTGATAAATGGACCACCTGAAGGTTTCTTCCCCTCTCATAGAGGATTGAGACAAGGTGATCCTTTATCAGCTTTTTTGTTCATTTTGGTGATGGAAGGACTCAACGATATGGTGAGGACTGCTCACAACAATGGCTGGATTAGGGGTTTCAATGTGGCAAAGGAACAAAATGAAAGAGTGGAAGTGATTCACTTACGGTATACAGATGATACTCTTATTTTCTATGATGCTGAGGAAAACCAATTGAAATATTTGAGGATTATTCTTATCCTATTTGAAGCAACTTTAGGCATCCACATTAACAGGAGAAAAAGCCTGATTTTTCCAATTAATGAGGTGGCAAAAATACATCAATTAATTGGAGTTTTGGGGGGCAGATAGGAGAGATTCCAATAGTTTATTTGGGACTGCCTTTAGGTGCCAAAAGCAAATATAAAGATATATGGAATGGAGTCCTAGAAAGATGTGAAAAAAGATTGACTAGATGGATAGGGATGGTCAGCAGGGCGGGGCGGGATGGGGGGTGGGTCAGGACCGGGATCCAATGGGATTGGCGGGCCGGGATAGGCGAGACGTGAAGAGGTCCCGTCCCGTCCCACATCTCGCCGGAAGAAGGGCTAGGATTTGGGGGGGACGGGTCAGGTCGCGTTGCGGGATTTGTTTTTTTTAGACACTTAATTTTAAAAAAATATATAGTTAAACACTTAAATAATTAAACAAGATAGTATAATAAAAACATCACAAGGCTGTTTTTGTGCCTCTTATATTATTTAATAGAAATATAATTTTTTTGTAACACAATTTCAAAATTACAACTTTGTTTCGTGGTTCAAAAGTTGCAAATCACATAGTAAAATTGACATTAAAAAAATTACATAGTTAACCATACTTCTTCTAATTTCCTCACAATGTCTTGAGGATCTTCGGTTGGAATTGGAAGTTGTTGGTCAAATTGTTCGACATCGCTTCCTGCTCCCTCGAACAAGATTTCGTTGTAGTTGTAGTCATCTTCTTCGTTGATCTCTGGTTGACCGCGCCTTCTACGCTATGCTCTAATCCAATCTCCGAATAAAACTACAATCTCCAAGTTGTCCCCCGCCAATGAGTGTATGTGCTCTCCTATTTGAAATCTTCCAGCAGAAAAAGCACTTTCAGACGTTGTTGATGACGCTTGAATGTTCAAAACATTTCGGTCCATCTTTGATAGTGTCAGAAATGTCTTCGCATTCTCCCTCCAGTATCTCAGCAAGTCTTCACGTCCATCTTTATTGACAATTGATTCGTACGGTACAACACCCTGCAAAATATAAACATCAAATTCGCTAACTTGTGAAGAAGTTAAACCACTAAACATTTTATTTCTAATGCCTTGAACACTAGCAGCAGAAACCGCATGTCTTTTATTAGGTTGCAGTGAAGTAGGAGAAAATGGTACCGAAGCCGGTTGATTATTTGCACTTTCTTGTTGGTAATACATATATTTTTTTTGCATTCATTGTGTATGTTAAACATAACTTCTTCTTTAGTTGGCTCGTTAGTTGGTTCTTCTTCTTCTTCAGTTGGGTCTGTTGGAAGTATTTCTAAGCTTTCATAAATCGTTTCAACAAGTGTTTTACAACCGTCTACTTTAATAGTCGGATTTAATACAACACCAATAAAATATATAGTGGAATAGGAAAAAAGTTTTTTTTAATTTTATAAATATTTTTTTACTAGCTGGAGCGTAAGCTCGTTTTTGCATATATTCATTAAGTAACAAAAATATTAGAGCTATATAAAATAACATTGTTGAAATAGTAGGATAATAAATTCCAGAAAATTCTTTAGTAGCTAGAAAAACTTTCTCTAAAAATGCAATAAGTTTCAAAATTTTCCCAATCATCATCTACCAGCATATCCGTTGAACTTTGATTATGGGCGTTAAATAATAAAGTTATAGGTCTTTTATACTCGTGAGCAACAAGTAGTTGTTCATATAAAGAATTTCATCTAGTCGAAACTTCTTCTGAATTTTTCTATAAGGTAGTCCATAATCATGACAATTTTTTTATACTCTTTGCGTCTTTGTATTTTATTACCTTTAAAAATAAAGTTTATAGCAAATTGTACTTTATCAAAAATGTTTTTAAAAAGTTTTAGGCCATCCTTTACAACTAAGTTATAAATATGGCATGCACATCTAATATGAAAAATATCGAAAAAAGATGGAGTAAATCAAGTTTTTAAAAGGTTTACAATATAATCATTAGCAGTAGCATTATCTAATGTAATCGTCATAATTTTATCAGTAATTTCATAATATTCACAAATTTCATGAATATTTCTTGCAATAAATAATCCATTGTGTCTATCATCAATATATCTATATGCTAAAATACGTTTTTGCATAGACCAAGTCTGATCTATCCAATGACATGTAACGGTTAAATAATCATTACCGTTAGTACTACGGCCTATATCAGAAGTTATAGCCACTTTGCCATTAAAATGATATAATGCATAAGGTAATACTGTTGATATTCATGTGCAAATTTAAAAACTTCTCTTCTAATAGTTGATCTAGAAAAATTGTTAAAAGCGGGATTATACATTTCTCTAATGTAATGAATAAAACCAAGAGAGGAAGGAAATGAAAAAGGCAAACCCTCCACCGCTACTAATTCTACTATATTTTTCCTATCTTTGTGTTTATCATATTTAGGACCTACAATTCCCCCGTCATCGGGTTAATTTTCTACTATGTATTTGGTTGGGGACACTATGTGAACCTTATCCCGACTCAGAAGGCATTGGCACACCCGATTTTTCAACCAGATATTCGTTATATCTAGCTTTGTGCATGTTTTGTGCATGTCTCAATAAACCTCCCGTCCCACCATGACCTTTTCCGGTTTTAAATGTATAAACTTTTTAACAAATTTTACATCTAGCTAGTTGATTCTCACTGTCCCTATCAAAAAAATCACATGCATGTGATTTTAATTTTCATTGTTTGGGGCATCGACTCATACTAGGGGGAATAAGAGGCATTCTAGTTTCAGTTTCAGGCTGAGATTCAGTTTGAGCCTGAGGTGGAGGTGCACTAGTGGGTGTGTTATCTAAATTATCTTCTAATTATTTTCTAAATTAAAGTCTGATTCAGATGCAGAATATACCTCATGATCTAATGGTATATTAATATTAACATTAAAAAAATTAATTTCATCTATATGAGTGAAATCATTGGGATTAGGAATAGGATTACTAGAAGAAGCACCCTTACCCCTGTTACCCCTAGTACCTCTATCAGAAATCATACGTCCAAGTCGTTCCATTATAATTATGTAAATAAATAATTAAAGTAAATGAAATTAAGTATGATAATTAAAATTAAGTAACAATAATAATTTAAAGAAGGAACGAAGGTACCAAACGCCAACGTAATGTCGATGTGTAATCGAGGTTCAAAATTGAAACTTTGCTTGATGGATGATCCTCAAGCTAGTTGTCAACTTCACTCCCAATTTTTTATCTTTGATACAAATAAGCAAATAAAATATAATATTTAGTAAGAAATGTAGACTTGTATAGAGATAGATAGAGAGATTAGAGAGATGATAGGAAGATTTGTAAGAAAAATGAAGAGGAAAATGAGGTATTTATAGTTGAGAAATAGGGTTAAAGTGTAAATATACTAACGTAGGGTTAAAAATAAATATTAAGGGGGTGGGATGGGGTTTATGGGGTGGGGGCCAAAAATGACTGTTATAGCGGTTACACAACGGCCAAAATCAAAATTTAGCCGTTGTTGCAACGTCTACTTTTGCAAAGGGAGGACCGGGTATGGATGGGGCGGGATCGGGACGGGCGGGACGAGCCCTAGTTCCGTCCCGAGATCGAACCCTGCTACCTACAATTTCGTTCTTTTTTTTGGGGCGGAGCGGGATCGGGCCGACCCGGCCCACTGGACAGCCATAGATGGAAGACACAATATTTGTCTTTGGGTGGTAGGTTGGTCCTAATTAACTCGGTTCTAGATGCTCTACCTACTTATCTGATGTTTTTATTCCCTCTTCCTAATAATGTGGAGGAAAGAATTGATGTTTTTAGGAGGAATTTTCTGTGGGAATGAAGCAAGGAGAAAAAAGGTTATCATTTAGTAAATTGAGAAACCTTATTGTTGTCTAAGAAGCAGGGAGGTTTGGGTAATAGAAATTTGAGGAAGCAGAACAAAAGTCTCTTGATGAAATGACTTTGGAGACTTCCCAAGGAAAAACAATCTCTATGGGGCACAGTGATTCAAGCAAAGTATGGAAAGGAGGGATTTTGGAGAATAAAAGAAGTAACCACCACATATGGCACCAGCTTATGGAGATCAATAAAAAGTGTATGGATGGTTTTTTTGAAAGAACAATTTTTAATGTGAAAGATGGTAGGAGGATTATGTTCTGGGAAGATAACTGGTTAGGAAATGGTTGTCTCAAGCGATTGTTCCCTGGACCAACTGAGAAGATCCTTTCTTTGGGAAGGGAACAGTGAGGAGCATAAACTTCATTTAGTGAAATGGGAAAAAGTTATACTGCCGAAGGATCAAGGAGGACTGGGTATAAGAGACTTGAGCAAACATAACAAGAGTTTGATATTGAAATGGTGGTGGAGATTCAGTCAAGGACCACCAGCCCTTTGGACGGAGGTGGTTATTACTAAATATGGGAGACAATACAACTGGTGCACTAAGAAGACCAGAGCTCCACATAGAGTGGGACCTTGGAAACATATTAACAACCTGAAGGATGAATTCTTCCGAGAGGTGTCTTTCACTGTTGGGAATGGTACTACTGTCAAGTTCTGGAAAGACAGATGGTTGCACAATCTTCCTGTGAAAGAGACTCATCCTAGGCTCTTCCTAATTGCTACAGATCCAGATTCAACAATTGCAAGAAACAAGGATGGCAACATTTGGGACATTACACTTCATAAGAAACTTGCAAGACTGGAGTTAGGTGAGCTCTTTGATTTACACAATCTTCTGTAAGGTTCATCAGTAGATTCTCAAGTCCTAGACAGTCTCAAATGGAATGGTTCAAGCAAATGAACTTTCTCTGTCAAGGCAGGCTACAATAGACTCAATATCCCAAATGCTTTAACTGATCATTGGCCTTGGCAACTGGTCTGGAAAACCAAACTCCCCCCAAAGGTCAAGTGTTTCCTCTGGACAACTCTCCTAAATGGAACTCTCACTCAAGACAATCTCAAGAAGATAGGCATTGAAATAGTGAGCAGATGCTTCATGTGCCATCTTAAAGAAGATACAGTGAACTATTTGTTTTTACACTGCCCTGTGGCAGTAGGAATTTGGTCCATGTATCTTGCAGTTTTTAGCATCAGCTGGTCAACACCCTCCACCCTGAATGAAGCAGTTGAAAGTTGGAGCTTATGGAAAGTGGATAGATCCATCAATAGTATCTGGCAAATGATATCAGCTTGTATATTTTGATGTATATGAATGGAGAGAAATAACAGATGCTTTGATGGGACTTCAACTCGTAACTGCTCCTTGAAATCTAAAAGTCTGATGAATCTTTTTAGTTGGAGCAACTATTCCCCTGTAAATGATGTGATTTCCCTTTTAGATTTCATTAGCTCCCTGTCAATAGCTTAACAGCTTTCAGTTTTTGCTATAGGTTTTAACTCCCAAATCTCATTTGTTTTTTTGCGATTCTGGAGTTATCATCTATTTTCTTTGTAACTTTCTTGCATCTTCTTGATACCCTTATACTACAACCTCTTACTTCATCAACAACAACAAAATAGTCCTACAATAATAAGTCCAATTGCAACTGCAGACACTTTGTTAACAAAATAAATACTACTCCACTACATAGGTCTCTGGATATTTGTGAAAGAAATGTTGAGACTTGCCGTGCATTTGTTGTGCGAAACCATTTCTATACCTCCAGAAAAGCAATAGAGAGGGTAAAGGGATCAACGTTCTTCCAGATTTCGTATATTTCATGTTTTCCTATAGATCAGCTTTTACTTGGATTACCTCATAGAGAAGAAAATGAGTTTTCAAAGCTAGCATCTTGAGTCCATGTCATCGCAATTACATTCAAAATGTTTAGGGAAAACCCAGTTGGAAAAAGAAGTCTTTGTTGAATGATCAGTAGCCACACTTATTGCATATGGCAACAACTAATTCATATTTTCATTGAGATTCTTGGGAGATCGTTGACACATGGAACTCCAGATTTCTTTGTTTTTGTAAACTAGCTGAATAGCATAACAGGTAATAGTAATAACAACTTGAAGAACATTAAGTGAGGACATACTATTCCAATAAATAGAATGAAAATAACTAGATTATAGTTGCAACCCAAATACACAAAATTCGAAATAAACTGAGCTAAAACATAGTGTTTACTTTCTTTCCACTAAGAACCATTAGCGCAAGAAACTAGTCACGATTAACATTTTGTGTGTTCAGTATGGCAGAAAATGTTTACCTATTTATCCAAATCACTTTCCAATATGTCTCCAAAGAAAATACTTTATACCAAAAGTGGAAAAATGACTTGTATTACTTATGAGTTGAAAACTTGAAACCATTTCCTTTGCAAATATTTCAACTCTACCCCCACAAAGTTAGGGTAAGGTATGCGTATACCCCACTTGTAAGAATACAATGGGTATGTAGTTGTTGTTGTTATCCTCATCACTTGCTTCAACATTACATACATACGTTATTGTAAATACTTAGATACTACAATAAATATCAACAGAACTCTATGCTCTACATGGTACTATATGATTACTATGTCTCACCTAGTTTTTTATCCCAACTAAACACACCAGAAGAAAAGAAGTAGTGCCCAATTCAATTACTGAACCACCGAAATCTTTTGATGAAGTAAAGGGTATACGATTCTTGTTTAATGTATCCCTGTAACTTTTGAATAGCCTACTTCGATTTCTTGTCGCCATGCCTACAAGAATTTGGAAGATGAAGATCAACAACAACAACATATGTAATTTTATGGGGTATGCGGAGGGTAGACCTCCACTTTTATGACCTTAACTCGACTTTGTAGGGCAGAGAGTGTTATTTCCTACCCTCGGCTCTACTTAAGGAAAATAAAATTGGAAGATAGAAAAGATCAAATGATGCCCGTAGGGCACAGACGAGTTGGTAAGTGGCAAGGTGATTGGGGTATAACCATTCCGACGTTGTGGATTCGAATCCGTGTGGTGACAGTCTTTGCTGAAATATTGTAAGGGTTGTTGCTGGGTTCGTGTCTCGTTGATCCTCTCCCTTGCAGGCTGTCACTCGCGCATTTTCCTCGATTTACATCTCACCTGGCCAACGAACCTCTGATACATGTTTGGGTTTTTTTTTTGCCTTCGGGCTTTCCCTTCGCAAAGAAAAGATCAAATGATCAAATTACTCTGTCTAATAAAACAGAGGAAAAAGTATGTAGGGGTTTTGTCTGAAAATATAGCTTTATGTTTGACTTTAAATTCTCAGTAATAATAATCCTCCTTTTTCAATAAATTAGTGTACTTTTAGTTCACCCAAACCATCTGAATCCTAATTTAACAAAATTCACAAATTAGAAAGCATCTGTGTTAAAGAATGAAGAAGAAAAGCAAACTTTGTCCGGGGTTAAGCATTTGTGTTAGCTTTCATCTGCAATAGAATTTTCCTATAACAACATTATTGATTTCTTAATTTTTGATTGCTATAGCAACTGATTTATATAATTATAATAATATTTGATATTTAAATAATATATGATTGTTATAAGTAAAAGAGATGTTAAATTCTAAACTTAATCAAACTCTATATAAAAAAGGAAAATATTTTAATAATAAAAATATATATAATATTGTTGGTCATAAATAGTATATTAAAATATTAAATATTTTATCAAAATCTCTAGATCTATTATTTGACAAGTGGTACCATTAATGTTGATTGTGTCGAATTCTGTGATAATATTGCAAATCCACTAATCAAGGCATTGACAAGAGAAAAAGTTTTGAGCACATCTAGGGGATGCTATTGAAGTCAATAAATTCACGAGTCGTATATGAGTAAACCCAACCTGGGACTAGAGATCATATAACCAGATTTAATGAAAAAAATAAGTCATGAGATGACTTGTTGTAAAATGTATTGTTTCTTTATTTTATTCCATCCTTGTGTGCGTGTATTTATTTTTATAACGATTTGTGAAGGTTGAGTTTATGAACTCTTTTTTGAAAATCTGTAACTCATATGAGTGGAGTGTGAACGTTACAGGAGCATCCTTGCTGGATTTCACCTATATATGCGAGTGTGGAAGTAGACTACTTCCTATGAGAATTGGATTTAGTCTCAAAAACACTCATGAAATTGTCATAGCACAAGGTCGTAATGTGCTAGCTATTAAAGCTCATGTCAATACCTTGATTATTATGTGTAAGCAGTGATACTTTATTTTCCTTAAGCAGTCATAGTTCAAGTCTGAGATCACTACCGTTCTGGAGCAAAGATTAATATTTTATTAAGTGGAGATTCAATGCATAGCACACCTTTATTATGCATAATAGTCTCCCTTCAGCCGGTGATAATTCTCTAATTTTTAATATAAAATCAGTGGGGAATTGTTGGATTTTGTGAGCATTTTTAATATTAAAATAAGTGGAGAATTGATGATTTTTTGAGCATTTTAATATTAAATATATTTTATTAAAATAGCTCATATTAGTGTACCACAGCATGGTGCATTTCCTTTTCCTCGTTAGTAGCATTTTATGCCTCATTACTCATTGAGTTAGTGGATGAATGTGGTCTTAATTCTTCTTGTAACTTACCTCATCATTATCTCATTTATTCTTCCACATTCTCGCAATTTACTACTCTATATTTTCACTTTATTACCTCATTTTCTTACTTTTCAATTCATTCAATTCAATTTAAGGATGAATTTCTTCACCTATTCTTAGTATGTGTAGAGAAAAAGATAAAAACTTTATAAAAAAAGTGAATTAAAAAATAGAATTTTATTTAGTTGAAAGAAGGTGTTCTTTTGGTGGAGTTTTGGACTCAACATCTTGTCCGAGTTTGTTGAGTTATTCGGGTTATTGTATCCTGGATGGGACAAGTCATGAAGATTATTACTGGATCGATAAAAATTTGTTGCAATAGGCTTGAATCTCCTTAAAGAGAGCGAGATATTCACGCCTCAACTTGAAGAAAATTTATTTTCTTCATATTTTTCAATTATAATTATATTTTCACCAATATTTACGATTGGCACTAGGTTTAAAAATTAATTTGACTTATAAAATATATCAGAGATGATGGAAGAAAGTATAAAATAGTGATTGAAAACAGAACAAACATTATACTATCAAAGTGTATGAATAATTTAATAAATTTAAATTATTAGAAGCCGTAAAAGTTTGAAAATAAAATAGTGTTATACATTTCAAACATTCCAATATAGATAGAGAGAAATATCAATAAGAGATATGATAGGATAGATAAAATTTCTCCACTTTTAATTAAAGATTTCAGGTTTGAACCTTGAATATGAAAAAATTATGGAGCATTTTCTCCTTAAATGACTGTTATACTGTGGTAATTCAAATTAATAAGAGTCTTAATGCTAATATTTGACGGAGTAAGAAAAAAGAGTGACATATATTAAAATAGAGAAAATAAGAATAATACGTCAACAACGAAGTATTATAATTAAAAAAAAATTAAGATCAATCAAGTCACTAATAAATAGTTAAATACCTACAAAAATATTAATAATAAGTCTAATAAATAAACAAATTGTTCGGCTGGTTGTATTATTTGTCTGCTGAGCTGAGACTGATTCGTCCGTCCCCAAGGTACTCGATTGAGATAGTTGACCAGAAAACGCGGGAGTCCACGGGTATATTCGGTACCCGACCCGAATACCCATTTCTTGTAATTCAGTATTATTATTCTTCTTCTTCTTGGTCTCAATAGTCTTTTTCACACACACACACACACACACACACACAACCACCAAATTTTTTCTTTTTACTCAACAGTGCCCTAAACCCTTTTTGTATACGTATTTATTTATTCTGTGTATTTTCTATTTATAGGATTTTAGGCTTTGTCTTGTACAGAGGGTAACTCTTCAATGGATGATCAGGACGACGATTGGAAAATTCTTCTCTCTGCTTTAAAGGGTACAACCGTCTTCTTGTACAAATTTTATTGTTTAGTAGCTGAATCGAACAAGATTAATTTAATATTTGATATTTGAATTAGATATGTGGGAACTACGGAAGTGTTAATTATAGTTGTTCTAATTCTTCGATTTTAGATGCACTAATTTGAATCTAAAGTGAAACAGTTTAGCATACATAGTTAGTAGTCAGTTGAGCGTTTTTCTATCTTGTAGTATTAGCCTTGTAGTTTCATGTCCTTTGATTTCTGGTACTATATGTTGTTTCTTGTACTTGGCTTGGCTTGGCTTATATGTATTATTTTGATGTAGTTATTGTTCCTTTTTTTCCCAGTATGCTTTGTTTTACTTTCTATAGTATTTTGCTATGGCTTCTTTACTTCCGTTATTTCTTTTTACGCAATGCTTTGAAATGCTTTTCCTTGAGCCGAAGGTATATCTTAAACATCCTCTCTACCTCCCAAGGTAGGGGTAAGTTTTGCGTACACTCTACCCTCCCAGACGCGACTTGTGGAATTACACTGGGTATGTTGTTGTTGTTGTTAAGCAGTTTAGGTCTAGGTAGTAGTATTTATTGTTCCTTTTTTTTATGTGTGTTTTTCACTTGTTAGCACATGTATTGGCATAATCATGTTGAATCTTGAAATAGATGGTGGCGTGTATGTTGGAGAGGAAGACGAGGAAGAAGAAGAGGAGGAGGACGAGGAGGGTGATGATGAACATGTTAAGGATGATAATGTAAAGATGGATTTGGCATGCCCATTTTGTTCGGAAGACTTCGATATGCTTGGATTGTGCTGTCACATTGACAGCGAGCATCGCATAGAGGCCAAGACTGGGGTAAACGATACCTATATTTTCTTTCACTTTCATGTTTGGAAGTATTCTTGTCTATGTCATTATCTTTGATCATAAGGGTTTGAAATGGGATTGGGAGACTACCCCTCAGAGGCTATTTTTCACATGTGTCGTTGATGGAGACCTTAACGGTCATTAGTTGTGATTACCTGACTACCTCAAACTTTTAGATGCTGGTTAAATCAGGTAGAGGTCTTGAGTTTGAGTCTCACCTACCTATCATAAAAAAATATTTCCAGGTATTTGTGAAAAAAGAAATCAGTTGCAAGCGAGAGAGTGTAGTGTGGACCTAAATAAGTAAAATGTTCCCTGTAAGCTTTAGAATAGACGGTTCACTCAATAAAATATGACTAACAAGTATGGAACTATACACTTGTTGTGCAAATGAGAGGGCTTTGGGAGAAGGGTGCTTTTATTTGATTTACACTGAGCTGAAATCCCAAAATAGTACTTCTTTCTCTATTTGATGATACTTGGCAAAACAAATACCTAATCAGGGCAAAGCTAACTACATGACGAATATGGGAGTTCATGCTTCAGTTTTGTAATCTTGGGAATTAGATACAAAAACCTTCAATTGGTTTGACATATTTGCACACAGTAGTAGTAATCTGAGATCAGTTTGCTTATGGGCAAACAGTAGTACTTTAGTGGTGTGTGAAATCATCTGATGGCCATTGTATTTTCAGTCTTAGCCGTTTTAAGTCTGAACTTTTTATGATCTGGTGTTTCTTTGTCTTCAGATATGTCCTCTATGTGCTACCAAGGTGCGAACGAATATGGCTACACACGTCATCGTGCAACATGAAAGTATATTAAAAATATCCTTCACTTCCTTTATTCCAATTTATCAGTTTTACGCGGTCACGGATAGTGTAAGGAGTTACTGATTTTTCGTAGCTGATTGTAAGAGAATAGCAAATCAAGCTACTGCAATTTCTAACCACTTGCATATTCTCTTGGTTGCAGTGTATCATGACCTCGTACTTGTTCTTCATAGTAAATTAGGAAGATAATATCGAATTTCTTGGGGTTAAGTGTCAGCTCACTTGCTGAGGTCCCTGCCTTCCACAATTGAGATGGATGGTTCAAACCCCATTATCAGCATAGCACGTCTTTCCTCTTTTCCCCTTTTCCCTCCCTGATGTTTTTTTACAGATAGTATCGAATTTCCCATGTTGGTAACTAGAATAATGACCTTGATATTTGCTTATATGGTGAATAGCATGAAGTAGTCAAGTAGTTCATAACTCCTAACATCTTCCTCAGTCATTATGTTTAGCAAAGGTAGTGGCAGATGCCCTTTCTTCTTTTTATTTCAGTAAAATTAAGTTTTATTAATAAAACAGCACTGAAATAACTTTGCTGCTTCCAAAAGTGATAAACTTTGCCATCTTTCCCCTTTCCATAAAGAAATAGAAATTTTGACCTCTTTCATGTTTATTGGTTTGTTGGAGTTATTTCCTTGAGTATGAACTTGCATCAATCATTACTTATCGAGAAATGTTATATATTGTTTATCAAAGAGCATGTGGAGCGTTAAGTTGATTCGCCTTAACACAAGCATAAGCACTTAGCAAAAAGAAACATCAAAATGGTGGGTCTTTCTCAGCCTTATCCTTACTGAGGAAAGAACTGCTGAGTGCTTATTTGGAAAAGAAGTCCAGCCATGTCAGTCCTTCCTCAAATACGGAAACCAACCAGTTACTGTTATCATTTGTCGGCAATCAGCAGCCTGCCAAAAGATTTCATACAAGACAGCCCTGCACTTCAGCCGAAGCAAGTGTATCCAGAAACAGCCTAGATAACCATACTAGTGAAAGGTAAGAAGGTTATTATGATTTAATTTCAACAGTTCCTTCATGGTTTTTTTCTGTGTTATCTCATCATCTGCCAACATCAAATGACACTAATTACTATCATGATGAAAAAGGACAAATTAGTGGATAAAGAAGGCTGTATCTAAAGGATTAAGCGCCTAATATTCAACCATCTATTAGAAGCTTGTTTTTTGTCAATTATTGTCATTGCGAACTAATTGAAGAACAACATGCTGCAACTAAAGTCGAACTTAGAACCGGACTTGAACTGATCACTGAGACAACTGGAGCACACATGCTTGGTAGATAGCTAATTAGTTATAGGTCCTTTCATTCTGCAATAATAAATGCCTCAAAGTCTTGCTTGGTTAAATTTCATTAAGTGGAGTTCATGGAACTGAATAATTATCTGTCTTGGGCATTGTTACTTGGATTTTCTTTGATTGCTGCTTATTGTAATTGTATGCATTGCAATTTCTGGATTATGCCAGAAGTGAACGTAGCGTTAAGTTAGATGAATTTGAGAATTGAAGTGTCCTTATAATTTTGCCTATGCTGGATTTATAGGAGTGCTTTACATATATCTCAAATTGTGAGAGAAAACCAAGTCCAACCATTTGTAGGGAGTAGGATAGGAATACCAATGCCTGATCGCTAAGTTTTTGCATTTTGTTTTTCCTTGCAATGGGAAATGCTCTATATCCATTTGCTAAAAGGTAAGATGCTTCAGTCAGAAGGGTTTTAACATAGAGCCAACTTCAAGAACTCATGGAACCTCTTTTATTGTGACTTCTCCCAAATGTATAACTTTCTTATCTCAGGTGAACAGTAGGGTTATAAAAAAGGTGTTTTATGCATTCTCCTCTTTAAATTTGTCAGAGACATTGTATCACCATTTAAGTTTATCCTCCCTAATCTGTTTAGCACCAGGAAGCACGCCAAGGTTAAATCTGATATCTGATGCTTTCATCCAACAGTTCACTCTTCCTTTTCTCCCTTGATTTATTTGTGCCTAGTTTCTTCTTGACCTTCATCATCCTTCTTCAGTTTGTCCTTTCATCCATATAACACCTTTCCTTTTCTAATTTGTCCAGTCATTTGCACGATAATTCATTAGCCATATGGCAAACATCCTCCTGAACTAAACTTTAAACTGACAAAGAAGCTGGTTTACTTTCAATTCTGATGCTCTTTTCCTTCAATTAGCAAAATCAGTATTTCTTTTTTCATGAGTAACTCAAGTATAGGTGGAAATAATGATCATTTGAAATAAACATAGCAGGAAGCAAATCTCGTGATGATAATGTACTGATAATTGGTCTTTCTCCAAAATATTTTAGCCGGGGAAGCTAGAAAAGTTTTGGTTTCAGTGTCCATGGAGCTGTATTTGGAATTTGAGTTGTTTTGAGAACTTTAGCTGTATGTTTTCCTGACTGGATGATTGCTACATGTTATCCTAAGAAGCACGTCTTATCTTTTTTATTTCATGCTATCTCCTAACTTTTATGTGACGGGATGGAAAAAATTTGACTCTTTTCATTTCATTCAAATCTTTGCCAAAGAAGCTCCCAAGCATTTCCTTCAATAGACAAGGATCAGGAAGAGAAGGTCCAGAGATCTGAATTTGTGAAAGGACTATTGTTCTCCACCATACTCGAAGATTGTCTATGAGACTGAATCACACTGCTTCTTTTCCGTTCTATGGCTAACTAGCACAGAAACTCTTTGAAGATGCTCCTTGAAACATGCTGATAAATTTAATAGCAGCTAGAGGCTGTTAGATGGAGTAAAAGCTGTCCTCACCTCCTATTGACTTGCTCCCATTTGGATGACGTGGTTGCTTATGCGAAGATATGTCCAGTTGACTGTTGATATGCTTTAACACAAGAACCTATTTCAATTGACATGACTTTGGCATGCTATTTCTTGTTTACCCTTTCCGTTAGCTGATGTAGCTTATACTACATCTTCTTGACTATCCCTGACTGAAAACAGAAGTTCATTCTTTTAGTCAGATCCAAAATGATTGATTATGAAGTAGCATGTTTACAGTCATCGTCACATTCTGCAAAAGAAATTAGATGTGATTCTTTCGATTCATTGTGATGACTATCATGTGCAAATTTCTTCAGCTTTACTGTTGTATCCCTTGCTTCATGCTATTTTATCCTCATGTAGTCTCAAAACAGAGTGAATAAAAGGTTCAATGGGGTTATGACTTGAATGTTCATTTAACGTGAGTTCTATAAGTTGGAACGTGGATGACTTAGAGGTATTTGCATAACTGTGTTATCAAGAAATAGGTAGCTCATCGATAGTACAAATTCAGGATGAGCTCCTCAACAGTACTCTAGCAAACAACTCCATTATGTGTCTATCACGGAGAACCAGTGTCGGATTCAGGTTTGATTTGGATACTAACTTCTGTATACAATAGATTATGCAATGATGGTGTTGAATCAGAGAATTGGGTAGATGCTGCTTCCAAGATCAATACAAGAACCTGATTTAGATGGGCGTTTCTGTTCTTTTTCCTTCCCTTCTTTTTGAGATTTTCTAAGGAGGAGAGAGTTGAGACACTAGCAAAATTACTTTTAAGAAATAAAAGACGGTAATGTATCTTCCCTTTCTCCAGTCATTAGTGCTCACTCATGTACCTTGATCAAGCTTTTACTATTTCTTTGGACGAGGCTATGCTACTTTCTGAAACCATTTTGTTGGACATGAGAGGGTTTAAAATGTTAATTTGATTTTTCAGAAAAGTATTAGTGATGGTAAAAGGAGAATATTAAGTTAGTTATTGAAGATTCAATTAGAGAAAATATCATCTCAATTTAATTTGAATAGTTCATGAAGACTTCGAGTTTGTATAAGTTGCACAAAGAAGCATTGTTAAGCAAACGGTGTTAAACATTTTATGATATTCGAAATGCAAAACATGTCATATATAAGTTGTGGGAGAATACCTTGTAACAGGTTACACTCTTTCACCGGAGTAAATAGTTGAACCATAATTAGTCAATGAATTCAAGTTGTTGAAAGTTACTTGCATCCAATCTAACAGTATTAAATATTGGTTTTCTGCGCCTGATATTGTTTAATTTTCATCAACCTTCAATCGACAAAACTAAAGTTTTTTTTCCCTTCTCACAATTCCATTACTTTTTGCGCCTTGTATATGAAACTAGCGTGAAAATAGCCTCTTGCAGAAATGTGAGGTAAGGTTACGTACAATAAACCCTTTTGGTCCGGCCCTTCCTAGGACCATGCGCATAGCGGGAGCTTAATGCACCGGGCTGCCCTTTGTATATGAAACTGGCTAGCTTCTCAATTAAAAAGTTCGTCTGTTCTACTCCTTGCAACTGTTGTTGCCCCTGACAGGTGTAAAATTTATAAGAAAGAGATTACCTACAAGAAGGTGGATTAGCTTTATCCGTGAAAAAAAAACTAAAAGCTTCACTCATTGTTGCAAACCTAATCCACAAATATTGTATGGTTACTGAAAATATTGATACCTAACTCTCTTATCCATTGCAGTTCCTACTTCCCTACTTCACTTATAAGTCACTTAGTCATTGAACTAGATTCTACAGTTGCAAAGAACCTCCCATGCACCATTTCAGTTAAGAACTCTACTGAGCATGCAAGAAAAGAACCAAGTAATAAGTAAAAATGACCCATAAAATTTGACCATGATAAATAGCAGCACAAACTCAGAAAGCATTCAGCCTGCATATGCAGCCCTTCGCATGAACATCTATAGAAAGTTCGGTAATACTTGGGTACCATAGACCACAGGCAAGCACTTCTGAGACTGAGTTACTGCACAACATTCTGAGGATCCTCGAGGACTATCGACATCTAAAGATGCTAATTTGAGAATATAAGGAAAGAAATCACAAGATTGCAATTTTAGGAACACAGCATATTGGTTGTATGAATTTGAAAAAATATAAGTATTTCTATCAATCTGTATGTGCAATCCAAAATACAGATTCCAAATTGTTCGTCACTATCACTTGTCAAGAACTTCTGCTCCTGACTGAACAAAGACAACATCCCTATCCATATCAGAAGATTATAATATTTTAGCCACCCTAGCAAAGCAAAACAGGCAGGGTAAGGAGGGATGAGGATTCCTGCCACATTTCAGGAAACAATCATAAAGTACAACGAAGCAACTTTTCCACTGTGAGCGTCAAATAAACTCACTCTTTGAGAGTTCTCAGGCCCGTCCGAGCTTTTTCTCCTTCAGTTCAAAACAACAACCTCCCAAACTAGAATGGAAGGCTTAAAGGAGATATGGATCTTTGACCAAGCTTTAATTGGTGTCAAAGCCTGGGGTATTAGATCTCAAAACTGTTCAACCAAACTGACAATCTAAACTTCTCCCTGATGATCAGCAGAAAATTAGGAGCATCAACAGCTGTGTCATCTCCATGGAGAATAGTGCAGACGGAAAAACTGGTAATCAGGAAGGATAACATGTAAGCGCCGAAGCCAACTTTCTGCAGCTTGCAATAGAGAATTTTCTTGCTCAGATTCGTGAGGTCCACATGGACTCAAGATTGAGCTTTTCAGTTTGTATGTAGCAAGGCCAAAGACTGGTAAAGAAATTCTTGAGCATGCATTTACATTTCCAAGAACTTTTCTGCCAGTTGCACCATGGTAGCGTGGTTGAACTGTGCTTGAAGCTGGGAAAATGACAAAAAGATTACTTCAGAATAAGCACCGGGAAGTAGAAACACACATGCATAAAACGAATACATAAGTCTGTCTGTTGTGTACACATAGAGTGGACAGGACGTACCTCTGGTTTGTGTGGACAAAGAATGAAAGGTTAGAAAGGAAGCGTCCAGATCCCGCAATGTGGGACCCATGGGTATTCTATATATTGGGTACCTACAATAGAGTGGGTCAGTCGTAAATTAAAATGCAAAATAAGAGCTTCAAATATCCTCAACATGTTGCAAATTACTCTTAAGTCTTACAGGATTGTAAACATACCAAGCTACAGAAATCCAACTAGAAGGCAGTAAATCACAGCTCCTGCACTTCTTCAGCTCTGGAAATTGAGATGCCAAAGCTTCTATCTGAAAAAAGAAGAGAAGAATGCAGAACAAAATACCCATTTAGGACAAAGATGTGGATTTTTTTCAAACACTAACAAGTGATGTACCTTGTCGGCCAATGGTCTTCGATGATGTGGTTGCTCATGCTCCAAATACTCAAACATGAGTTGCCCAAGAGAATTAGAAATTTCAGCTTCATCACTTGATGAACCCGTGACAGCCTTATCTTTCAATGATAGTCTATTTAGTCGCTGCGCATTTAGATTTACAAGGCTATGCTGGTTCTGCAGCCCATCAGAAGAGGATTTGGACCACCTCTCCACTTCAAAGTCACTGCTTCCACCACTGCTGGTCTCCCTTGATGAGTCAGCATCACCCTCTTCACCAGGCCTCCTGGACAAAACAAAAGGAGCACAAGATACAAGGTAGGATAGATGTTAAATACCCAGCTGCACCACATTCAAGTTTTCTTTCGGTGAAAGAAGAAACATTACCGAAAATATCCAATTAATATTCACAATAACAGACAACCGCTCTACCTACCAAGGTAGAGGTAAGGTCTGGATACACTCTACCCTCCCCAAACCCCACGTAGTATATTGTTGTTGTTGTTGTTGTTGTTGTTGTTGTTGTAATAACAGACAATCTTACAAGTAAAACAGACTGTTAACATGTAGCAATCAGTTAATCTGCTTGAACCAAACACATTAACATTTTCTTGTGGTGAGTAAAATACATAATATGTTAACAAGCTTCTTCTTTGATTTGCAGCTTTTTTTCCCTGGAGGACATGTCCAGATAAGTACTAAACAAACAAGTCTCACCATCATACATGGAAGATGGACCAAGTGCCAAGTTACTTTAGCCACTTCAGTAGCTAAAGTGGGTTTCTAAATTTCTGAAGCTAACCCTGTTTCTCGCTGAACCATTTTCAGGTGCTGCTCCAGGTTCTCATCTCACATGTGTCACAAAAAAATAAACCCCAGAGAACATTGGAAACCTGCACTAATTCGGCGTGTGTGTTTCCTTACCATGAAATGGTAATATCATGAAACAGATCATGAATCTCTAACATCATCCATTGCACTAGCCTATGGAAAGTGTCAAACAGATATTAAGTCCAAAGTTGTCTACAGAATTCATTTCGATCATTTACACTACAGCAATATCCTCACATGAACCCCTTTTTCTTGGAGCTAAAAAAGCCTATTTCCCATATTGGAACATTTGATCCGGCTCTTTCCTTGCCCGTGCTCCTTTTTCGTCCAATTATAAGCAGGTTCCTATAAGAAATCCATTAAACACACCTTTTATGAGGACCCTTTTGCATTGAAGCTATTGGGAAATAAACATAAGGACATTATCTGCTGTTTTCTTTCTTCATTTTTCATTTTGCCTAGATCCGTGGAAGGGAATCTTTTTTAGTATCGTTATGATAAGCACGAGAAGCTGCGTGCAGCATTTATTTACGATTCACAATAGTATTAATCAAAGCAATGGTGGATTTGTCCTTTAATGGCCGTTACATCTACCTTTTCTGTGGACCGAAAGGACTACAAAAAATGAATAATTTGACCGTGACGAGAGGCCATGGATCGTATAGGGAAGTTTTGTTAAAGATAGATGACAATCTTGTAGGATCTTTGGTTCCAATTTCAGTGATTTTTACAGGAGGAACTAATCCTTTGTACTGGGAAAGTTTCAATTGGTAACTTTGATCTTCCTTCTTATGATATTGATGTAACTCCATTTTTTGGGACTGTTGCTTGATGATAAAGATGCGGACAATGGTTGAAAGTTGGTGTTGTTAGTCTATTTATGGGTGAAGAGAATGAAGAAATGGAATGTGGCAGATTTTGCAGTGGTGAAAATGACGAAGAGGGGGTTGTCATGGAAGGTGAGGGTCGGACGGGTTTTGAGTCTGGTATGTAGCTTTTACGTGGTGGGTTGGGTCTCTCGTTCAGAGGGTGCCACGTGTCAGTTCCATTAAAATAAGGGGCAAATTTAGAACTTTGCCCAACGGCAGGGGTATAAATAGCCAAAAGGTGTATCGGGGGATAGGATTAAACAATAAATGAATGTAGAGGGTATATCCGACCGTTTTCCGTTTCTTTTATGATTTATCTTCATAGGTCTAGATTTCAGGAGCTTTTAACTTTAATAGTGCCAGCTCAGATTCGGTCCGAAAATTAAAATACTATTTAATAACAGTCGAACACCAATAGCAAGGTAGATAATTTAAGGCATCCAACAAATTCTTTTTCTTTTTAAACTGGTAATGCATCCATCAAATTATTAACCTCGATTCATTTTCTAAGGAAGAATATGCAAGACATCCATGTATTTTACCAGTATAGAAAGAAAGCCATAAATTATAGCATATGTTTAGAATGCACGTTTGCTCACTGATTCAATTGCAAAATCAGAAAATATTTAACACCACCGAGAACCATCAACAAGGTAAATCGTAAATAATTTAATGCACCCATAAAGTTGGTACTCTCAATACAATATAATAAACAAAAAATGTGAAGTCATTGTATGCAAGACATACATGTGGTTTACTAACAACAATAATGCCTCTATCCCAACTAGAATTTAGTTTCTCAGTCCCAACTACTTGACGTTGTCTATATGGGTCATCCATATCCATTCCATTTGCCACTGTTTTATTCCATTTCAAATAATTTGACTTAAAAACAGAGATTCTCTAAGTCTTACACCTATCTCAAAAAATGTCATGTCGTCTCTAACCAAATTTAAAAAGGATTCATCTCATACATGGAACTAATATTATTGTGGCAATGACTAATATTAATCTCAACTAGTTCATGTCACCTAGTGCATAACTCCAATTGTGTTTTGTTCTTCGCTAAGTCCGCGTAGGCTGCAAGAAATTATAGATTTTTCAGACAACTTCTTCCGTATGATTGTGATCTAGTCATCCGCTTTTAACACCTTCAATCATCAATTTCATCATGGTGTCAGACCAATCAACCAATGCCTCTAGAAGCTTACACATAATAAGACTAAACCATCTCAGTTAGCAGATATCCAGTGGAACACTCGAGGTGCGCACAAGCTGGTCGAACACCATCGTTATGTTTTAGAAAAAGGATATGACTAAACCTTTTGAAGTGGCCTTATCTTCTTTTTTTCCCCTCTACATGTGCTAATTGTGCCTTCCATCCAATGTGATACCATCTTAACATCCACATTTCTACGGTTGTGATTAATTAAAAGAGACGTATTTAATTTACAATCACTGATTTGACTAGATTTAAAGGTTAAGTACTCCACAGCTGGCCAAATGATCTTTCATCCAATGCAACCGAAAATAGCATCTATGCTTTAAACTTTTTCTTCAATAAGAAGCATAAAATTTTCTATGAGCACATCGCACTTCCTCAACACGCATGAGAATATCTATCCAAGAGTTAAGAGACGATAGATAGATGATATGGACAAAATAATGGCCTGCTTTTTTTTGACAAGGTAAATTTTATTAACAATTGGGGGGAAATCTCGTATACAAGCCATATACTAAAAGAAGAGAACCTACACCAAAATATAGTTCTCAACAAAATAATGGACTACCATATAAAACATCACATAATACCTTCTCAAAAAAACATCACATAGCAATTTAGTAAACCCTTTATCAAAAGGAATTAATCGCTATCCTAAGCAAATTTATCATATAACTACCACTGCTTCAGTTTCAAGGCATCATTGGCAACAACGAGACATTCCCATAAATAGTTAGTGCCTTAAACTAAACTTCAGGTTCATAAAATCCATGATTCCATGTGAATCCAATTCCCTCTCAAGCTTCTTTTCGGCCTAATCATCTTTAACACCCAATTTTTGGCATGCATAGTTATTGAAGTCTCTTGATAAGGGGGTGATTTCTACAAGAAATGAGAAGAAACAAAATGGAAGGTTGCTGCTGATACTTTTGGAGTATTTTTATTGCAATGGTCATTTCTCTGAGTATTATTCGGCAATGAAACAATCATAGCATCTAGCTAAAGGTGTGATTCTGACAGCCGAAAAGATGAGGATTACATATGTTAATTGATATTTACCTTTTTCATCAAAAAAATGTTAATTGGTGCTTCATGTGCAATAACTAGGATAGGGTGTGAATCATTTCTTACTACATTGTCAGGTAGAAGCACGTCTATGGTCGGGTACTGTGAAGAATGCATTATTGGGCCTTTAGAGAATGAAAGAAAAGACGTCGGGCTCTGGATGTTGCTCCATTAGCTCTCTATGGACAGTACGGAGGGAGAAAAAATAAGAGAATTTTTTAAGGGAAAGAGCTTGATTTTGTACACCTGAGGAGTAACCTCCCTCTTTTTAATGTCTTCGTTGGTACATCCATGAGGTTCCCGTTTATATAGAAGATTGGGTGAGAGTTTTTGCCCGTTATTAATAAAATTACATTTTATGTTGTAAAAAAAGGAAAAAATTTAATATCTTCGTCTCAAGGAATTAGCCAATTGAAACAGTTAACTTAATCCATTCCAAGTTAAAGCTTGTGATTCTATGTTGTAATCCACTCAAACATAACCTCCTTTTGTCTTTTAATGTAATCCACTCAAACCGAACTAAGCAATTGAAAAATTAAGAAGGATAACTGAAGCGGACACCAATTTAGATGGCATTTGGCAAGCAGAATAAGCATTAAGATAAATGGCAAATAGCTATAGACCAATTAGAAAGACAAATTAGCACGAAAAAAAAAGAACATCAAATGTTGACTTACCTAAGGCGTGAAGACGGCTTTGATGGATCTACGTACAACTGGATGCCGGATAAGAAAGGTACATAATATTGTATAATTGAGTCTTTCACATTCAACAATATCGGTACACCCACACCATAGACACTCCATTCGCTAAAAGCTTCCCAAAGATCCCCAAGACAATAATATAGATTTGACTCTGCTTCCCGACTTCTACGGCCTCTTACATTCACCTGTCCATACAAGGCTTGATAAATCGACAAATATTCTTCTCTGATTCTATTCCATTCTTAGCGCAACGAATCAATCGCACAATTAATGCATACCGATCAAAAAACAAATTGCACTTGGTTCCTAAATATGATAAATGTGAAGAAAAAATAAAATCTTGAAATCAAAATGAGAAATGGGAAATTTAAAATACTAAAAGCAAATCAAACAGCATTAGCTTCCTGAATATGAGACTACAAGTCTACAACTACTACGTTTCAATCCCGAACTAGTTCAATTCGGCTGATATGAATCCTCAATATCCATTCCGCGCCAACTATAGTAAGAGAAACGTGTAATGAAAAATAAAAACTTTGAAATCTATACGCAGCTCGCGCCTCATTTGCAAGCAATGATGATTGTTTAAGCAGAGGCAAAAACAGAAAACGTTGCTCTAAAAATTAGATGTAGTAGCTTATAACTTATAGATTGTATAGCCTCTTATCCAACTACGAAATAACTCAAAACACCTCTAATACCTCAGTAAAATGCTGGGCGGGCACGAAGGGAGTAACAGATTCCATCAAACGATCCAAATTAGTAACATTTACACGCGGCCTTGGCAGCGAAGCCGAACATACGGAGGGCGTTTTCGACAATGTCGTAGTCGAATCGTCCGAATCCGTCCGGTTCGCCATCTCAGCAGTAGCCGCCTCAGCTTTAGTTACTCTCTGCAACTGTTGCTTCTGCTGTTGTTGCTGCTGCAATAACATCTGCTGTTGCCGGCGCATAGCCGGAGGGTTATAAAATCGGTCACCGCTATGGCTTCGCGACACCGCGAAGCTTCCAGAACCAGACATTATTACTCCCAATTTGAGTGTAGTAGCTGAGGTTAAACTCTTATTTTGTGTTAAATTGGTGAAATTCAGCAGAGATTTGGATTGAAGGGCGAAATTTATCAAAATCTGAGAGTTCCAGTGATTAGGGTTTTTGAGGTTTTTGGAGGTTGAACGGCATCAAATGACGTTGATTTCGGAGTTTCTGAAGGCGGAAAAATAAAAACGAAAATAATACTCCCTCCCCACCAAAAAAATTATCTACTCTCCTTATTATTCACTCCCAATAAAAAAGAGTCCACACTTAAAAATAAATAATTTGATTAAATTATTCTTAATTAAATAAGTATTAGAATTTAATTATATAATAATATTTAATAGGGATAAATCAGAAAAAACAAAGTTGATTATTTTTTAATTTGATAAGTGAACACTTTTTTATCCAAAAAAAAATAAAGTTAAGTGGACACTCTTTTTTATTCGGAATGAGTAATTTATTCTGAAAAGATTGGACATATTTATATATTTAGAAATAATTTAACTTTATGATATTATCATATAAATATTTAAAATTTATTTTAAATTATATATTTTAAAAATATTCGTTTATTTTTTAATTTTCTAGTCAAATCAAATTAATACAATCTTTTCTAAACGGATGGAGTTAAAAAATAAATTAGAAGTGGAGCTGTGGGGAGGAGAAATTTGAGTTTTTCAAATGTCGACGCGTGTGTGCTTCAGTGTGATGGCCCGCATTACCTACCCCCTCGGTACTTGAATATTCCCCATTGTGCCACTTTTGATTCTTGTTATTTTTGCACAATTTTTTTCATTTTTTAAAATTAATAATTTTATATACTTAGATAGCCCCTCAAATTTGACATGAATGACTATGTAAATACCTCTGTTTTTATTAGTAACCACTTGTACACACCCAATTTGACAAATATGTGACTTGTGAATAGATAAGTCACCAAAACAAAATGTGTGTGACTTCAGCTCGCGAATGACATATTGACATGTGTCATAGAAAGAAAAAGAAAAATAAGTTTTCCTGTGAAAAAAATGCAGAAATTAGTCATTTAAATATTTATTTGAAAGCAAAACAGTGAAATGATAAGATCATCCTTTAGCACGTGAGCTTGGAAGCAAATGTTGGCTTCTTCTATTTGGGGAGGAGCAAGTTCCGACGGCGAAACCCCCACCTGTATCAGAGGCTCCTTGGCCATGTGGAATGTAAACGAGGAATATACGTGAGTGGCAGTCCTGCAAGAGAGAGGACCAATGGGACACGAACCCAGCAACAGCCCTTGCAATATTTCAGCAAAGACTGTCACCACACGGATTCGAACCCGCGACGTCGGAATGATTGTACCCCAATCACCTTGTCACTTACCAACTCGCATTTGCCCCTAGGGGCATGTTGGCTTCTTCTCTAACTGATAAGTAAATGTAAGCTTGCTTTCTTTTGTCCAGGTGCAATAACTAATATTGGTGTGCCCATGTTTGAATTTGGTGAGCTTAATTAGTGATTAGATGTGTCGCGCCCTATTTTGACCTGCTTGGGTCAAAGCGGAGCACGGACGTATGGGGTGATTCCTGGGTAAAAGGGTTGAGGAGTCGCCACCTAATTATTTTTACGGTGAATTAGGACACCTAAATATTTAAACTAAGTGCTGCTATGTAAACTCCAATTTTAAGGTCTGCAAAACTAGCGAGATTCTAGGTAAGGGTTCTTTATTATCCTAAAGGGAAGGGGTTAGGCATCCTTTAAGATCCGCTAACTTGCGGTTATCCGATAAAACTCAGATTAATTATTGCTAGAAAAATACGTTTTACAAGTATAATAAATAAAAAGATGTTTGCAAATATGATGCATTTTATACAAGTAAATATGATGCATTTTATACAAGTACGTATTCGGATGACATAAAAGAAAGATACATGTAAAGTTTTTTAGAAAACATGCATTTGTGACAATAAATTCTTTATAATGCCAAAAAAGCGAATCTTTCAAAATCAACAAGTTGCAAAAATAATAAAAAGATAAGCTTATTTGTACAATTAATTGAAGCAAATAAAGATGACAAGAGTTGTTTTAAAAATCTTGAATAAGCGTGACGAGCCTAAAATAAATAAACTAGCGAAGGATTTCTAAGTTTGCGAGCCTACAAATAAATAAGCTAGCGACGGGTTTCAAATCTTTAACTAACCTATGAATAAATCCTAAGTTTGCCTATTCTAAGCATTTTAATAATTACATAAGTGCGATAAATAATATTACAATACAAAGCGAGATAAAGGTGAATTTAAAGAAAGAAATAAAATAAATAAACTCAGGAATAATTGCCTTTATTTACTTTAGTCACATAAGTGTCAAGAACAAGCGGTTAGAAACAATTAAATACAAATAACTTCATATCCGTATTCAAAAGCAGGTGAATGTTTTGATCACGGAGGGCTCGAACTTAAATTTTGAAAGAACATTCCAATCACGTCGTGGCTGCAAACATATGGCTAATGTGGTTTATTTTTGATTGCCTCGCCTACTAAGCGTGTTGGTCTCTCGGGTGAAATAGAAAAGATCACTATAATCACGTCGTGGTCGCGAATATATAACTTGTTGGTTATTTTAGTCACCTCGCCTACTAAACATGTTGATCTCGGATAAAAAGGTTTAAGTCTTCATCATTGCCCGAAGTTATATTTCCGTCTTTGCAACTGTGTAGGCCTCAAAATCGACGGATATTTTTCATCGGCGATGTAGTATCGTGTTCAAATCAGTAAAATAAAATCGAACGAAACAACAGCGATAGCGATAAAGATATGTAAAAACAGAGGCGAGAAGAAAAAAGCGGTTTCAAAATGACGCGGTGTCTAGTTTAAAAGCGATAAAGCGGTAATTTTAATCTTTGAAACGATGGGCCGAGAATCGGAAAGCAATATCACGAAAGGTGCGGTGTTTATTTTACAACGATAAAAACAATAATCCCGAATCAAGCGATGGCGAAGCAGAAAATAGCGCTTGACAGGCCAGGCGGTATTTGTTCAAAGCGATAAAACAATGATAGTAAAGCAGTGATACGTTGCAAGGATATTTAAAGCGATAAACTAATAAAGCGGTAAGATATCCATTGCATGGATGATTAAAACAATTAAACGAAAAAATAGAGAATTAATGCTAGAACGAAGAAAATGAAAAGTGCGGTCTCGATTTCAATTTCATCGGCCTAGATGCGATATTAATAAAACAATAAAAGCGATTGCCAAGAAGCGGCGGTGAGCAATTAAATTATCAGAACCAAATTACGAAATGTTGGGCAGAACGAGGATTAAGAGGTATTTATGGAAAAATCCGACCGGATCATGAGCAATGACAGAATAAAAATCGAAATTGATTTTTAGATAACTAGCAAACAGGGATGAAAGATGTGATACTCTGGAAATACGCCAAAAATCGGGTCGACCCGATCCGGGTCAGTGACCCGACCCGAATCAGATGCCAACCCGAATCAGACTTTTTCAATTTTTCAGATAACCAATAATAACCACAGCAACAATGCAAGAGATTTGGAAATTCAAACCGGGTCAACCCGACCCGAATCAGTGATCCGAATCCGAAATCAAATGATCCAAACCCAAATCAGATTTTAACACCAAATTCAGATAACCAATAACAAGAATATGTAATGCAAGAATTCTGAAAATATTACGAATTCGGTGATGGCCGACCGAATCTGTGATCCAAACCGAATCAAATTTTAACACCAAATTGAGATAACCAATAACAAGAATATGTAATGCAAGAATTACGAAAATGTTACCCAATCGGTCGACCCGGCCAGTCGATGTTCCGACGGATCGACAATCCAAACTCGAATCGATTTCAACACCAAATTGAGATAACGATAACAAGAATATGAAATGCAAGAATTTTGGAAATGTTACCCAGCCAAGTCGACAGGCCGGATCGATGACGACCGGATCGATGTTTCAACCCTAATCAAATAAATTCAACAATTTCAGATAACCAATGATAACAACAGCAACAATGCAAGAAATTTGGAAATTCAAATCGGGTCGACCCGAAATCAGTGAAAAAAAATCAGAGAATCAAAGGGGATGACAAACCTTTTCGGACTTGATTCTTGAACAACAAAGAAGCCAAAATGCTTTAAACTCAAGAACACAACAAAGTATTTTATGTATATTCCGAAAATCCTTCCAAAATCTCTTTTTTCTTCTCCGAAAATCCTCCTTTTTAATGAAGAACAATCATGGGGTATTTATAGGTGGATTCCCCCCCAAGAATCGAGTTTGAAATTCAAAAATAAAGAGCCAAAAATCGCGGATTTGAGGGGCATGGGTCGCGGATTTTGTGGGTATGGGTCGAAGGGTTTGGTGGTGTCGGTAGCAAGAGGGGTTGGTGGCGGCGGGGTGAGGTGGCCGGCGGCGATGGGGTCGCCGGTATGGGAATATTGGTCGTGGCGATTTGGAAGAAGAGTGTGGGGTTTGATTTTTTTGGTTTTTTGTTTGTTTGGGGATTAAAAGAGGTTGGGGTGATGGGTTTGGGCTGGGGCGACGGGTCGGGTGAGTGGGCTGGCGGGTGGGCTTTTCGTGTGTGTTTTGAATTAAAAGGGGAAGGAGTGTTGGGCCAGTAGGTTGGGCTTGGTAAAGGAATTAGTTTTGTGGGGTTTGGGTATAAGGGAATTTAATTGGGGAGTTTTGGGCTTGTGGTGTTGGGTTTAATTGTTTTGGGTTTGGGTATAAGGAAATTTAATTGGGGGAGTTTGGGCTTGTGGTGTTGGGTTTAATTGTTTTGGGTTGGGAAAAATGAAAAATGGGTTATGGATAAAAATATAAAAGGGGTTTAATATTAAAACATATTATATATATATATATATATATTTTTTGTAAAAGATGTGAATTATTTAAAATAACATAACGACGTGATAATAATATAATATTTGCGAAATGTTTAATGCTTAATAAAAGGGAAAATGCGATGCAATTTTGCGAGAATAAAATAACATAGAATTTTTTGGATAAAACTCACGATTGTGATAAAAAATGCAAATGACAGTAAAAATGCGAATAATAATAATAATAAGAGAATAATATGCATATATATATATTTTTTAAAAGTGTTTTAAAAGTGTCAAAAATGTTAAAAATTACGAATAAAATCATAAAAGATGGGACAAAATTGGGTGGCAACAGATGCCCTCTTTGGGCCGGAGGCGATGAAAGAGTTTTTCGGCCAAAGAAAGTTGATTGAGTAGCCAATTTTGTCACGATCCTCGGAATTTGCATGGTAAGAAATAGAATCCCAGGGGTATAGAAGTTGCAAAAAGATGGTGCACATTCAAGAAACAATGCCCCAGTGTCGACTTAGGATGACAGTCGCATTCTGAGAAATTAATGGGAAGAAGCGGATCGACGTTCAAGTAGGTCGTTTGACCAAATTGCCTTGGTTCGCCATGAGATATAGTTCCATGTTATCTTTGAAAGCTCCGCCGATTCAATTCACTGTGGACAAGAGCTAAGATAAAGTTAGTGTATACGCTTGTATAAGATATGTATGTGAGAATATGACTTTGTAAGTTGAAATGATGTCGTTGCTTAATGTTGTGCAGATGATGGCGTTGGCGGGCGCTGTTTATACTTTAAAATAAAGTACCGCGTTAGAAGGTGGGCGCTGATTTAAATTTAAATACCGCGTTAGGAGGTGGGCGCTGGCCCGAAATTTAAATACCCGTTAGGAGGTGGGCGCTGATCAAATTTAAATACCGCGTTAGAAGGTGGGCGCCTGAAATTTAAATACCCGCATTAGAAGGTGGGCGCTGATTTAAAACATACCGCGTTAGAAGGTGGGCGCTGATTTAAAACATACCCGCGTTAGAAGGTGGCGCTGATTAAAACATACCGCGTTAGAAGGTGGGCGCGATTTAAAACATACCCGCGTTAGAAGGTGGGCGCGATTTAAAACACACCGCGTTAGAAGGTGGGCGCTGATTTAAACACACCCGCGTTAGAAGGTGGGCGCTGATTAAAACACACCGCGTTAGGAGGTGGGCGCTGATTTAAAACACACCGCGTTAGGAGGTGGGCGCTGATTTAAAACATACGCGTTAGAAGGTGGGCGCCTGATTTAAAACATACCCGCATTAGAAGGTGGGCGCTGATTTAAAACATACCCGCGTTAGAAGGTGGGCGCTGATTTAAAACATACCCGCGTTAGAAGGTGGGCGCTGATTTAAAACATACCGCGTTAGAAGGTGGGCGCTGATTTAAAACATGCCGCGTTAGAAGGTGGGCGCTGATTTAAAACATGCCCGCGTTAGAAGGTGGGCGCTGATTTAAAACATGCCCGCGTTAGAAGGTGGGCGCTGATTTAAAACATGCCCGCGTTAGAAGGTGGGCGCTGATTTAAATGCGCGTTAGAAGGTGGGCGCTGATTTAAAACATGCCCGCGTTAGAAGGTGGCGCACGATTTAAAATATTCCCGCATTAGAAGGTGGGCGCTGATTTAAAACATGCCCGCATTAGAAGGTGGGCGCTGATTTGTGTCGTCGTGTTGGCGTAATGTAAAGTGGGGCCCTATTGCCATGCCATGATAGTTAATGTGTGGACATAAGCGATGCAAAAGTTGAGTAGATGAGAATGCGACCACGTAAGTCGAAATCTGGTTCTTTCCGTGGACCACAACACGGTTGGGAACATGTAGTTTAGCATGACGTCTTTGTATAATCTCCAAGCAGGAAAGTGATTCTTGTAGTGAGTTGCGATCACGGAGGCCCTTGCGAATCTGCTCATAAATGTTGCGACTTCCTGCTTTGTTTCGACCTGAAGAACACGTACTCGAAATAAATTTATGAGTTTTGGGAGGAGTTGATTAGCGTTGACTTTGTAGCCGGTCTTGGTATTTGCATGTCACGCTAACTCGGACCCGTAGCCCTCTCTGCTTCCCAGTCTTGGCGGTAGATTAATGAAAACATTCAAAAACAATTTGTAGAAAATGCAAAAAATAGAAACATAAAAATTCTATCGAATTTTGATGAAAATGTTTGTTGAAAAATAATTTGCTTATAAGAAATCGCATATATATATATATGCATCGGCGATGACATGCGGTGAAACAACGCAAACGTCTTATCCAAAATTCTCTGGTGAAGACTTAGTTTGCCGACGGTTTTCCATGTTTATCGGCGTCCTCTGGCGATGATCCTTAAAAATGCCCGATGTCGATATATGAGAATAACGATCTTTTGAGCGGACTTGTGTAGATTTCTTGCACCTCTATCGGGGTGATCGGATGGGTGCATTTTGTCTTTTGTGAGATAAAGGAGAAAATATTTCCTAATGGTGGGACCAAAGCGGATTTAGGCGCTACATATCCCAGTGAGGAATCAGTCATGGCGTAGTTCATTACAAGCAAAAGAGGATTGTAAGGATTTTCTAAAATGGGACCGAAGCCGATGTGGCGCCTCGTATCCCGAGGAATCAGTCATAACGTAGTTCATATTACAAAGAAATGTGTTTTGGGGAGATTTGCAATCTAGGAAAAGGAACCCGACATGGGTTCTTTGCGTATCCGCACTTTGGAGCGCAATTTTTACAACACAAGAAATGCATTACACAGAAAAATCCTAAATGTAGTATCTTTTCACTGCATCCGCGTTGATAGCTTTTGGCCATACTTCACCGTCCATTTCAGCTAGAATTAATGCTCCCGATCAACACCGGTGAACCATATAAGGCCACTTGCGATTAGGTGCGAATTTTCCTTTAGCTTCATTTTGGTGCGGGAATATTCGTTTTAGCACCAATTGCCCGGTTGAAAGTCCTTGGTTTTACTTTCTGTTGAGCGCTTTGGCCATTCTGTTTTGATAAAGTTGTTCGTGGCGGACGCGTTCAATCGCTTTTCATCAATCAACATCAATTGTTCGTCTGGATTCTGTATCCATTTCGCCGTTATTTCGGCTTCTTGGATAATTCTCAAAGATGGTATTTCCACCTGCGGTAACCACGACCATTCCATAGACCAATAGATACGGCGTTGCCCGGTGAAGTCCTGGCTAGTGCGATATCCCAAAAGTGCAAAGCGGATGTCGTACGGTGCTTGTAATTATCAATCATCTTTCGTAGTATTCTTTTGATGTTTTTGTTGGGTGCCCATTGCTCCGTTCATCCGAGGTCGATGCAGTGGAATTGCGGTGAGTGATCTTAAACTTCTCGCATATCTCATTCATCGATTCTTTGTTGAGATTAGCCCCGTTATGCATTATAATCGACTCGGGGATTCCAAATCGACAAATGATGTTATTGCGGACAAAATCAACTACCACTTTCTTTATTCTTGACTTGTGGGGACGATGCTTCTACCCACTTTGTGAAATAGTCAATTGCCACTAGAATAAATCTATGTCCATTTGATGCGGCCAGGTTGATAGGGCCAATGACATCCATGCCCCAAGTCGCGAATGGCCAAGGAGAGCTCGTCACATTGAGTTCGTTAGGGGGTACCTTGATTAGATCGCCATGAATCGACATCGATGGCATCTTTGCGAAGTGGATGCAATCTGTTTCCATGGTCATCCAAAAGTATCCTGCTCTTAGAATCTTCTTTGCCAAAGTGAAGCCATTCATGTGAGGCCCGCGTGCCTCAGGTGTATCTTTTCAACTAAAGCGCTTGCCTCTCGAGCATCAACACATCTTAACAAACCGAGATCTGGAGTCCTCAGATAAAGGATTTCTCCGTTTAGGAAGAAATGGTTTGCTAACCTCCTAAGTGTCCTCTTTTGTATCTTTGGTTATGCCTTACGGATATTCACCTATCTTGAGATATCTCTTAATGTCGTGGTACCAAGGCTTTCCATCCAACTCTCCATCTATGTTGAAACAATATGCCGGCTGATCCGATAAGCTCACCTTGATGGGATCAATGTAGTTCTTATCTGGATGTTGAATCATGGAGGCGGTGTTGCCAAAGCATCAGCCGAACTTCGTTTTGAGTTCGTGGGATATGCTTGAATTCTATCTTCTTGAATTTTTGCATAATTCTTTCACCTTGATGCGGTGTAAGGAAGTATCTTCCCGTTCTTGGTCGCCCATTAGCCTTGCACCTGATGAATCAATAAGTCAGAATCACCTATAACCAGCAGTTCTTGAATGTTCATATCAACGGCCATTCTAAGTCCGAGTACACAAGCTTCATATTCCGCCATATTGTTGGTGCATGGAAATCGGAGTTTTCTTGAAATTGGGTAGTGTTGACTGATTACGAAATCAAAGCGCTCCAATACCAACCCCTTTGAAGTTTGCGGCTCAGTCGAAGAACATTCTCCAACCGGGTACTCTTACGAGATGTCTTCTCCAACAAAGCAGTACCTCCTCGTCCGAAAAATAAGTCCGGAGGCATGTATTCTTCATCCACAGGATTTTCGGCAAGATGGTCGGCTAGTGCTTGTCATTTGATAGCCTTTTGGGTGACATATATGATATCGAACTCACTTAGCAAGATTTGCCACTTTGCTAGCTTTCCGGTGGGCATGGGCTTACGAAAGATGTATTTGAGCGGGTCCATCCTTGAGATGAGATAAGTGGTATATGCAGACAGATAATGTCTAAACTTTTGTGCAATCCACGTTAAGGCACAACAAGTGCGTTCGACCAAAGTATCACCGAGGCTTCATACGGTGTGAACTTCTTGCTTAAGTAGTATATGGCACACTCCTTCTTTCTGTTTACGTCATGTTGTCCCAAAGACGCACCCAAATGCATTTTCTAACACAGACGGATATAACAAAGAACGCCCGTTCTGGAGGCACCAAAACAGGTGGGTTAGACAAGTATTCTTTGATTCTATCGAAAGCTTGCTGGCAATCCGATGTCCACTGGGTAGCAGCGTCTTTCTTCAGTAGCTTGAATATTGGCTCACATATCACTGTTGATTGTGCTATGAACCTGCTGATGTAGTTGAAGCGACCAAGGAAACTCATTACGTCCTTTCGACTCTTTGGAGGAGGCAAGTCTTGAATAGCTTTTACCTTGAGGGTCAATTCAATACCCTTCTACTTACAATGAAACCTACAGACTTCCCGGTAGGACACCAAATGTGCACTTTGCGGGATTTAACCAGGTTATACCGCCTCGGTCGGTCAAAAACTTCTCTAAATCATCAAGTGATCTGAAGTCCTTGGCGACTTGATAATAACGTCATCTCGTAGACCTCTATTTCTTTGTGGATCATATCATGAAAAATGGTAGTCATGGCCCTCATGTAGGTGGCTTTGCATTCTTGAGTCCGAGCGGCATTACTCGATAACGATATACCCCCGAGGTGTAGTGAATCTTTGTCTTCTCTGCATCTTCCTCATCCATCAAGATTTGGTGGTAACCAGCAAAGCAATCAACAAATGATTGTAATTCATGCTTTGCACAATGTCAATGAGTATGTGAATATTTGGAAGATGGAAGTCATCCTTGGTGGCCTTGTTGAGATCCCAGATAATCCACGCACACTCGTATCTTTCCATCTTTCTTTGCACAGTACAATGTTGGCCAACCAAGTCGGGTATCTTGTGACCCGAATGACCTTTGCGTCGAATTGCTTGGACACCTCTTCCTTGACCCTTAAACTCAAATCGAGGCTTGATTTTCCTTGGTTTTTGTTTCAGGAGGGTAAGATGGATCGATAGGCAATCTATGCGAAACAATATCCGTGCTCAACCCTGGCATCTCGTCATAAGACCAAGCAAATACGTCGATATATTGTCTCAAAGATCCGTCAGTTCTTTCCTTTGTGGGGCGTTCGGATGGGCCGATTCTTGTTTCTTTCACATTTTTCGCATCCCCCAAATTTATTGCCTCGGTTTCTTCTAAATTTGGCTTTGGTTTATTCTCAAAATGTTCGATTCCTCTGTCAATTCTTACGGTTGCGAGTCTTCCTCATACTCTTGAAGTCCTGTTCATCGTTTGAATTTTGTTTGTTTGTTTCATTACATGTCACATTCACATTATCGATGATTTATTAGTTTGCATCTTTGAAGAAAAGAAAATTAGTAAACAAAACAAATTTTTAAATAGCAAAAGAAATGTGGATTTGTCATTTAAGCTTTCAAAAGATGGAGGCAAAACACATTAATGCATAGATGCGATTCAAGCCTCAATTAGAATCGCATTATTTCAAAAAGTACTAAGGTAATTTCTACCAAGCTTCCGGAGAAAGCAGTAGGGCACAGGTCTAATTTTTCAAAATATCTCCACGTTCTGCATCCCAAATAGTTGGGCCTTCATCATAATCATTCAGAATTACATGGCATTCCATTTCTTCTTCTGCAATAAAAAGGCTTTTGAGTCCTTCCGCGAGGTCGTCTGCATCATCTTCATTCGACTCTGAGCGGCATATGCTTTGACAAATGGTGATTCAAGGGTGGAGCAGGCTTTGGCAAGGAGTGTCCCTTTTCTTTCGGAGGTTGGTGATAAGACTTTTTAGAAGTGGGTTTGTATCCGAGACCGAAAGTATCCTTCTTCGAGCAAGTGAGCAGGCTCCACCATACCTTCTAAATTCAATCCAGGGCCTCGTCAGGGCTTAAAGCCATTCTTCAACATTTCTGGGCCACCATTGTGAGAACCCGGTAACTTCAATATTTCGGCTTTGGAGGCACATGTAATTTCTCGACATGGAAGACAGACCCATCCGGTGTATCTACGCTTTCAACGGCGAGGATCGTCGCCGGGACATATTGAATTGCTCCTTCTCCGTGTACCACGACCTCGTGATGATCCCAAACAAACTTCAAACTACGATGTAGGGTAGAAGGAACCGCACGACCACGTGGATCCAAGGTCTTCCCATTAGTAGGTTATAGCTGGTAGATATGTCTAACACTTGGAATTCCACGACGAACTCCACGGGCCCCACTTGTAATGTCAAATCCATTTCTCCCATAACGCTCCTTTGGGCTCCATCAAAACCTTTAACCCTCAGATGACTTTCGCGAATCTTTCCAATGCTAATTCCCAAGGCTCGGAGAGTCGCCGCGGGAAAAATATTGACGGCTGAGCCTCCATCAATCAATACCTTAGAAATGAACTTGTTCATGCACTTTACTGTTATGTTCAAAGCTTTGTTGTGGCACAAACCCTCAGGTGGCAATTCTTTGTCATGAAAAGAGACTTTATGGGCCTCTAAGATCTGTCAGGCCAAGGCCGAGAGTTTCTCGCTTTGTGGTCTCTCTCGATACATAAGCTTCTTTGAGTACTTCCAATAAAGCGGCGTCCATGGTCAGGAGAATTCATCAACAATGATAGCAAAGAAATCTGAGCGGTGTTTTCTTGATTGCTCTACAACGAATACTCGCTTGGTTGGCATCTTCCTCCGTAACTCTTCTACTTGAGTCTGTTACAACCTTTTTGGATTATCTGCGGGGCATAACATCGTCCGGATCTTGTCATACCAGCGGCGACAACTTCTACAATTTGTTTCTCCTTCCCCGCTCGCTTTCCCCGATCGAATAGCTCCAAGGCGGTTTGGTATCGACATACGACGTCACTATCCGCGATTTCGAGGAAGTACTTCCACTTCGAAGCGGTGCTCTTACTTGAACTGTAATTATAGGGGTGATCAAAGCCGATGATTCAACCCTTTCCTCTGTTTGGATCGGCACAATGGTCCTTCCAAAGCTGTTTTCTTCATCAATGGTAATCATGTTTATATTGGCATTGTCATGATTTGCAAAGGGTTATTATTTACATTAGGGAGGTCCTTTCGGTTGGATAATTCCCTCTTTGATCAAAGCCTCGATCTTGTCTTTTAGTGGCGAAACAAACTCCGGTGTCATGTCCGGTGATCCCAGAGTGGTACGCACAATGCTTAGTTTCATCATACGACACTGGAAATAGGATTGAGATATGCCACTGGGATGGGTTGGAGTATTCTGCGGTCCCCAATCTTTCGTATAGTTGGGCTAGAGGTTCGGCTAAAGGTGTATATGTCTTGGTGGCCTTCTTTCATAATTTGCCCGAGTGCAGGGAGTATTTGGTGGATGGTTTTGCGGTGAGGCGGATGTGTGGGTTGATCTTTGTGGGGAATTTCTATAGGTAGGTGCTCGTGGTGGGCTATATATTGGTTGGGTATGATAGGCAGGGTAGGGAGTAGGCGAGTGTTGATAATAAAGTGAGGGCTTTGTGTGCTTTGGCTATAGTAGGAGGCGATGATTTTGGGTGTTTTGATTATAGTAGGGAGGTGGGATGACGGGCTTTGGTAGGTTGGCATTTGGTTGGACCTATGTTCCTGGGCTGCCATGGACAGGGGGGCGCTCCATCCCTCCTCTTCTTAATTGCTCCCAGAATGAGTCTGTTGAATGGCCTTACTTGTCGCTTTGCAATCTTTGCTAAGTTCGTGATTCTCCCTGTTTTGATACCTTCTTCTATGAAATCTCCCATCCTAACCACTTCAGAGAAATTCCGTCAATGACGCTTATCATTTTTTCATAATAAGTTGCATCCTTCATAGATTGCACAAAGAGCGTGGTCATCTCACTTTCCGCCATTGAAATTTGAACTTTTCTTTGCTTAGCCCTCCATCTCATGGCATATTCTCTGAAAGTCTCTGTAGATTTTTCTCAATTTCATTAAATAAAATCTATCCAAGGCGTATCGGTGTTAAACCCTGAACACATCCACAAAATCCTGTGCCATTGTGCCCCGGTTATGCCATTTTCGCGGGTCCTGGCTTGTGTACCCGGTCGGCGCTTCTCTGTCAAACTTCTTATGAACAACTTCATTATTATGGCCTGGTCCTTACCCACTCCAACCAGTTTGTCACTGTCTGATCTCAAATGAGCGAGGATTTCCCTTTCCATCGAATAAGTCAAATTTTGGCACCTTATACCCGACAGAGCAGCGAGCGTCGGGATGCATGCAGAGATCTTCATACTCGAGTCCTTCATGCCCCTTGCTGGTTTGAATGTTTTTAAATGCTTCTTTTAGGCTATGAATTCCCTTGCCATACTTTCATCATTTCTAATCCTTGCTTGCCTTTCCATCTCTTCATATTGGTCTATCTCCACGGTGATGTATGTTTGGTATGGTAGAAGTGGAAGGTTGGGCTTCATTGCATACCGGTGGCACATAACGCTTGTTAGTGATGTGTGCCATTGGTATTTGTTGGGTTACTGGTAATTTAGTGTGGGAGGGATATTTTGGATAAGTGGGGTAGTTTGGGTAAGTGGAGTGGATGTATATATGGAGTGTGAAGGATCTTGGGTCATTTTGTAGCGGGCTTTGTTGTGGGTAGCCTGCGGGTTGATAGGATGCGGATTGGTACATTGTGAAATTTGGCGAGTTGAGGATTGGTTACTGTTTGGTAAGGGATTTGGGGAAGGTTCTCGGGGAATGATGGTTCGTGAGATGGAAAGGTGTGTGGAGCGATTGCGCTCGTCTCTTATTCAGCGATGGAGTGTTGATGCTGATGGAAAGATTGGTAAGATTAGAGCCGTTCGATCTCGGTTGCATAGTTGCCATTTCTTTGAAGTAATTGGGCGAGGTATTCATCCTGGATGGAAGTATTTCTCCTTTTCCGATGTCTCTGGTTCACCTCCCGGAAAAGCGACAAAGTCCCAAACCGGTTTGTTAAATGCTTGCCCAGAATCGATCATTACATCGGATGATTGTGCCTTGGATCTCGTGAAGTAATGGTGTTCACTTGATTTCAATCGTAGCGAATCAACTTTTGGGAAAATAAAGCGAGCAAAAATAAACCTTCTTCAAAATGAAACAAACCAAGTTAGTATGAGATGAATAATTATTGCTCTGAATAACATGTATAGAGTGAAAAGCGATAAACAAGTAGCAGGCAGTTATATGGAAGTTAAACGCGTCCCTATTGTGCATGGGCCTCTCTTATGCCAGAGGTGGGCCTAAACGCCAAATATGCAAGATAATGGTAAATTGATCCAAGCAGTCGAATTGGGAATACTTTTGTTGGGAACAAAGTTAAAGGTTGAAAATTACCGTAATAATAGTGCATACAATAACATGGTTGATAACCAAGCTAAAATTTCGTTCGTGATTACATAGATGAAGATGGAGCCCCAACAACTGCTGCTAGGTCCGGCTCCTGCGTTTTCTAAATATTGCACTATGTCCTGCATTTGAGACCACATCTCGGGAGTATTAACCGTGTTTTTGAGCCGACAAGTCCTTATCCGGATCGTTGTGCCTACATCCTCGAAACCTGATTCCCGCCCGGGGCCTAAGACCCGAGTTGTCGTGACCTTCTCGAAGCCATGCGCAATATTCAGAGTAATCCCCCTTGTCCATCTCCAACATCTATTTTATCAACAATATTCCATTCATGGAGAATCTGCCTGGTTCTAGGGACAATGAAATTCGGTCCGAATTGAATTTCTGAAACTCTCATATTTGTCTGGAGAGGGATTACCTGCTTTTGACCGAAGTCATCGCGATGCAGCGTAGTGGCGCATATGGTGAGTCCTTTCAACCCGATGAGCTCGATGTAGTAAAGCCTTCTGCATCTCACATAGGCTTTCTTGGCGTTTGAGAGCAATGGGTATTTCCATTGAATCTGATCACTAATGCGGGATGCTAGAAACTCATACCAATCCTTGGTGCCGACTGGTGACAAAAAATGTTTTGTCCTGTCGTAAAAACTGGCGGTCTTGTTTGACTCACTGAAGCAAATATCTGTCATGTTCGAACGCTGATAGAAATGTTCTATGGCCCACATCTGTAGGATAAGGTTGCAACCTTTGAAGAAATTTGTTTTGCCTCTCTTACATTTTCCGAAAGCCCGAAGCATTTCTGCCAGTATCATAGGGACCAAAGTGGTTTGCGCCAGTCAACTCCCTCAAAATTGCTGAGCCACGGAACATAAGCAAGTACTTATTTTCCGTGCTCAAGTGGGAACACTAGAATACCCGAAAGCGGCGACAAATGCAATAGAGGCGCTGGCTTGCCGGTGATCGTGAGTGCAAGAGAATTCTTTTCTAAATGACTTGTAACTATCTCGACGGCCATATCTCTCATAAAGGTATTCTAGGAAACCCGGTTATTTTCAAAGCATCGGAGTTTTTGTGTTCTTTAACCCCAAATAGCGCGGGAATTTCTTTCCGACTGGCCGTGAGGGATGATTTGACCTCTGTCTTGATAAATCAAGTTGGTGAAATAGTTGATTTCTTCCAAAGTGGAGCGAGCTCAAAATCTTTAAATTTGAAGACAACCTGATCTGGATCCCAAAAATGAATTAAGGCTCGACCAAATGTTGATCGGGAGTGATGTCAAGCAGTGAAATGAGGCACCCAACTTTCTTCTAATCGCCATTTGGTGCCAAGGTCAAAATTCTCCCACCATACTCACCGACTTACTCGAGTGAGACTCACCATCCTAACTTCAGAGATTTGCGGAACTTGATCCATCCCTAAAAAATAGTAAAAGAAAGAAAGTATAATTCTCCCAATTTTGATATTCCAATTATTAGGCTTGAATCAATTCTATCATTATCATGCTACACATAATATGATGATATGGTCGTTGGGTTGTAGAACCCGTTGACAATTTGGTGGATTTCTTAAATGTGGAGTCGATACCAAGGATCGACCCACCTAAGGTGTATGCATGCATGACTTAAAATAAGGGTGGTATAGCTCTATCCTAAATTTTCTAAGATTTGGCTTACTAGACTCAAGGTTCCCAGCGGGTGCCGAGTGAGAAGGCTACTCTGTGACCAACCGGATAGTCCGGACGCTCAGCGCATATACCAACTCTCCTAAAATTTGGAAATTTGAAAGAAATTTGCGGGTGCATAAAACACACCTCGCGTGTAGTGTGTGATAGTGTCAATTTTCAGTGGAAGAAATATGAGCGGAATGCCAATTTAAGGAAAGCAGTAAGACAATATAGCAATTAAAGCAGTTTATGCAAAAATCTCATAAATGAAACACATCAAAGCACTAAATCAAATAAAGAACAAAAGTAAAGCAATAATTAATCCGAACTTGCTATGGTTTAAGAACCTGATGCTCCCCAGCGGAGTCACCATGCTGTCGCGCCCTATTTTGACCTGCTCGGGTCAAAGCGGAGCACGGACGTATGGGGTGATTCCTGGGTAAAAGGGTTGAGGAGTCGCCACCTAATTATTTTTACGGTGAATTAGAACACCTAAATATTTAAACTAAGTGCTGCTATGTAAACTCCAATTTTAAGGTCTGCAAAACTAGCGAGATTCTAGGTAAGGGTTCTTTATTATCCTAAAGGGAAGGGGTTAGGCATCCTTTAAGATCCGCTAACTTGCGGTTATCCGATAAAACTCAGATTAATTATTGCTAGAAAAATACGTTTTACAAGTATAATAAATAAAAAGATGTTTGCAAATATGATGCATTTTATACAAGTAAATATGATGCATTTTATACAAGTACGTATTCGGATGACATAAAAGAAAGATACATGTAAAGTTTTTTAGAAAACATGCATTTGTGATAATAAATTCTTTATAATGCCAAAGAAGCGAATCTTTCGAAAATCAACAAGTTGCAAAAAATAATAATAAAAAGATAAGCTTATTTGTATAATTAATTGAAGCAAATAAAGATGACAAGAGTTGTTTTAAAAATCTTGAATAAGCGTGACGAGCCTAAAATAAATAAACTAGCGAAGGATTTCTAAGTTTGCGAGCCTACAAATAAATAAGCTAGCGACGGGTTTCAAATCTTTAACTAACCTATGAATAAATCCTAAGTTTGCCTATTCTAAGCATTTTAATAATTACATAAGTGCGATAAATAATATTACAATACAAAGCGAGATAAAAGCTGAATTTAAAGAAAGAAATAAAATAAATAAACTCCGAGGAATAATTGCCTTTCTCTACTTTAGTCCCCGCAAATGTCAAGAACAAACGGTTAGAAACAATTAAATACAAATAACTTCATATCCGTATTCAAAACAGTGAATGTTTTGATCACGGAGGGCTCAGACTTAAATTTTGAAAAGAACATTCCAATCACGTCGTGGCTGCAAACATATGGCTAATGTGGTTTATTTTTGATTGCCTCGCCTACTAAACGTGTTGGTCTCTCGGGTGAAATAGAAAAGATCACTATAATCACGTCGTGGTTGCGAATATATAACTTGTTGGTTATTTTAGTCACCTCGCCTACTAAACATGTTGATCTCGGATAAAAAAGGTTTAAGTCTTCATCATTGCCCAGAAGTTATATTTCCGTCTTTGCAACTGTGTAGGCCTCAAAATCGACGGATATTTTTCATCGGCCAGTGTAGTATCGTGTTCAAATCAAGAAATAAAATCGGAGCAAGCAGAAGATAGCGATACTTGATATGAAAAGCGAGGCGAGAAGAAAAAGCGATTTCCGAAAATGACGGTGTCTAGTTTAAAAGCGATAAAGCGATAAAGCGGTAATTTTAATCTTTGAAAGCATGGGAGAATCAGGAAAGCAATATCTGAAAGGTGCGGTGTTTATTTTACAACAGTAAAAACAATAATCTGAATCCAAGCAGTAAACTGAAACAGAAAATAGCGCCCGAACAGACGCGGTATTTGTTCAAAACAGTAAAACAATGATAGTAAAACAGTGATACCCGTTGCAAGGATATTTAAAACAGTAAACTAATAAAACGGTAAGATATCCGCTGCATGGATGATTAAAACAATTAAACTGAAAAAAAAATAGAGAATTAATGCTAGAACAGAAAATGAAAAGTGCGGTCTCGATTTCAATTTCATCGGCCTAGATGCGATATTAATAAAACAATAAAAGCGATTGCCAAGAAGCGAGCGTTGAGCAATTAAATTATCCAGACCAAATTACGAAATGTTGGGCAACCGAGGATTAAGAGGTATTTATGGAAAAATCCGACCGGATCATGAGCAATGACGAATAAAAATCGAAATTGATTTTTAGATAACTAGCAAACAGTATGAAAAATGCCATAATCTGAAATCGCCAAAAATCGGGTCGACCCGATCCGGTCGATGACCGACCGAATCGGATGCCAACCCGAATCGGACTTTTTCAATTTTTGGATAACCAATAATAACCACAAGAACAATGCAAGAGATTTGGAAATTCAAACCGTCGACGGTCAAGAATCTTCCGACCGAATAGGAGATTCAACCCGTCGTCAAATAATTCCATCAATTCCGGATAACCAACATACAAAAATATGAAATGCAAGAATTTAAAATATCCAAATCGGATCGACCGACCGAATCGGTGATCCGAATCAAATCAAATGATCCAAACCCAAATCAAATTTTAACACCAAATTGAGATAACCAATAACAAGAATATGTAATGCAAGAATTCAAAATATTACCCGAGTCGACCGAATCGGGTCGATGGACCCGACCAATCGTGATCCAAACCCGAATCAAATTTTAACACCAAATTCAGATAACCAATAACAAGAATATGTAATGCAAGAATTAAAAATGTTACCCAAGATCGACCCGACCGTCGATGTTCTGACCGGATCGGCAATCCAAACTCGAATCGATTTCAACACCAAATTCAGATAACCAATAACAAGAATATGAAATGCAAGAATTTTGGAAATGTTACCCAATCAAGTCGACCGACCGGATCGATGTTGACCGGATCAGTGTTTCAACCCGGAATCAAATAAATTCAACAATTTCAGATAACCAATGATAACAACAGCAACAATGCAAGAAATTTGGAAATTCAAATCGGGTCGACCCGAAATCAGTGAAAAAAAATCAGAGAATCAAAGGGGATGACAAACCTTTTCGGACTTGATTCTTGAACAACAAAGAAGCCAAAATGCTTTAAACTCAAGAACACAACAAAGTATTTTATGTATATTCCGAAAATCCTTCCAAAATCTCTTTTTTTCTTCTCCGAAAATCCTCATTTTTAATGAAGAACAATCATGGAGTATTTATAGGTGGATTCCCCCCCAAGAATCGAGTTTGAAATTCAAAAATAAAGAGCCAAAAATCGCGGATTTGAGGGGCATGGGTCGCGGATTTTGTGGGTATGGGTCGAAGGGTTTGGTGGTGTCAGTATGAGAGGGGTTGGTGGCGGCGGGGGTGAGGTGACCGGCGATGGGTCGCCGGTATGGGAGTGGGTCGGCGGTGATTTGGGAGAAGAGTGTAGGGTTTGATTTTTTTGGTTTTTTGTTTGTTTGGGGATTAAAAGAGGTTGGGGTGATGGGTTTGGGCTGGGGCGACGGGTCGCGTGAGTGGGCCTGGCGGGTGGGCTTTTCGTGTGTGTTTTGAATTAAAAGGGGAAGGGAGTGTTGGGCCAGCCGGATGGGCTTGGTAAAGGAATTAGTTTTGTGGGCTTTGGGTATAAGGGACTTTATTTGGGGAGTTTGGGGGTTGTGGTGTTGGGTTTAATTGTTTTGGGTTTGGGTATAAGGGAATTTAATTGGGGGAGTTTGGGCTTGTGGTGTTGGGTTTAATTGTTTTGGGTTGGGAAAAATGAAAAATGGGTTATGGATAAAAATATAAAAGGGGTTTAATATTAAAACATATTATATATATATATATATATTTTGTAAAAGATGTGAATTATTTAAAATAACATAACGACGTGATAATAATATAATATTTGCGAAATGTTTAATGCTTAATAAAAGGGAAAATGCGATGCAATTTTGCGAGAATAAAATAACATAGAATTTTTTGGATAAAACTCACGATTGTGATAAAAAATGCAAATGACAGTAAAAATGCGAATAATAATAATAATAAGAGAATAATATGCATATATATATATATATTTTAAAATTGTTTTAAAAGTGTCAAAAATGTTAAAAATTACGAATAAAATCATAAAAGATGGGACAAAATTGGGTGTCAACAAGATGTTGTTAGGATTGTAGATTAATGTTAGACAGATTCAAAAATTGAGGAATAAGTTGTAAGATGATATTAATCTCCCTTGAGGAGTCTTTCATTAATATCAAGGTATATATAGAGTACAATATTCATCCCTTATACAATAGGAATCCTAAGCCTATACAAAAGAGGAATCCTAGTCTTACCATAATTATATTTACACAATATATGAAAATATTCTAATTATGGGTAGGGAATATATTGTTTCCTATATTTACATGTTTACACACCTCCTCAGTCGGAGCGGGAGGAGGCCGGACGCTGAGACTGGATCTGAAGTCAAGAAATAACTGTTTGGGAAGTCCTTTGGTAAATATGTCTGCATACTGATAGGATGATGGAACATGTAACACTCTGACATGGCCTAACGCAACTTTCTCACGAACGAAGTGTAGGTCTATCTCAATATGTTTGGTTCACTGATGTTGAACCGGATTATGAGAAAGATAGATGGCAGAGATGTTATCACAATACACAATAGATACCTGACGCAAAGGACACTGAAGTTCTAACAGTAAATTTTTTAGCCAACAAATCTCAGCTACTACATTTGCAGCGCCCTCTGTACTCGGCCTAAACCTTTGGGCGAGATAGGGTAGCCTGTCGCTTGGCAGACCAAGAAATCAGATTATCCCCTAAGAAAACACAAAAGCCGGAGGTGGAGCGTCGCGTGTTCGGACACCCTGCCCAATCTGCATCTATATATGAAATCAACCTGTCTGGTGCAGAGGGGTATAGGTGCAAACCATTTATCAAGAGTGCCCTTAATATATCGAATGATACGCTTAAGAGCAGTGAAATGAGCCTCCCTGGGGCATGCATGAATAAGCACACCTGCTGAACAACATAAGCTATGTCTGGCCTGGTGAATGTGAGATATTGAACTGCACCTGCAAGGCTCCTATACAAAGTAGGATCAGAGACTGGAGCACCATCCATAGCACTGAGCTTAGATTTGGAATCAACTGGAGTAGGCACCTCTTTGCAGTTCGCCATCTTAGCCATGTACACAATCTCTTCTGCATACTTACGCTGACACAAGAACATATGATTGGCAGACCTGGTCACTGATATCCCCAAAAAGTAACTCAGCTTCCCCAAATCAGTCATTGCAAATTCGGACTTGAGCAAGGCAATAATCTCATTTTTCAATCCGTCGGAGGAGGTAGTAAGAACAATATCATCCACATAAAGTAATAAGTAAGCAGTGCTACTACCTCGATTAAAAATGAAAAGTGATGTATCACTCTTGTTGTATACAAACCCAATCTGCAAGATATACCTGGCAAAGCGATCATACCACGCACGGGGGGCCTGCTTCAGGCCATATAGTGACTTACGGAGATGGCACACATAGTGAGGAACTGTTGGATGGGTGAACCCTGGTGGCTGATGCATGTAGACTGTCTCTCTCAGATCCCCATGTAAGAATACATTCTTCACATCAAGCTGATGGATCGGCCAATGTTTGCCCATGGCTATGCTCAAAACTGTGCGGATGGTAGCCGGTTTGACAACCGGGCTGAAGGTCTCACCACAATCAATGCCCTCCTGCTGATTTGTGCCATTAGCCACAAGACGGGCCTTATACCTCTCAAAATCCCCATTGTCTCTGAACTTGTGACGAAATAGCCACATACAACGAATGACATTCACCCCCTCAGGTCTAGGTACTAGATCACACGCGTGTTGTTTAGTTAAAGCATTGAATTCCTCATACATAGCCACATTCCAATTAGGGTCTTGTTTGCCCAATTTTGGGTTCTTTGGAAGTTGAGAGATGGTTTGGGCAGACAAGTTGAAATGGACTTTGGGTTTGAAGATTCCATGCTTTGAACGAGTTTCCATTGGATGAGTAAGGACAATGGGTGGCGGAGTGGTGTCTGAGACGGGGGGTAAAGTCGAATAAGGAGAGGGTGGGGGCGAAGCCTTCGGAGGCGTCGCTGCTCCTGGATCGAGAGTCGCGGCGCTAGAAGGTTGACAGGCTTCTCTGAAGTTTGGGTGTCGCGGCTCTGACGACGGAACATAAGATGTGAGTTGTTCGATTATGAGGGGAGAGATGACAGACTCGTCAAGAAATGAGTAGTCCTGTTTTTGAAATTTTGGAAGATTCGAAAATGGAAATGTGGTCTCGTCGAATGTGACGTGACGAGATATGTGGATCTGACGAGTCGACAAGTCATAGCATAGATAGCCCCTATGGTTCGGCGGGAATCCTAGAAAGACACATGGAGTGGACCTAGGAGCGAGCTTGTGAGGGGCGGTGGAGCTAAGGTTGGGATAGCACAGACAACCAAAAATCCGTAGATGATCATAAGAGGGGATTCTATGGTAGAGGATTTCGGTAGGGGTCATATTGTGAAGAGTGCTAGTAGGGAGAATATTTAGAGTGTATTCTGACATTTTAGCAGCATAGACCCAGAAGGGTGGAGGGAGGGATGCATGAATCAATAGGGTGCGAATCATATTGTTAATGGCGCGGATGATTCTTTCAGCTTTACCGTTTTGTGGTGAGGTGTGAGGGCAGAAGAAGCGAAAGACCATGCCATTATTGGTACAAAAGCGGTGAAACATAGAGTTATTGAATTCACGACCATTATCGCACTGAAATGATTTTATGCCTTTTCCAAATTGTGTTTGAATGAAATTGCGAAACTCAAGAAATTTGACAAACACTTCCGATATAAATTTAAGAGGGTATAACCAAACGTAGTGTGAAAAATCATCAAGTAACACAAGATAATATTTATGACCGAGAGAACTAGGGATAGGAGATGTCCATAAATCGGCATGTATGATATCAAAAGGAGCAAATGTAACACTAGTAGATGATTTAAACGGAAGACGAATATGTTTGCCTAAAGAGCAAGAAACACAATTTTGAGCAAGTTTCCTATTACAGGCAATGAAATTGTTGCCTCTAAGAAAATTAAAAACTGGGACTCTTGGATGACCAAGCCTATTATGTCAGGTTGAAGAAGAAACAGCCGCTAGAGTGACGGGAGAGCAAGATCTGGCAGCGGAGGTGGAAGTGAATGGATAGAGATCCCACGTGCTATTGCATCTCGTAAGATGTGTCCCCGTATGAAGATCCTTTACAGTAAAACCAAAAGGGTCAAAATCCACTGAGACAGAGTTATTACGAGTAAATTGGCGGACATATATGAGGTTCTTAATCATGTGTGGGGCATATAGGGTATTTTTTAGGGAGAAGGGTGGATGAGGAGGTTGTGTGTATGAGGTACCATAACCCTTAACTGGAATGCGTTGTCCACTACCAACTGTAACATATTGAGGATGATTTAAACAAAACAGTTTAGGAATAGTACCTGCAGACTGGGTGACGTAAGATGTGGTGCCTGAGTCCATGTACCAAGTATTGTCAGGTTGTTGCATAGATAGGGTGTTGAACGCCTGACCCAATTCAGTGGGTGTCATGCCGGAGGAAGTCTGCGGGACCTGACCTTGCATGAAGTAGCCTTGCTGTGGGGCTGGAGCGGGGCCTAACAAACCGAGGTAAGAATACGGATTGTATGGCTGCTGGTACTGGAATGGACTTGGCGTCGCGGCTCTGAACTGGGGCACCGCGACGCTATAGATGAACTGCTGAGGAGCCGCGTCCCAGTTGTTCTGCGATCTCTGTTGATGTTGTTGTTGTTGGTTCTGTTGACCGCGACCCTTGCCACGACCACGACCTCCTCTACCGCCGCGGCCTTTTCCACCCTTGCCGCCGCGGCCCTGCCGACCCTTGTCGCCGCGGCCCTGCCGCTGTTGGGAGTTGTCCGGTGGCGTCTGATCTTGGGGTTGCGTGTCGACAACTAACACCTGCTGGGCATGCTCATCCTGCTTAGCACGACGGGTTTCTTCAAGCAACAATTGTGAGTGAGCTTTGTTAAAACTCGGTAGCGGATCTGCCTGTTGAATAATGGTGGCCAAAGTATCATATTCGCCCTTAGTAAGGCCAGAAATTATTTGTAGCACCATTTTATCGTCAGTGACAGGCGTGCCGATGTTGGAGAGTTGATCCGCTAGAAGTTTAAGCTGCTTGTAGTACTCAGAGACATTGGAGAAGTTTTTCAAGACGTGTTTTGTTGAACTGTTCTTCCAAATACACGGCACGAGTGTGCTTGTTGTCCTGAAAAATTTCCTCCAAACGATTCCACAAGTCAAGGGCTGTGGAGTCAGATTTCATGATAGTAAGGAGCAAATCCTAAGAGATACTACCATATATCCATTGTTTGACGCCGGCGTCGAGACGATGCCAGATAGAATCATCAACCTCCGTAGGGCGCGGAATAGTGTCATAAATATGGTCAAGCACGTTATAGAGACATGCATGATTGCGAAAAAGTTCAATCCAGGGAGAATACTGGTTGTTTTCTTGATCAAGAATAATGGGAATATGGTTCTTGATGTTGAAAACAGCAAGGGCGGGATGAAAACGGTGGTGATGACTTTGTGGTGGGATTTGTGGAGGTAGAGGCGTCAGAAAGTGTGGAAGAATCAGGGATAGCCATTTAGAGAAGAGAAGAAAGGAAGAACAAAACCCGAAAAACAAGAAGAAAATCCGGGAGAGCCGCGACGTAGGAGAGGCAGCCGGCGGCTGTGGAAGAGAAAGGTTTTTAGGGTTTTGTTTATTTGGCTCTTTGATACCATGTAAGATGATATTAATCTCCCTTGAGGAGTCTTTCATTAATATCAAGGTATATACAATAGGAATCCTAAGCCTATACAATAGAGGAATTCTAGTCTTACCATAATTATATTTACATAATATATGAAAATATTTTAATTATGGGTAAGGAATATATTATTTTCTATATTTACATGTTTACATAAGTGTTTTGATTCTGCATTGATCAGGTCATCACCAGGTGAAAAGTACATAATCTTTTTTAATTTTAATTTGTGGAATTAGCTAGTCGAAATTGGCAGGGATTTTAGAAAATGACATAGCTTGACATGAGAAAAAGAATGGTCAGATCATAATTTGCACACAATGGTTAGATTGATAATTTTTCAATCAGGCGTTTGTCGCGGACGAATTTTCAATAGTTGAACAATTTAATCTTTAATTAGCAACTCTAATATATTTTTTTAAAATTAGTTTTAACTATCACATGCTTGTTTAACACGATGAAGTCATTTATTTGTCTTAGATGTATTTAATAATATGAAGCAAATAAAATTATGAGGTAAGTCTCATTATAAATATAAAATAAAAATAAAGGTAAAAATAAGTCATTTTCACATGTCAATTGATTTGGGAAAAAAAATCACGCATTCAAAATTTTCTTTGAAATATGTAGTATGTCACGTCAAACACTTGTGTTCACGAGTCATATTTATCAAATTGATAAGTTCAAATGGTTATTTGTGAAGTGGAGGTGTCAAGATTACAATTCATGCAAAGTTTGAGGAGATATCTAAATATTGGGTCTAATATAAATATTTTTACAACTAAAGGCTCTCCTAATCTATGTTGTGATAAAGGAAAAAGGAGATAATGGGAAAGAAATAGACAAGTGCACATCAGTATCATGAGGTGTAGCACATGGAGCATTTATTATTTAGTTAGTTACAAGTTGTTATAAGTTTCTTGTAGTTTTAGTTAGTTAGTTAGTTATAAATTTGTTGAGTGTAATTAATTAGAACACTTTAGATGAGTTGGGACTTATATAAAAACCAACAATGCACTCTTCTTACTAATCAATTAGATATTTTCAAAAAATTTCAACTCAGTTCGAGTTCTGCTTCTTCTTCAATGACAGTTACTACCATTTGATCGATTTCTCCTCTCTACAAACAGTGCGATAACTTCACATGGTATCAGAGCATCCAATCGACGAAGATCGGGGGAAATTCTCTCACATGCAGTGAAGAATTCGGGGGATCTGTGTCTAGGATTGGAGAAATTGGACATCGAGAAGTTGAAAACTATTGATTACAAGTGCAATCTAGACCGAAATTGTTGATCGCAATTACAATTGAGATCTACAATCACAAAACCAACAATAATAGGGACTAATGGAGAAGATTTGACTAATGGAGTTGCAGTGACGACGACGAGCATCAATCACAATCATCATCTATACCTTTTTCCATCTAATGTACCAAGTTTGTTATATGTTGGAATATGTTGACTGGAATGGATAACTACATCTTACGTAGTAGGGCAATGAAATTGGCTCTATTAGAAAATAATAAAATAGGTTTTATTGATGGAACAGTTAAGAGAGAGGCTTTTCATGGAGATTTAGCGAGACTTTGGAATAGATGTAATGCAATTGTAGTGTCTTAGTTGATGGGAAATGTGAGCATAAATCTGCCCAGTGAAATACTATTCAATTCTGATTCGTACATAATATGGGAAGAGTTGAGAGATAGATAAGATAAACAGTTCGAGGGCTTTTCAATTACACAAAGAGATATTCACATTGAGGCAGGGGACATTGTTAGTGTCAATGTATTATTCTAGACACAAGGACATTTGGAATGAGTATGATTCTATTGTGCCACCACCATCTTGATGTTATAAGTCAAAGGAGTTCATTGATCATTTGCAATATCAGAGAATGTTGTCGTTCTTAATGAGACTCAATGATAGTTATAGTCAAGCTAGGAGTCATGTGATAATGATGCAACAAGTGCCAAAACTGAATCAAGTATATACAATGATTAACCAATAGGAAAGTCAAATGATAGTTGTAGGAACAAGCAGGATGATGCAAGAGACAATAGAATCATCTGCCATGTTCACAACAGCCAGAAGTGGAAGTGGAGTTCCAAAGTAAAATAAGCCATATAATCCTAATACATTTTGTGACTTTTATCATGTCAAAGGTCATTTAAAAATGGATTATTTTAAGTTGATAAAATATGATATTTGTCACAAGACTGGACATGTACAAGATGACTACTACAGACTCAATGAATGTCCTGAGAATTTCAAAGGAAAAACAAAGAAGACAAATGTGGTGACAGGAGGAAGTTTATCATTTGAGGATATTGGACATGAAAGTGAAGTGCATCATCATCAACATGATATAAGACATATACATAAACAACAATATGGGGAAAGTTCACAGCGGCAGCATGGGCCAAGTTCGAATTCACAGTTTCTCAACCATCTACGGAGTTCACAGTTCATGCCAAGTTATAATCCATACCAGTATCACCAAGGAATGTATTCACAGCTTATGGCTCCACAATACATGGTAGCTAATCAATTCACACCTAGTCAACACCAACAAATTCTCAGCATGCTTAATAACAAGGTTGCAATTGGAGAGACTAGTGCTGGTGCAAATATGGCAGGTAAATATAATTTTGATACAAAAGCATTATTGAAATGGATTGTGGACACAAGTGCAACTAATTACATGATTAGTGATCAGAAGTACTTATAGAGTAAAAAATTGATAAAAAATGCAGGAAAGGTACAATTACCTACAAGTGATTCAACTAGAATCTCACATGTTGGTGACTATAACTTAGGAGAAAGAAATGTCTTATGTGTGTCAACATTCAAGTTTAATCTCATGTCTGTTTCAAAGGTGACAAAGGAACTGAATTGCAGTGTTACTTTCTTTCCAAAATGTTGTGTGTTTTAGGATCCCTAATTTGGGAAGGTGAGGACGATTGGTAATGAAGAAGAAGGGTTGTACATACTATGTTTGGACACATAATAAAGGAAGAGATGTGACTAGATGTTTAGCAACAACTCAGCATGTGGATTGAGTCACTTGGTATCAAAGGTTATGTCATGTACCTATGACTGTTCTAAAGAAAATTCCATATTTCAAGAATGATATTGCTTTTATTTTGAATAATTGTGAAGTATGTCCCCTAGCTAGACAAACTAGAGTCATTTTTCATGTCAGTACTAGTAGGAAAACATGACAATTTCAATTGTTGCACATGGATGTATGGGGACCTTACAAAGTAGAAACATTTAATAGAATGAAATATTTTTTGACTATTGTGGATAACTACTGTAGATGGACTTGGATTTTCTTAATGAGATTGAAATCAGATGTGATTACACTGCTTAGAAATTTCTCTGTTGAAGTCAATACTCAATTTGGAGTATGGTACTGAGTTCTTTAATTATAGTTGTAAAGAATTGTTTCAACATCATGGTGTAGTACATAAAAGTTCCTGTCCACATACACCACGACAAAATGAGATAGTGGAATGAAAGCACAGACACATAATGGAGACAGCTAGAGCCATAAAAATTCAAGTTAATTTACCAGACATGTTTGGGGTTTTTATGTGGAAGGAGTTGTGTATATCATGAATATGATCTCTTCTACTGTTATAGGTAACAAGTCACCCTATGAGATGTTGTACAGAAAGACACCATCACTTTCTCATTTGAGAGTGATAGGTTGTATGTATTTTGCAACTACCCTAACCAAGCAAGACAAGTTTAGTCCCAAAGCAGTAAGAGCTGTTCTTTTGGGGTATAGTTCTGCACAAAAGGGGTACAAGTTTATGAAATGGAGAATATGAAATTTTTCATGAGTAGGGATGTGGTATTCATGGAGATAGTCTTTCCTTTCAAAAGTGAGACAGACGACAAATTTGGTCCTATCAAATCTCATGAACTTTTTTGCTTTTATGATTTGGTTCATCCACAGAGTGTCAAGATTTCACATAGTACACCTTTGGAAGTCCAGCATGTTGGTGCAACCACTGACACTCAGCATGAAAGCAATACAACTTCAAGACACGATCATGATCATCAAGCTGCAAATTTGATAGAAACAACATCTGCACCTGAACCTGATATTATAAAGTCTGCAAAGACTAGTAGACCTCCTATTTGGCATAAATATTACATTACTAAGCATGGTTCCACCATTTTCTTATATTCCATATCTACTGGAATGGATTAGACAGGATTGTCATCCAAGTACCAAAGCTTTGTGTCTCGGGCTTCTCTTGATACTGAGCCATATAATTATTCAAAAACTACAAAGGACAAAATATGGGTCGAGGTAATGAAGGCTAAGATCAAAGTATTGAAAGAGAATAAAACATGGGAGATGATGTAACTTCCAAAAGGCTGAGATAATGAAGGCTGAGATCAATGTTCCAGTACTTCTCAACTTAAAGTATTTTGTGATGCAGATTGGGGCTCTTGTGTCAATAGCAGAAGGTCAATTACTTGTTACTTAGTATTGTTTGGTTCTTCACGTGTGTTTTGGAAATATAAGAAGCATGTTACAGTGTTTAGAATCTCAACATAGGCTAATTATAGGGCAATGGTTACTTCAGTAGCAGAGGTGGTATGACTCACTAGTTTGTATCAAGAACTTGGAGTTGATGTTCAGTTACCAGTTTCTGTGTTTACTAACAGTAAATCTGCTCTTCAAATGGCTGATAATCTAATTTTTCATGAGCGTACGAAACACATTGATATAGATTGTCATTTCATAAGGGAAAGGATCCAAGAAGATCTCATTTGCACTACATATTTGCCTTCTGCTGATCAACCTGCAAACTTACTTACTAAGGCCCTCAGTTGAGTACAACATGTTCATTTGATGTCCAAGCTAGGCATGAAGAACACCTTTATATCTCATATCTTGAGGGTGTGTGAAAGAAATAGACAAGTGCACAGCAGTACCATGAGGTGTACCACATGGAACATTTATTATTTAGTGAGTTAGTTACAAGTTTGTTGTAGTTTTAGTTAGTTAGTTACACATTTGTTGAGTGTAATTAATTAGAATGCTTTAGATGAGTTGGGACTTATATAAAAACCAACAATGTACTCCTCTTACTAATCAATTAGATATTTTCAGTTTTTTTTAGCTCAGTTCGAGCTCTGCTTCCTCTTCAATGGCAGTTACTATCATTTGACCGATTTCTCCTCTCTACAAACAGTGCGATAACTTCACAGAAAAACATTTGAATCAATTTTTTACCTCTAGCGGTTACCATGATGTTTTACATTTTATAGAATACAAGCATATAACTAAAATTGTAACCATTATCAGACAGATCATTATTTAAGTAAGGTATTTAAATTTTTATAAATCACATGAAACATAAAATTCAAAATAAATTCGAGAACACTTATAATAAGTGATTTATAGCAGATTCATATAAAATTATGGAATAGTCGGATTAAGTAGTAGCTTCTGCAATTTGATTTATTGAATAGTAAAATTAAGTGTTAGTTTATGATTAAGAAAATCAAAAGTCTATATGCCACTTGAGTTAATACTTCAAATGAACATTATCTAAATCAAATACTTTACATAGTATATATATATAGAGAGAGAGAGAGAGCGCTTGTAGTTTTCGTAAAAGATTTGTTTATGTTTGTGGACTAACGACACTAGGTTAATTGTCTTCAATCATTTTGAATTTACAATTTCATTTTAAATTCATCAATGCTTAGTTACTCATTACTATTATCTGTGGCATGTTATTGATTGACATTGATAAGATCGTAGTAGTCACTGGTTTCATTTCATCCTTTTAATGCTGTGATGCATGTCAAAATAACTTTAAAATAATAACGTATATTTTTTTTCTCGTGCTTCTTTCTATTTATGAGGTGATTGGATATTCTTAAATGTCATCCTTCTAGTGTTCTAATTTTTTTTGTGACCATGCAACAATAGCATGAGAGAATTTTGAACACGCATAGCAGATAGGAGAATTCTCTATAGATCCTGGGTAATGTGGATCAATAGTCAATTTACTTGTAATCAACGGGTGGACACCTATTGTGAACATTGAATTCGTCATTTAACGTTATCACTGTATCATTCTTGTACATTATACCTAGTACCGATTTTCCTTTATTCTTCCTACAATGTATTTACATATTTAAAATAGTCTCAAAATATCATGACAATCTTGCTACTTGTCCTTAATTTTCATCTATATCATTGATCTTTTATTTGCTCATGAAGTTTATGGATTCCATCATGTCATAAGAGTCGTTATTTGATGATTCAGTAGGATTTATTTAAGATAATCAAGAGTCACCAGAATAAGTATGAGCTAATCTTAGTACGTGCCTAGTGTTATGAAATAATGTCTTACTTCACGTTATGAGATATTGTTAAATTTATGAGATATTGTTAAATCTACATAAAGAGAATGAAACACTAAGTGAGAATAAATGAAGAAACACACAATACTATATTTGTTATATACCTATATGAATTGATAGAATATCATTTCACGACATATATTGATAGTACTAGTCTTTATACTTTTATATGTGTGCATGCACACGTCTTGAAGTGTCTGTTAAGAAATATATATAAACAGATGATACTCTTATAAGCAATGTTTATATTTTTCTTATATATAAAATGGCTACCTATTTATATTTTTATATGTACACATGTTTGTACCTCAAATACGTCTTTATGAGCGTTGTATGTGTGCATGCACATGCCTCGAGGTGTCTGGTTAATGAATATGAATAGACAAATGATGATTTCATAAGTCACATCTGTTGTTTTGCTAGCAACTGTTAATCCTTATCATAATAACTCGTTTATACTCTAATAATATGCTATATCATTACAAGTCCCGTTCATGCTCATCTTATTTTGTATGATGATACCTTTATTATTATTATGTTAGGGAAAGAAATAATCTCTTGATTATTTTCATTGATTGAAAGATTATTTATATAAGTTACATATTTTCATAATAGGAGAATCTTATTCCTATTCTATTCATAAAATATTATTCTACTTGGATACTAACTATACATTTATGGTAATACAATTATTATGGTAAATGTACAATACTAATTACATTACAACATTACATAAACTAGGTAGCTATATCCATTTACACGGTATAAAGGGGAGGAAAACCGAGAGACTAATATACACAATATATACATGTATATTGTGAGTATATTGTGTATATTTAACACACACCCGTAGTCATAGCGGGCGGTCTTCGAACGCTGAGACTGTCCCTAAAATCTTCAAAAAGGACCGAGGAAAGACCATTTGTAAAGATGTCTGCAATCTGATATCGTGACGGGACATGACAGACGCGTACCTGACCACGAACAACCTTTTCGCGGACAAAGTGAATGTCCATCTCGATATGCTTAGTGCGTTGGTGCTGAACCGGATTACCAGAAAGGTAGATGGCTCTAATATTATCGCAATAAACCAAAGTTGCCTTCTGAATGGGACAATGAAGCTCCAAAAACAAATTACGTAACCAACATGATTCCGAGATCACATTAGCTACCCCTCGATATTCAGCATCAGCACTTGAGCGGGATAGAGTCGACTAACGCTTCGCAGACCAGGAGACCAAGTTGTTGCCAAGAAACATACAATAGCCAGACGTAGACCGTCTGGTGTCTGGACAGCCACCCCAATCAGTATCCGTATACGAGACAAGTGTGGACGTTGAGGAAAGATCTAAATGCAAACCATAGTCAAGTGTACCCTGAATATACCGAATGATGTGTTTGAGTGCATTCATGTGCTCCATTATGGGATCATGCATGAATAAACATACCTGCTGGACAACATATGTAATATCCGATCTCGTAAAGGTAAGTTACTGAAGGGCCCCTACAAGGCTGCGATAGCGGGTCGGATCCTCGTAGGGTACGCCGGCCGCGGCACTAAACTTGGGCTTAGTATCAACTGGAGTGGAAGTGGACTTACAAGATGACATCCCAACCCTCTCGATGATCTCAGCTGCATACTTCCGTTGAGATTAGAACAACACATTGGACTCACGAGTAACAACAATCCCCAAAAAGTAACTCAAGGCCCCCAAGTCTTTCATAGCAAACTCAGAGCTGAGCATGGTCAGGATAGACTGGCGTAAGGCATCGAAAGAGGCAGTCAAAATGATATCATCAACATATAACAAAATATAGGCCAAGGACGAACCACGACGGTAGATGAACAAGGAATTATCCGACCTGCTGTGAATGAACCCAATGGTCGAAACATAGTCTGCAAACCTCGTATACCATGTCCGTGGAGACTGCTTAAGCCTATATAAGGACTTCTTCAACAAACATACATGATGCGGATGTTTAGGATCCCTGAATCCCAAAGGCTGATGCATATAGACTGTTTCCTTGAGATCCCCATTGAGGAAAACATTCTTTACATCTAACTGATGAATATGACATGCCTTCGAAAGAGCTAAGCTGAGCATAATGCGAATGATAGCCGTCTTTACCACCGGACTAAACGTCTCACCACAAACTCGCAGGCGTGCAAGCGTTTTGAGAGAGCGCACAATTCATACCAACCTGCTGAGTCTTACCATCACCCACAAGTCGAGTCTTATGTCAGGCAAATGACCCATCTGAATTTTCCTTATGAGCAAAAATCCACATAGACCTAATAATATTAATACCAGATGGACGGGGCACCAATTCCCACGTCTTATTATCAATAAGAGCATTATATTCATCTGTCATAGCAATTTTCCAATTCCGGTCATTTAATGCAGATACATGATTTTGGGGTAAGGGTGATTTAAGAACATTAGAATGTAAATTAAAATATCTTTTTGGTGTAAAAATCCCCTGTTGACTACGGGTGACTGGTCCATGACTCGGGGCAGAGGCGGGTGGATTTTGGGAATTTTCGGGACTCAAACGAATCAAGAAGCGTGATGGGCCTCTTGCCCAGGTCGAGAATCGAATCGAACTGGGCCAATACTGGACCCAGAAATAGTGCGTGGAACGGGCAATCGGGCGAAACGGATGGCCCGATTCTTTGGACCCAGTGAAAGACGACACGCAGGAGTACCCAGGCGATGGGCCCGCTTGAGAATTTTGGGTGCGGGATACGTCCGAAAAATGGTGAATAATATACGGGGATATACTATCATCCAAAAAAATATATGAACTAGGCACGGGAGTATTAATTTTAGCAAATGGAAATTGAGTTTCATCAAAAATTACATAGCGATTAATGATGATTTTATTAGAGGATAAATCAAAATATTTATAACCACGATGATTAGGCGGAAAACCCAAAAACACACACGGAGTAGACCGGGCCTGAAATTTGTTAATTGTGGTGGAGGGGGATAACGGGTAACACAAGCACCCAAAGACCCGAAGATGAGAATAAGAAGGAGTTTTATTATATAAAATTTGAAGAGGGGAAGAATATGTCAGACCTTTGGAAGAAATAATGTTAAGGAGATATGTAGCCATTTGAAGAGCATGATGCCAAAAATATGGGGGTATGGACGCGTGAATTAATAGAGTTCGGACAATGTTATTTATGGAACGAATTTTGCGTTCGGCTTTTCCATTTTGTGAAGACGTATGAGGACAAGAGAAATGAAAATTGATCCCATTATTAGCACAGAATTCCCGAAAACCCCATTGTCATATTCTTTGTCATTATCACACTGAATATTGGTGATTTCTCATTCGAATTGGGTTCTAATGAATGCTCTAAATTTCAAGAAGATGGAAAAAACTTGAGATTTTTTCGCTATTGGAAATGTCCATAAAAACTTAGAGTAATCATCCAAAAAAAGAACATAATACCGATGACCCAAAGAACTAAGAACATGAGATGTCCATAAGTCGCTATGAATAATATCAAATGACATTAGAGTATGAGATTTTGAGTCTATAAATGACAACTTAACAATTTTTCCTAGAGAACAAGACTGATAATTTGGAGTACTACTCGTACCCTTTCATGAAATAAAACTATTATTATCTAATGACAACAAAATAGATGATCCTGGATGACCAAAATGAGCATGCCACAAGGAATGAGAAATGGCTGCAAAGGTGGATGGCAGGGCTATACTCGATGGACCGGAACTGGGTATGATAGGATAAAGATCTCCCCGACTATCACACCTCATGAGAGGACTCCCCATCTTGAAATCCTTCATAGAGAAACCAAATAGATCAAATTCAATAGAAACAGAATTGTCAGTAGTGAATTTACGGACATATACTAAGTTTTTAATCAATTTGGGGGCGTGTAGGGTGTTTTTCAAGATAAAAGGTGGATGAGGGGGAGACAATGTTTTATGACCATAACCACGAATTGGAACAAAATTACCATTATCAATAATTATGCCACGAGGGTTGCTTAAATTGGAATAAGACGAGAGCGTACCTGAATCGGATGTCATGTGGGTAGTAGCACCGGTGTCCATATACCAATTCGGGTCTGATTGAGTCAAACCAAGTGTGTGCATCGCGACCTCAATATCGGTCTGAGTGGGGCATGTTGCGTGGTGAGCTTGCGGAGGCCGGGGCCCAAGAATTCCTACGGGCTATCTTGGGCCGTAACTGCTGGAACTGGAACTACTGGGCCAGTGGGCCGTTGAGGCTGCTGGGAAGCCCACTGGCCAGATGCTGGAAATTGTTGCGGAGTTGGGCTGTATGGCCACTATCCACTAGTCCAAGCCCATGGCCCAAAGGCCCAAGGCTGAGACCAGTGGGTCGGTGGCCCACTATAATCGGGATGGGGTCCACCGCCACTGTTTTGGCCACCGCGACTGCTGTCGGAATCGCCGTGTTTGCCCCAACGATTTTTTCCATTATTCTTAAGACCATTCTTGCCGCCCCCGTGAGATCGGTTGTGGTTCGAATTGTCACCAAAAAATTAAGAATTAGTGGAGAAGGTTATCATGACCACGGGACTAGCATTAGTAGCCAAACCGGCTTCTTCCAAGGTAAGCATGGATCAGGCTTGATATAACCTTGGAAGAGGATTACTTTGACGAATGAGAGTTCCAACGCCATTATAGGCCTCGGATAGGCCATCAACCATCTGTAAAACAAGACGATCTTCACTAACTGACGCACCAACGTTGCGGAGTTGGTCCTCCAATTCCTTTAACTTTTTGCAATATGCTGAAACGTTCGAGAAATTTTCCATGTTGACGTGGGAAAATCATGTTCAAGGGTAACAACTCTGGAATTTTGATTATCTTGGAATATGTCACGCAGCTTATCCCATGCAGCCATCGCCGTAGCTTCTGGCTCAATAATCGTCTGCAATAGGTCGGTGGAGATAGTAGAATAAATCCACTGAAGGACAATGGTATCAAGTGTTGTCCATAACTTAGTATCATCCTCGCGTGTAGGCACCTCCGTATCATTAGGAGTCGCGGGGATTATGTGATGGATGACTTGATGCGAACGAGCGTGAATTTTGAACAACTCGGTCCACGTCGCGTATTGGACGTTTTCTATTTCAAGAATTAGAGGGATATGATTCTTGATATTAGAAACAACAAGGGCACGGTGAAACGTGTTCTTTGACGTAGACATAACGAAAGAACAATAGGTGATAGAGTGATTTGGAAGAGTGATTTGGAGAGCGGAAAAGATGGCAAACCCGAGGAGGAGGGTTCGGTCTTGGCCGGAAAAAAAACAAAAATTTGTGGGAGAGAAATTTTTGTTTGACCTAGACTTCTGATACCATGAAAGAAATAATCTCTTGATTATTTTCATTGATTGAAAGACCATTTATACAAGTTACATATTTTCATAATAGGAGAATCATATTCCTATTCTATTCCTAAAATCTTATTCTACTTGGATACGAACTATATATTTATGGTAAAGGTGAGGAAAATCGAGAGACTAATATACACAACATACACATTTAACAGTTACTATGCTGGAATCCAATAACTCCTGTATTGTGATCTACATGTCTTAATCAGTAGAGTTACGACTATTTTGCTTATTTGTTAGTGCATATTATGTTGTATTTAGTATGCACACGTGCTATTTTTCAATGATTTAATTGTAGATTTTATCTTTATTATATAAATAAGTGTCGTGCTTTTGTAGGCGACAATAACATGTATATAGCCACCTAGACTCTTAATAGTATCTACGCTAGTCAGTAATTGAACAATATCTATAATAATGTAATTAGTGATAATTTATCAGATGCAATGAATGTCTTGATACTCATTTTATTTGTAATAATGAGCTGTCAATTGACAAAAATGAAATCGTTTGCGAAGAAAATGATAATAATAAAGAGTTTACGCTGTGATACGCATACAAAAGACTCATAAGTGTGATATTTTATGAATTTATGATTTGGGCATCCATTGTACAAATTTAGAATATGACTTCGTGGACGAACATTTAATCTCAATCATTTAAATTTCATTATCTTTAGTGGCAGAAAAATTAAATATTTGACTTTATTTACTCGTACATATTCTCGTAGTTATATATTCATTGCATAAATTTCTACACGACACGAGCCTTTTGCTATAACTTTGTATTAGGTCATGTGGACTTTTTTATCCGATGCTTAGCTCGTAGATTGCCTACAACATATTGAGTCATACATATACCAATAACTCTGTTTAGCCCTATATCATTCGATATATTATTTTTTATATTTTCTTTTCCTAATTATGAATCCAAGCCTATCGCCAAGAAAATTTGAAAAAAGGAAAAAGCAAAAATGTAAAGAAAGAAAAAACTTTGGTAATTGCGATGTTTGACCAAAAGTAATATCTTCAGGTAAATATTGAAATATCAATTTTTTCAATAAAAGTATATTTCAAGTAAAATATGATTTTTACTAAAATTTACAAGTAAACCAGATATAAAAATGATGTAGGGTTGTCCAACGGGGCGGGGCGGGAGAGGGTCGGGGCTCGGGTTTTGGCGGGACGGGAAGAGGTCCCGTCCCGTCCCACATCCCGCCGGAAAGGGGTGGGTTGGGTCGGGACTCTGGATTTTTTTTGCCACTTAATTTAAAAAAATATATATATATACAAACACTTCAATAATTCAACAAGATATTGTAATAAAAACATCCCAAAGCTGTTTTTGTGCCTCTTATATTATTTAATAGAAATATAATTTTTTTGTAATACAATTTCAAAATTGCAACTTTGTGGTGCTGTTCAAAAGTTGCAAATGACATAGTAAAATTGCAATTAAAAAAATTACATATTCAACCATACTTTTTCGAATTTCCTCACAATGTCATGAGGATCTTCTGTTGGAATTGAAATTTGTTTGTCGAATTCTTCAACGTCGCTTCTTGTTCCCTCGGACAAGATTTCGTTGTAGTTCTAGTCTTCTTCTTCGTTGGTCTCCGGTTGACCGCACCTTCTACGCTCCGCACGAATCCAGTCTCCGAATAGAACTGCAATCTCCAATGTGTCTCCCGCCAATAAATTACTGTGCTATCCTATTTGAAATCTTTCCGCAGAAAAAGCGCTTTCAGATGATGTTGATGACGCTTGAATGTTCAACACATCTCGGGCCATCTTTGTTAGTGTCGGAAATGTCTTCTCGTTCTCCCTCCAGTATTTCAACAAGTCTTTTTTTCCTTCATCATTGACAATTAATTCGTACGGAACAACACCCTGCAAAACATAAACATCAAATTCGCTAACTTGTGAAGAAGTTGAACTACTACACATTTTATTTCTAAGGCCTTGAATACTAGCAACAGAAACCGCATGTGTTTTTATAAGGTTGTAGCGAAGTAGTAGAAGATGGTACAGAAGTCGATTGATTATTTGCACTTTGTTGTTGGTAATACATATATACTTGTTTGCATTCGGTGTGTATGCTAGATGTAACTTCTTCTTTAGTTGGTTTGTGAGTTGGGTCAGTTGGAAGTACTTCTATACAATCATAAATCGTTTCTACAAGTGTTTTACAACCGTCTACTTTAATAGTTGGATTTAATACAACACCAACAATATAAATAGTGAGGATATGAAAAAAGTTTTTTTTTAATTTTTAAAATATTTTTTCAATAGATGGCTTATTAGTTGGTTTTTGCATATATTCATTAAGTAACAAAAATATTAGTACTATATAAAATAATAAATTTGAAATAGTAGGATAATAAATACCAAAAAATTCTTTAGTAGCTTGATAAAATTTATCTAAAAATCCATTAAGTTCTAAAAAAAATTCTCAATAATTATCTACAAGCATATCCCTTAGATTTTTATTATGGCCGTTAAATAATAAAGTAATAGGTTGTCTATAATCGTAAGCAACAAGTAGTTGCTCATACAGAGAATTCTATCTAGTCGAAACTTCTTCTGAAATTTTTCTATAAGGTAATCCACAATCATGACATGTTTTTTATACTCTTTGCGTCTTTGTATTTTCTTACCTTTAAAAATAAAGTTTAGAGCAAATTATATTTTATCAAGAATGTTTTCAAAAAGTTTTAGGCCATCCTTTACAACTAAGTTATAAATATGGCACGCACATCTTATATGAAAATGATCAGGAAAAGATGGAGTTAATCTAAGTTTTAAAAGTTTTATAGCATAATCATTAGAAGAAGCATTATCTAATGTAATATTCATAATTTTATTAATTATTTCATAGTAATCACAAATTTCCTGAATATTTTCTGCAATAAAACTTCTAGTGTGCCTATCATCTATATATCTATATGCTAAAATATATTTTTGCATAGACAAAATTTGATCTATCCAATGACATGTTACCGTCAAATAATCATTACCGTTAGTACTACGACTTATGTCATAAGTGATAGCCACTTTGTCATTAAAATGATACAGTGCATAACATCAATTTTGTTGATATTCACTTGCAAATTTAAAAACATTTCTTCTAACAGTTGATCTAGGAAAATCATTAAAAACATGATTATATGTTTCTCGAATGTAATGGATAAAACTAGGAGAGGAAGGAAATGAAAAAGGCAAACCATCCATCGCAATTAATTTTGCCATATTTTCCTTATCTTTGTTTTTGTCATATTTAGGACCAAAAATTCCCCCCGTCGTCGAGTTAATTTGACCCTGTACTAAGTCGGGGTCACTATGTGAACCTTGTCCCGACTCAGATGGCATTGACACACCCAATTTTTTAGCCAGATATTGATTCCACCTAGCTGTGTGCTCGCCTTGTACATGTCTCAATAAACTTCCCGTCCCACCTTGACCTTTTTCGATTTTAAATTTATAAATATTTTTACAAATTTTACATCTAGCTAGTTGATTCTCTTCTTCCCTATCGAAAATATGCCATGCATCTGATTTTAATTTTTGTTTTGTGGGGTCTCGATTCATACTAGGGGAAATATGATGCATTTCAGTTTCAGTTTCAGGCTGAGACTCAGTCTGAGCCTGAGGTTGAGGTGCACTAGTGTGTGTGTCATCTATATTATCGTCTAAATTAAAGTCTGGTTCATCTACTTCATCATCTAATGATATATCATTAAAAAAGCAGTTTCATCAATATGACTGAAATCAATCAAATCATCGGGACTAGGAATAAGATTACTAGAAGAAGTACCCTTACCCTTGTTACCCTTACTAGAAGAAGCACCCTTACCCCTAATCATACGTTTCAATCCTTCCATTTTAATTATACAAATAAATAATTAAAGTAAATAAAATTAAGCGCGATAATTAAAATTAAGTAACAATAATAATTTAAAGAAGGAACAAAGGTATCAAACGCCGACGTGTAATCGAGATTGAAAATTGAAACTTTGCTCGATGGATGATCCTCAAGCTAGTTGCCAACTTCACTCCCAATTTTTTTTAACTTTGATATAATATTTAATAGTAGGAAGATTTGTAGATTTGTAGAGAGATAAATTGAGAGATTAGAGAGATGATACAAAGATTTGTGAGAAAAATGAGTTATTTATAGTTGAGAAATAGGGTTAAAGTATAAATATATTAACTTATGGGTTAAAAATAAATTTCAAGGGGGTAGGGGGATTTATGGGGGTCAAAAATGATTGTTACAGCCATTGCACAACGACCAAAATTGAAATTTGGACATTGTTGCAACAGTTATTTTTGCAAAGGGGGAAGGGGACGGGTCGACATCGGGATCGGGACGGAGCAGGACGGGGTCGGGATGGGGCGGGTCGGTCGGTATCGGGACGGGCGGGACGAACCCAGGCCCCGTTCCGAGTTTGAACCCCGACCCAGACAATTTTTTTTATTTTTGGGGATCGTGACGGGGCAGGCCGACTATCGGGACGGACCGGTCAGGATCGGGCTGACCCGACCCACTTGACAGTCCTAAAATGATGACTAGGGTTGTTGTTTTCATTCTTACAACAACAACAACATATCCAGTGTAATCCACACAGTGGGGTTTGGGGAGGGTAAGATGTGCGCAGACCTTAACTCTAACTTTGCGGGGTTGGGAGGCTGTTTTCGATAGACATTCGGCTCAAAAGAAGGTAGTCAATGAAGATTCAAGGAAAATAAGATAGTAAGACAATACAAAACAAATAAAGCAACAGATAGGAATATATATACAAAAGTATGGATCTATGCGAACCTAAATAATAATACAAAGAAAGGGAGAAAATGATATATAGATGCTGACCCCTACCCCTCTCACTCATAGTGCGATAAGACTCAACTACCTACTAACCTTCTATTATAATCTTCGACCTCCAAATCTTCCTGTCTAGAATCATGTCCTCAGTTAGCTGATATGCCTTTTCATTCTTATCATATTTATATAATTGCAAAACTTCAATGAATCTGTGACATGATCATTTATTTACAACTGAAGGGTATATAAAGTCAACAGATCTCAATGAATACAAAAGGATTTACGGCTACACAAATCGTTAATAACAGTTCTAGATTTGGTCCAACATAAATTGCGGTAGGTGATTATTAAAATTATTGAATTCAGAATATGATAAAGTAGCTCCTGGGTGGGTTACTACTCCTTTTTATGCGATAAGTTTTTGATAGAATTTCATGCCAAAATATAATTCTTGTTTCTCAAATATTTTTTCCAACTATTTTCAAATATTATCCAAACGACTTCTAAAAACTATAGCAAAGGATCTCGCAATTAGGAAAAGATTTGGGAAACATTTGAAATTAGAATGAAATGGAAAGTCACTCGGTTGGTGCAAAAGCACAGCAGAGACAAAAAAGTGCAAAAATACTACTACTATTATACATTTTGCAAAAACAAATTGTGCGTTGGAAAAAAATATAAAAAAATTGTGCGTTGCTTATCCCAAAGAAGTAAAAGAGGGTGGGACCCATATGAATATTTCTGTGGTCGATGACATTGCAAGCGTGCGACGGAGGTGCTGTTTGGCTTCCCCCAAATCAAAACAATTACTCCCTCCGTCCCATGTTAGTTGGCTATTTTCTATTTTACGTGCCCGTAAGAAATTGTAAATAAAAAAAATTATTATTTTATTATTTTTATCACTTTTTAATTAATATTAATAACTTTAATTAATATTAATATTAAGAATAAAGTAAAAAAATAATTAATTTTATCTTTTTTTTTTAAAAATAATTAAGTAATTTGAAATAATATTTTTAGTAGTGTAGCCTCCTCCTTTATGAAGCTCATTCTCTGACCTTATCCCTCTCTCCCAATTAGCTGCCAAATTCGAATGGCTATTTCCGATTCTTGATCTAATCAACACTCAACAACGCATCCAAACATTATATACATTAAACATATAATTATTTTAAGATAGTCAACAGAATGAGATACTAGATCGCTATAATATATATGTTTAATGTATATATGGACAAGAATATTTATTTTGTGTCTGATTGATTAGTTTATCTTTTGAACTTAGGGTCTATCGGAAACAAACTCTCTACCGTACAAAGTTAAAGGTAAGTTTTGCGTATATTCTATCCTTTTCAGATCACACTTTGTGGGATTAGACTGAATATATTGTTGTTGTTTGATTTATTAGTTTGGAAGGGTTAAGAGTTCAATGTATGGAATTTTGATATGTGATCTGAGGGTTAAGAGTTCAAGAAGAAATTAACCTTAGTCTTCCAAAATTACCCTTATTTACACAATCAAGAATGATTCAGTAGCTTTTCTTTTTCTAAGCGTTAATCAGGAGTAAGTTAATAAAATCACTCATAATTTTATATTAGTGCTCAATTTCTTAATGGTTGTGCATAAGCTAAAAACGCCATTTATTATGGAATGGAGGGAGTATATGTTGGGTATTTTTGCTCTATAGTACTTTATAAAGCAGTACTGGAAGTATATAACTATTACAAGTATGCGAAAGGATAAACAAAGATTTAATAATTTATCTAGAAATCTGAAACTTACAATAGAAGCATAAAACTGAAATTACAATTTTGTTGAAGACGAAAAAATGGAAACTATTTTTGCTGAGTCGAGTGTGGCACTCTGTCCTTAAGACAATATTGCCCCGTATGTATCCTTTATACGTCCTGGACAATTTGTCTCCCAAGATAAAGCAACAATGGAACACTTGAGCAAAGGAAACTCAAGAGCTACCGTGAAGAATATTGAGTAACGAAATGTTGCTTGGAAGTTGTAGGAAGAAGAAACTTTCTGCTTGTGTAAGCTTCTGAATTTTCGTGTATATTATATGTGTGTTCTTAGTGCTCAACAATGGTGTAAGGGGGTGTTTATATGTGATAGGGGTTGAAATCGCTTCCATAATAGCCAAATAACGGTCACATGGAGAGTAAAGTCAAGAACATAAATGGTGAAACACCAACGGATTTGGCCATTATAGAGGAGATTCAAACAAAATAAATGGCCGAATTGAGTGCTTAAGCGCCGCTTGATCGGCCCAAATTCGACGCTCGAAACTTGCGGACCAAACTGCATATCTTGAAACTTCAGGGACAAACTGCATAGACCAAAGAATTCTCGTCCGAATCAGACATCCTGGATCAAACTGCATTTCTCGCAAAGTTCCAAATTTTAAGCGCTCGAAACTTCTTGTGACCAAATCAGACATCTCGAACTTCAGGACAAACCGCATCCGAAAGAATTCTCGTCCGAATCAGACATCTGATCAAATCAGTACTTCGCAAAGTTCTCTCGCCCAAAAGATAATATCAAGGCCCACACCACAAATTAATACAAATTTACGACCCACGACTCCACTAACCCGTGACCCGGACTCCAGAACCCGGAACCTCGAGAACCTGAACCCGGAACCCTAACCCGAACCCGGAACCGACCGGACAAAGCATGGCGCTGTGTGGTCTTTCCGAACCGGCACACATCTAGGTCCTCCCTCCTTTAAACACACATGGATACCCTCGTCCCAAACCCCAAAACCAGTTTCAGTCTTATATACATAACAATTCTTTCTTCCCTCTAACGATGAGGAGAATTGAACACAATACCACACTTTCCACGCTTCAACACACCTTTACTGCGACCAACATCTCTTTCATTTCTCAATGAAATTTGACGATTCTTGGCCCTACTGCTATCTCACGTGATTTAGCAGATCATGACGTATGAAGAACCTGATTCTCCAACATACGGAACACTAGTGTTTAGTCTAAAGTTGGTCATCGCAACTCCCGCCAAAGGCTAATTTCCAACAATCCCCTAGAAAGAGATTTTGGCGCACTCACATGGTGTCTTTTCATTTCCAAAGAATATTTCAATGACCGATGTTGCATAAGGAGAGGTAGCCTCGCCTTTGAACCTTCCATATTGAATACCATCTGACTTACTTCATCACACGGTGAACGTGATGTCTTGAATCATCGAGCTTAGTGTAAGCCAAGACAATGATACCAACACAACAAATTCCCTTACTCTCTTCTTCGTAATGTTTTGTCCGCTTTGGCACGGGACAACGCCTTGGATTCTAAGTGCTCATTTTGATATGCCCGCCCTCGCACTTAAATAGGTGGTCTCCTACAAGGTATCCTACTATACCCCACTTCACAAGTGTTAGGAACCATTAAAAGTTTCCCTAAAAACCTAACCTCAACCGGCTGGTGAGCATTACAGGTGTTTTGAAAACTTAACCTTTACCCACACCGCAGATAGCACTTAAAGTCTATCGCGAATCCGCTTGGATTTGGTGTTTCTTTTCGTAAATCACTATCCAAGTGCTCATGCTTCCAATCGGCGATCAACCTAACCTTATACTTAGTTTTCCCTATCAACCAAATTACCGATCTCCGCTAGTAAGGTCAGTTACCACCGTATTGGTCCGTGATATTTTGGGTTTTAAGCCCATTCCCTGGGACAGGTAACATTCTCGATCTCCTGCAAATTCCAGTTAGTAAACAGGAAGTGACACCCGTGATGATCAACCGCCATACGGCCTTATGTTCTCATGACAAATCCTCGATGATATGTCCAGAGTCGCCATCCGTGTCCTTCCTAAAGTCGAGCTATCCACAAAGCTGTATAACCGCCGGCGCACTGCTTTCCCTAATAGCGGACGCCCCTATGAGTCATAGTTACTCAACTTCTTTCATGCTTTGTATAAATCGATAAACTCCGATTTCATCATGAATCGCCGATGCAAGTTTGCTTGAGGATTTTCCAAGACCCACCATACACATTTACTGTGGCTTTGGTGTTCTCCAGACCGATGTCCGCTTGTATCACCGTGTTCTTCGTAATCACTGACATCCGTAATACTATAATCGAAGATAAGCTTAATAATTCGCTTATCGCTATATCCGACTTAACGCCTTTCTATCGATCATGTATTAAGATCATCAGCGAAACTTAGTTCAACTGACTGCTTGTAGGGACGATACAGTCGCCGTTGTAGTGTACAATACATTCAACTACACGTGATCCGTATCGCTTCCTTGTCTACGGGTGCATCACGATTCTAATCGCTTCTATGATTCATATCCATGATGGCTTCAACGAGATCGCCAACTATCGACTACCCGCTGATGTCTTTAGAAACTAATTCCTAAGATGTCATCCTGGTGATATCCATATCTTTCATATCGAGACTTTGTTTCAATATGACTTTCACTTTCGTGATCAAGCTGGTTTTCCAACCGCTGGCTTTCTAACTTCGTGAGTTAATGTTTCGTGGGTCGATTCATTGTTTCGCTTTATCCGAAACTTTCAGACCAAAATGTAGACATTTTCAGTGGACCAAGATGAAAGTTCAGAAAAAGCCCAACAAATCGTAAAAACCAACTCGATTCTCTTCTTCCAACTCTCCTGGGGAACCGCTTTAACATTCACGTCACGCTAGACGCAATAGCCCATGATGTTAAGCTACCCTGTGGAGCACATGTACAAGTAGCCGAGGTTTTGAACTCGCCAAGAGATCCATCTACTTTGTACTCACTTTGAGTATCATTTTTCACAACCCAAAGGTTCTTTTTCCTGATAAGATCAACCATTATGCAAGTATGGTTCTATATGATGGAATATATTTCTCTCTTTAGCTTCTTTCCAAAGCGCCGCTTTTGAGATAACAATTATTTGTTAATTGTCCATGGTTCGCTTCTTAACTATACAAGCTGTAAGGACTCGAACAAGTCTTTGTCCCTCTTGTCTGGCCTTGGTTCAACATCTAGAATCCCCGAAGTCTCCGCAGACTGAATATTAAGTTCGGATAGCCAAGAACTTTCGAGTCCTCAGAGATATGAGCGCTAGTTCGCAGTCAAAGCCCTCGTTCTTGTTAACCTTGAACAATTACTCATTTTTCCTTTCGCGAAAGTTATCTTAAATGAATTCAAGATTCTTCGACGCCAAGAGGCGATAAGCATCATGTTATTTGCATCTAGTGATATGCAATCTATGTTTTAGGTGCACTAAAAACCACCTCACATCACAACATTTGTATGCGAGATCCTTTCCATGTCTCACACTGAGAGTTATCCTTATCTCTTTATGCGAGTTCGCTGAGAATCGTGACAGCGTAGTGATCGCCTTTGCCCCACATAATTTAGGCGCATTTGACGTTTGCGCTATTAACACCGTTAGATCGAGAAAGTAGTAATGAATGCTTAAATGAACGATGCTTCATATTCTCCTCTATCGCTAATGAATTTCGCAATCCATAGGCTTAGCTTGATTCCCAACTTCTCGCTTTGTAGCGCTTGTCCGCTTCAACAACTTCATCTTTGCCGCTCAACAAACAAAGGATTTCATACGCTGTACCATCATCAATGAAGATCACAACGCATTTGTCTCCCCTCTATTTTGTTTAAACTTCAAATCACCCAAGTATGTGTGACTAAGTTCTGTATGAGCTGTGGCTTCTTTCGCTATTCCTCGACGGAATTTGGAAAGGTGATTTTGCCCTTCGCCACCTCACATTCATTTTGAGGGTTTATGTTGAAAGTTAAGGCAACAATCTCAACTTTCGCTAGCTTTTGAATGACTTGCTATTTAACGCGGTCTTAATCTATGATGGCATAGATGCGCTGGATTACAAATATATCATTCATTTGGCTACGCATATCCCGCATTTATTCTTCGTTATTACTGACTGCCGAGTAGTCTCAAACCAGCTTGACCAACAAATATCCTTAAACTAAGTTAGGAACATGTATCACCTCCTTTGTAGTGATCCCATTCCTCAAGTCCTATCGAGGACAACCTCTCCAAATTTCTTTGATTTTAGAGGGCGGCGTATGCTCACATGAACAACCTCTCGCTCGTGGTTGCAACCTGATCATACATGTGATCTCGATACTGCCCACTCTAGTTGCTTTAAGCAGATCGAGTGTCCAATTTCTTTATCGCCTTTCTTTAGGCCTTCGTGATCATTAAGACTGAAACTCGCCCACCTTGCTGGGGGTCCATTACTTTTTCTATGAAATGAATTCCTGCCCCACTCCGCCGCCTGAGGCTTTATATGATCGAGTGTCCAATATCATCATATCAAAAGAGTTTTGGCCCACCTGGCCAAATGCCTCTGAGGCTTTTGTATGACTCGAGTGTCCAATATCATCCTATGAAGGATCTTTCCACAATAATATGACAGCTCAACGCCATTAACTTTAGACTTCTTCCGTTATGATTGGTGCCCGGATAATTCTTGGCGCTTACTTAAGTGTGGTAATAGCTTTTCGCATCAACGGATCTTACTCCCTCGTGATAACATACTTTACACACTTTTAAGAATTACTCTTAAAGAATCCTGATCTTTTAAGTTGCTTTACAATCCAATCTTTAAACTAGGAAAGAAGATTTAGATTAAACTTCGATTTTTAAAGCGTAAATATAAATTATTTTCATATTCTCCTTACTTTAATCAATTTTTAATCGACTTCATTTAATCTTTATTCTTGACAAGTAAGAAAAACTACTTATCCCAATTTCGATTCTCGCCTCACTCACCACTTCATCAAACTGAAAGTGTCCAGCCTTCTTCTTACCATTATTCAGATCTTTTGTCCTGGGATAGATACATGCCTTCGCCGCAAGATAGAAGTACATCTTCGCCTTCTCCTCTTGTCCCAGCTTGACATCCTCGGGCTCTCGTAGCGCTTTGTTCCAATCACCTGGTAGCGACACCATGAACACGCTCATCATCATCACTCTCTTCTACTGCGTAACACCATTGCCATATCCGTATTTGGTCACGCAACTTTTGACCGACATCTTTCGAACACTAATAGTAATACTATACAAATATTGTCTTAAGTTGTCAGTATTTTTGCTCATGGTACTTTATAAAGCAAGACGAAGTATATAACTATTACAAGTATTCGAAAGGATAAACAAAGATTTAATAATTCATCTAGAAATCAAACTTACAATAGAAGCATAAACCTGAAATTACAATTTTGTCAAGACGAAAAATGGAAACTATTTTTGGCCGAGTCGAGTGTGGCACTGGGTTCTTAAGACAATATTGCCTCGTATGCATCCTTTATAATGCCCCGACAATTTGTCTTCCAAGATAAAACAACAATGGAACACTTGAGCAAAGGAAACTCAAGAGCTACCGTGAAGAATATTGAAAATCTAAATGATCGCTTGGAAGTTGTAGGAAGAAGAAAACTTTCTGCTTGTGTAAGCTTCAATTTTCGTATATTATATGTGTGTTCTTAGTGCTCAACAATGGTGTAAGCGGTGTTTATATAGGTGATGGAGGCTTGAAATCGCTTCCATAATAGCCAAATAATGGCCATTATGGAGGTAGTAAAGTCAAGAACATAAATGGTGAAACACCAACGGATTTGGCCATTATAGAGAGTAATTCAACAAAATAAATGGTCAATTGAGTGCTTGGCGCTTCGCTTTGGCCCAAATTCGACGCTCGAAACTTCAGGACAAACTGGCATCTCCGAAAGAATTTCGGTCCGAATCGCATATCCGATCAAACTGCATTTCTGGCAAAGTTCTCGCCCAAAAGATAATATCGAAGTGCCACACTCTTGGGTTCGAACCCGAATCGAACTGACGGCGGCAAGCGGCACAAGGCAAGGTGGGTCTTTCCTTGAACCGCACATCTAGGTCCTCCTCCTTAAACACATGGGATACCCTTGGGTCCCAAACCCCAAACCAATTTCGAAGTCTTATATACACAACAATTCTTTTCTTCCTCTTCTACCGGATAGGAGAATTGAACACAATAACACACTTTCCATGCTTCAAACACCTTACTGTGGACCAATATCTCTTTCATTTCTCAATGAAATTTGATTTATTCTTGGCCCTACGGTTATCTACGTACTTAGTAGATCATGCATGTGTGAAGAATCGGATTCTCCAACATACGTAACACTAGTGTTTAAGCCGTTAAAGTTGGTCGGTCGCAACTCCCGCCAAAGGCTAATTTCCAACAGTATATAGTTTGGATGGAAATCCGTCGTTGCAGACATTGTAAATCCACCAACAACACTTGCTCATGCATGCTTATATTGGGACGGATAATCATCTACCATCACGTTACTCTTAAACACATGAAAAGATGAAGCAAAATATTATGATGTGAATATATCAGCGGCAGCTGATTTTGTTTCTTCTGATCAGGTAGACTAATAGTTGGGAACTTGAAGCAGATCTTTCAAAGGGAGGGGTTGCGTGGAATGTAGAGAGGGCTTTCCCCAACAGTGCTAGCATTACTTCCAAACTGGGCGGTGAGTCGGATTATTTTACAATTTTAACTTTAGCACCAAGCTAACTTCTGATTATGTAGTCTCTTTATTGTTTTATCTGGATAGAACAAGGGATGTTTACTACACGGCTCATTCTAGTGAATCTAGTTGTTATGGGTACATAGCTAAATCTTACCTTAGCAAAAAAAAAAAATGGATACATAGCTTTGTTCCATCTCTTTCTTCCTAATTTTGACTTACTTTTTCTCTCTCTGTTTCTGTGCTTTAACTTTTTGTTATTCTTTTTTTTTAGTAATTGGTTAAATAGGGAGTTGAAGGTCACTGGACTCTGATTATCCTGTTCTTAGGTCATGATTGATCTGTTCCAAGGTCATTCTTGGTTTACTTGGCCTGTTTTTGCCAACATACTTAGATCATGTCATTCTGCAATGACTTTCCCAAAAGTTCACCTGATTTTGATAAGTTTATATTTATCTCTCTGCACTTAAGGCATGATTATATACCCAGTGTATTGTCGTTACCTTCTTTTTAGTTTTTACTGTCCGTTTGTGGTGTAAACACAATGGGAAATCTGATTTGAGCATCTTTGGTCATGGTGAATGATTCCAGTGAAATCAGCATTCAGATCTCCGCCATCTCTTGTTCTCCCTTGTAAATTATTTGGCTATCCACCTTTCCATTTTCTTCTTGTTGAAGTCCAACCTCCTGAATTTTGTTGTGAAAAATTCTGTTTTTGAATAGGCTTTTTGTCATTCTGCTGTTTCTCAGTTGAAGCCTTGCACCTTGTTCTAGTGGCTACCTCTATTTTCTGAACCTTACAAATAAGTGAACGGATATAGAGGGTTCATATAGCCGAGCACAACTAATTTCGAATTGAGGTTTAGTTGATTGATTGTTTGATCTGCATTTCACTTGCCATTTTCATCTTTGCATTGTGTTTTTGATTGCTCCTCTTCTCCTTCTCCCTTCTGGTTAATATCACAGAATATATACACACACAAAGACACATACATATATTTATAACCTCTTATTCCTCATTTTGTACACTTGACGAATAGTCTTCTGTGTAGAATTTTGTATACTTGAGGAATAGCCTCTTATCCCGCATTTCTTTTTGGTGCACCCACAAGTTTCCTATATGTATAGAATATTTGGTGTTGTTCGTAGAAAGAACATATCTTTTCTTAAGGTTTTGTACTTCGACTATACAACTTCTCTTCTGTTCTCATTCCAAGCAACCTATGATGGCTTTTCCAAATCCCTTCCACTGGCTTTGTCCATGCTGGTGGTCCAACATGGAAACAACTCAACAAGTGGTGGGTATGTTTATTTCCATTGAGTATTTGCTGGGTAATGTAGCAACAAATATGCATACTTTAGGTGGGCTGAAGCTAAACTAAATGCATGAGTAGTATTGCTGCTGTTCTGCATATAGTTTAATTTCTTGTCTCTAAGAGGCTGGCAAGTAGCATAAACAGTGTCCTGCACTCATTGCTAACCTATATGATGTCACTGCTTCCAATACCTTCTAAGGTCTTAATCTATTTGGACAGCATCAGAAGGAATTTCTTACTGGATGGTGACAAGGTAAAGAAGTCTTTTCAATGAAGTGAGGGACAATAATGTTATGCAAGAAGGAAGAATGGTTGTTAAATACACCAAGGAGGAGAAGGTTAAGGAAAAAATTAGTACAAATAAAATTTGGTGAACAAGATTCATGGTGCACCAAGGAGATGAGGGATAGCTGCAGCTGACACTTAACACGTTTACTCGGGTGAATTTTGCAATAATCAAAGAAGAAGATGAGTAAAAGGAAGCAGTGGAGCCACCAAGGGTAGAAAGAAGAAGTTAGAAGCATTCGTGATAGATTGTTCAAAGCCGGCGGAGGATAAGATAATGGAAATTGCCTCACTGGGAGATTTTTGTAGGAACACATCAAAGTTGGATGAGAAGCCGGTGCTCCTGGTGACAGTGTCACTCATGACAAGACCAAAATTACCGTCACCTTTGAGAGCAAGTTCTCCCAAGTGGTACATGCAATACTTAACAAAAATATCTAAAGAAGAATAACGTCAGTGATTGGCTTTGAGTTATTTCTTCAAACAAGGATCACAAGATGTACGAGTTAAAGCACTTCAACATTGCTGAGAATGAGGCCAGGGAGGAACAATGAGAATTTGAGAACTAGAAGCAGTAGGTTGTAGTTCTTTTTTCGTCTGATGCCTTTGCATGCATGGACATAATTTACACTTTTTATCTAGAAAAATAATCCATAGTGCACCAAGGCAGTCAATTGCTCTGGATAATTCTTTTTCTGTTTGATGAAATTGCTCTGGTAGGAGTTTACAAACAAATAAGAAAACTTCGGCTTGCAATCTATACTAATAAAGGGAAAAGGGTCATATTTGCTCCTCTACTATGCAAAGAGGCCAATTTTACCCTCACTTTACCAAAAAAAGAGGTCAATTTTACCCTCCGTTATACTTTTCGCACAAAAATACTCTTACTGTTATCCAAGTGGTTCAAATATACTCATCTGTCAAGTTTGTCTGAGGTGTATGCCCAATCTCACGTGGCACCGACATTTTGATGAGGTGGACACCACATTCATGCCACCTCACTGCCCCAACCCATTTTACCCCCTCCTTCTACTTCTTCTTCCACCACAAGTACATTCTCCTTTCCGCCACCACTGCCACCATAAAATGGATCTTTCTATGTTAATATCGAAAGATAAGTCAATGCTTCCATCTTCTAAGTTGAAATTCCCTTGTCAAGACCTTTACACACGTAGTCCTCATTAAATCATCCTATCCCCTTAATCATGGGTAAATTAAATTGAATTGGCCTTGTATTTGAGAGTCATGATCACAAGTCAATAATCATAATTAAACCAGCACACATGTTAAAGACTTCATTTCCACTATGGAATCCAAAATATGAACTTGAAATTTGACTGTTATATATGGACAAAATCATAGGCTGAGTATCTTCTTAAATGAGCATGCTCCGTCACACATTATCATCTGTAACAAATTGGATAATGTACCTTGCAACAAACGGTATGTCTCGTCTTGATGGAACCAAGTAATACCATTTATATGGAGTATAAAGATTGACAGTGGTGGTGGAGAGGAAGATGTACTTGTGGTGGAAGGAGAAGTGGAAGGAGGGGGTAAAATTGGTTGGGGTGGTGAGATAGCATGCCCTGTGGCGTCCCCTCATCAAAATGTCAGTGCCACGTGGTATTGGCTGTCCACCTTGGACAGTCCTAACAGAGAGGGGTATATTTGAGCCACTTGATTATCGGTAAGGGTTGTTTGTGCAAAAAGTATAACAGAGGGTACAATTGACCCTTTTCCACTAATAAAATCTAAAGACGTACAGTAGAAGAATCAACTGTCTTGACAGGATGAATGGTTACAACATTTTCATCAGCAGAGATAAACTAAGACTTGTACAGCATTCCCGTACACACTACACACAGAATCACCATAATTCAATGTAGATCAGATACCTGGTGAGAAGTATACCTTAGAGGGGGCTGCTATGATTGGAGACTGAAAGGATGATGTTAGTTTGGAAAAGCTGGAATATGTGTGAATACTTTCTGAGGCTTCAGATTCATCGATATGGACGGCTAAAAAATGGGCTGTTTAGTCTGAATCATTTATCATAACTTACGTACAGGAATTGCAATATACTACAGTGGTCTTGGAAATGATTGTGTGAAAAACTAAAGCTTCCTATAAGGTGGATGTTTCAGCTGGGTTGATAGTTGATGAAGCCTTCACTTAACAACTCTAGGTAAAAGGTATTCAGGGCAGTAGATGCTATGTATGTGAAAGGAGAATGAAGACAATAAGCACCTCTTCTTGCATTGCCAGTTTGCATCAACTGTGGAATCGTTTTTGTTAGACATTGTGGAACAAAATGAGTAATTTGACAGACCGTCAAAGAAGTATTTTGGGCTGGAGAGGATATAAGATGGAAAAGGACCTGACAAAAATTTGGAGAATCATTATAATGTTTTGGGTGTTGTACAGGGAAAGGAATTAATGATGCTTTGAGGGTAAAGCTACATCTGGCTATTTTATTCTAAAACATAAATGTCCTAGCTTGTCAATGTTCTGGTAAAATTTGCAAAATGCATATGAGGAGGATGCTAGAATAGATTTCAATTGCTCGTTAGGAACTTGAACAGACTATGCAAGTAGGAGAACAACTATTATCATTGTCCAACACTTATAAAGAGAAGTTCTCTAGAAGATTCATATTGCCAATCCTAACTATCTTGGGAGGTTGATTGATCGATAGATTAACTTTCCAATGCACGGGCTGTACTAACATCTAGTGTAAATTAAATGCAATATACAGCTGGTGCTAGTCTATCTAAAAGGAAATGTTTTTTTTTTAAAAAAAAAATTTGTAAAAGTTTTCTGCGGATGCTACGTAGTCCAGAGTCTCAGAAATTAGACAGTGGTTGCAAAAAAGAGTGGAGAGCCGCAGGAGTAAGACAGGGATATGGACATATAAGGAAAAAGGACCAAATTGTTTTCACAGTAAGGTATCTTTCTTCTAAGTATGACGGTTGTTTTGTCATTTCAGATTCTCTTGCCTCTAGTCATAATCTTTGTCCAGCTCATTCTTGACTGGGTAAGGTAATTCGAACACTCTCCCAAATCCCAATGCCTCTGAATTTCCTTAGTTCGATTGAGTCCAGTGAGGAGACCTTTAGAAAGTATTTCTTGTATTCATTGCATATTAGCATATCGTTTGGTCAATTCTAAGCGTTGGCCACACATGGTGACAAAAGGAGGGTTGCAATACTGTTTCTCTTCCACTAATTAAAAACCGAAGTTGCTTGCTTCAATTCTTATTATTATGGTGTATATGCACTTAGTTTGAAAATTTTGGTCTTGATTTTCCTCAATTGTTTTAGAGAAATAATTAAGTTTATATCAAGAGTGATCTCACACATATTTTCCTTTTCTGCAGGTGTATTTTACTATATATGATCAGCTGAAAAGTTTTCTTGGCTCTGATGGTCAGTAGATGACAGCTTTCCTCAAAGATGTTTTCCATTGACTGATTAGCCTGATTAGCTTTTCAATTGATTTTTGATAAACTACATTGCACCTAGTGGTTAATACTTTTCATTTGGTTGTTGTTGTAGATGGAAGTCATCAACTTTCAATAGGTGCAAATATGTTAGCTGCTTCTGGTGCTGGAGCTGCAACCACAATTGCAACAAATCCTCTCTGGGTTGTGAAGACACATCTTCAGGTATGTTTTATGAATCCAAATTGTGATATTTATCTTGATTTTGTTATTTGTGTGGCTTGGGAAAAGAGGTAAAGATGTTGGTGATAATCCTTTTAAACCAAAGCTGGATCTGACATTAGAGCGACTTTATTAAAGTGTTGGTATTGACTTTGTGTACAGAGTAACAATATTTTGTCAAAAACTACAATTAGTAAAGAAGCTGGAAGCGCCTTCTGGATTTTTCTAATAACTAGTAGAATTGGTAGGTAAGGGGGAGGATTTCTGGAGAAAGACTTGTACCGTTGTGACTTTCCCGTATCCTACTAGAGGAAAACTGGAAGTTGAAGAGTTCTCTCACAAAAAAATGTGAGTGTTCTGTATCTCCTTGTTTTTAGTAACTAACTGAAAGAGAGGGAGTGTGATTTTAGCTTTTATGGCACACTTGCTTAACCAAGTGATCTGACAAAGTGATTAGGTGGTCAGGCTGCAGAAACTGCCTCAAGATGGTACTGCTATATAACATACCCTAAGAGTTGTACCCTAATAATGCCGCTGTGCCTTTGCGTCTTGGGGGTGGATTTTGCACGCTTGTCGCTGGCTAACAGCAGAATAGATGGATGCAATACAACACTGCTCTATCGCAGTTGGGATCTAATTGCTTTAGGTCCATTCCATTACTGTATTCTACTTTTGGACATTCCTTAGAATTTGATCTCCTGGTCTGTACCTTCTTCTCCTTGCTTCTGAATGGTTAGTATGATCCACTTGTCTTGGATATTTTTTTTCTTCGTTTCCCAAGTTTGAATGTTGTATGCATATGTATGTGTACTTGATTTTTGTAAGATTTGTTAATTGAGTGTTCAATGCTAAGTCAGCCTAATTGGCACTGTTCATTTGTGGTTTAATAGGCGTTTGGACAATACTTGAGTTGAAGTTGGAAAAAAGTATATGAAGTTGAAATTGGTAAAAAATGTGAGATTTGAACTTCATTGAAAAAGAATTTTGTGCAAGTTGGAGATCTGTGAGTGAAATATTTCACTTGAAATCACATTAAAACCAAACCTCTATTCAGTATTTCACTTGAAGTTCAAATACTGAAAATACTAAATAGCACTTCGTGCCCATATGGGTTAGTTTTTTAATGTCTTAATGTTAAGACCAAACACCGGAGAACTTTTGCTTAAAAGTAAGAAAGAAATTGTGAGTCGGGGGGGGGGGTGTTCACAGGAGGGCAGGTTAGGCATTCGAGGCAGGGCTATTACAAGCTAACTTCTCACCTGCTTGGCCTGGCCTCATTTCATGCCTAAGTTGGACGGCCTATATCAATAAGAGGTTCAACATTCTATGACATTCAGTGTTTCTATTATTTTGTGGGGAATATGTAGCTTATTTAGCGGTGAGAATTGTTACACCATGTAATTGATTAATAAAAAAATATGATAAAAAGGATCTTTTTAGCTGGACCAGTGTTTCAATTAGTTATGCCATCTAATAATGGTTAAAGATGTGTTTACCAAAGATATGTTTCTAAATGCACTCCACCAAACAAAGCATTAATCATATTCTCACCCTTACTCATTTGCCTTAACCTTCTGTAGACTCAAGGAATGAGAACAGGGTTCGAGCCTTACAGGGGTACATTATCTGCTTTAAGGAGAATAGCGTGTGAAGAGGGCATTCGTGGGTTGTACAGGTCAGTGTTTGCTTTCTTGAAATTTGTCGCTCTTAATGTTTCAAATTGCTTGTCTACCACTGTTTTTGCTGACTTCCATTGCTTTCTGGTGGAAAGTGGTCTGGTGCCTGCTTTGGCTGGTGTTAGTCATGTAGCTATCCAATTTCCGACTTGTGAGAAAATTAAGATTTACTTGGCCAAGCGAGGTGATTACTCACTTCTGGTCATATTGTTTCCTTTCACTTCTAGTTAGTTCAGTATCTTTATATTTGTTTTCCCACCCTTGGAAAGGATGATATCGTGTCTGAATTTGCTGGCTTGATGTGATGATGTCAGCTAACACTTCAACAGATAAACTTGGGGCCCCTGATGTTGCTGTTGCATCATCAGTTTCCAAAATATTTGCTTCTACTTTGACATATCCACATGAGGTATGTTGTTACGTTGGTTGCATTGTTAATTTACTTTAAATAGTTAAAATCGAACATTAATTGGTATACCATATGATGTCTTGGTCCACAATTTTACAGAAATATTGCCAGTCAAGTTGGGATATTTAGCTCTGAGATATTCAAGTGGACTGACATTAGTGATGAATTCCTCATCTGTGTGCAAGGGGATCTGGGGTAATGGGTTAAACTGTCTTCTGTGGGTACATGAATTTTTTTTATTCCAGCAATTTATACTTTCTTTTTTCTATTTTCCTTCCCTGCTTTCACTAATACTACCAAATTCTCTCTGCTGGGAAAGCACCTCTTGTGTTCTCATATCTGCTGTCCTTCTCGTGCATTGTTTTTTTTTGGTCAATTTATTGTTGAAACTTCACCATAGATTTTGCATGTGTTGGAAAAGCTTAGAATGGAGTTTATGACAAAAACATACATTCACAAAATCATACTTTGGAATTTTCGTTGTAGGTTGTACGTTCGAGGCTAAAAGAACAGGGGCGCCACTCTGAAAAACGGTACTCTGGTGTAATTGATTGCATCAAGGTCTTTCATCAAGAAGGCATTGCATGCTTTTACAGAGGTTGTGCAACCAACCTACGGACTACCCCGGCAGCTGTTATCACATTTACCAGTTTTGAGATGAGTCACCGCTTCCTAGTAACGTTGTTTCCCCCTGATCCTCATCCTCACCCATTGTAGGATGTCATGACTTGGGGATTCACCATAGTAGAGGCAGTTTAGTTCATCAAGTCCTTGAGCGAGGCGGCTGATTTGTCTGCAGCAATCTCCTCATCAGTTTATTTCTTGTTAGCTATCATAGCAACATAGTCATTTGGCCATTGTGAAACAAATTTACTATACCATTCTTACACTGAAATTGATGATGCTGATAAAAGGAGTTGAGATGTAGGAAGACTAGAAATTATACTGAGATTTGAGAAATTCAATATCAGTGAAACTGTTGAGTGCATTTTTTGCTTCGAGCTTTCTGTTTATAATAAACCTCATTCCTCTCGATTGGAGTGGCCAAAGGCAAAGAGCGGAAGAGAAAGTTAGGAAAAATGAAGTAAAGCAAATTATATTCAAAGATTTAAGTTTCAGTTGAATAATGCTTCATGATTATGAAATTATGATAAATGATTGTTTATTTTGAATGACGATTTTAGTAGGTGGTTGTAAGAATTTATTTTGATTTTTCACATGGTGTTCGATTCCCGTTGACTAATTTGAATTCCCATATAAGATTCATTAAGGGGGAAGTATTTTCTATCGATTCCCGTTGACTAATTTGAATTCCCATATAAGATTCATTAAGGGGGAAGTATTTTCTATCAATTATTTTCTTCATATTCAGATTCGAATTCGAGATTTTTAAGTAAATGGTGGAAGAATTCTAAGTATTCTACCTCAACTAGTGGTGGTGGAGGTTCTTAGAAATTGTTATGAAGTGCTGTATAGTCTATAGAGAAACGGCGCTGAGGAATTGGATGAAAGATAATTTTTGTCTAGATTTTCTATAATATCCTTAAAGCAAGAGGAATCCACTTTTCACAAAAGGAAAAATTATATCTCAAGGAACAACTGTTAGCATCAAAGAACCCCATAGATGATTGGTTGCCAAGTGCAAAGTCACGTTATTCTTGAAATATCTTACAACATTCTATTGAAATGTCAGTTTATTTACATTTTAAAAGGATAAAAGCAACTGTGCAAGGTCACAACATAATGCATCAAACCATCTAATTTTCAGTGTAAACTCGAACATCAAATTATTTGATACAATCAAATGAAAGGAAATGTAATTGTGCCGAGGGTCTACCGAAAACAATCTCTCTACCTTTCAAAAGTAGGGGTAAGGTCTGCCTACATTCCACAGTCTCCAGACCTCACTTCGTGGGATTTTACTGGGTTTACCGGAAATAATCTCCCTACTCTCAAAGGTAGGGGTAAAATCTGCATGCATTCTATCATTCCTAGATCGCACTTCGTGAGATTTTACTGAATATGTTGTTGTTGAAATGAAAGAAAAGAACATATTAGAAATACTGATATAAAATAGAAGTAGAATTAATCTTGCTTTCTTCTAAAGTTGGGTATCCTAGAATAGAGAGATCCTGTTTTTTCAACTTCACCAAATTGTACTTGAGATAGTTCATCTTTTGCTTTAAGTCTTATTATCCAACTTTTTTCATTTTTGCCTCTAACAAAGCACATTTGTTTAGTCAAACAACTTCTTCATTTCTTCCGAGAAAAATAATCACTTGATGGATCCAAAGATTATGATTAAAAAGAGACCTTTTAGACTATTTCTAATTACATTGCTTTCTCTCATTTCATCACCATGTAATAGAGTGTGCTATAGGCAAATGTTACACATAAATCTTCAACTTTCTCACCCCTTTTCTCAAAAACAATTATAATTGAATATTGTAATGTAGGAAGCACGCAAACACATATATAATTGTTATATATTGTTAGTAGTCGTTCCAATAAGAAAATAATGGAATTCAGTGATATATTGAGTTTTAATCATTGGATAGAACCATATGAGGAGAGGAAGTCTCACGTGCGATTTTCTAAAGTAGCTCTAGTCAATTCCGCTTTGGGGATCAATTTTGTGCACAACCTTATAACTTAAAAATATATGTCATGAAGGTTTTAGATTCTTTCTACAATTACTAGTAGTAATTTTAGGCCATGATAAGTCATTGTAATACTATAATGATTTAATATAAAGAAGGAGAATGTGGGCATTTGCTTTCCACATCATAAGTCTGGTCGGTGGCCAAAAGTAATAAATAACAAAAGTGAGAAAAAAAAGAGTGGCAAAAAATGTTAGTGCTATGGCTTTCATGATGTTATAGGAATTGGACCACTTTTCCCTTATGATTTTTAGAGAATTAAGCATGTGAGATTAATACAATATATGCTGGTTATTTGCGACATATAATCATACTTTAACATAGTTAATTTAGGAAATTCAATTAGGCATTAATGATTAAAACACAATTTAACTTTGTTTCGGGCACTACCATTTAAATTGCGACTTCTTTTTTTTTTTTTTTGGTTGACGAAGGAACCCGCAGCCTCTACTCTTTCGAGTGCGCACAGGGTAAACCCCGAACTAACGCAATAGCCTGCAAACCACGTCAGCCGATTAACCACACATCGCAAGTCATGTATGACAGACTCAACCAAGAAGGTTTATGCAGGGGATCGAACTCGTGACCTTGCGGTCTAAGGTCCCGCGCTCTACTGCTACACCAACTTGGCTACCCTTGCGGGTTAAATTGTGACTTCTTGATTATTATGTACAGAGACCTTAATACATAACTATTTTTTTGGTTACAATTACAATAATGTACACAAAAAGATGCATTGAATTTAAAGAATACAATACCAAACGAGTCTTAAATATAAACTGGTTTAATTAGACTTTCACTGCCAATCACATTCACTTTTACTCTCTACTTTTGCCCTGGCATTTTCATATAAGTTGGGCCAACTCCAAAACAAAGCAATGCCATGATGGGAAAGCTCTATATTACTAACACTTCTTTTTGCCCTTCTTAAGCTATGAATAATATTTTTCTTTATTTTTTCCTTCCAAAATTGCAACAACTTGTGACACAATTTTGATGACAAGCGTAGCTTGTTCTATAAATCTTCTTCAACAAAAATATATTAGATGATTTGTTCAAGATTGATAGTGAATATATACCATATATATTCACAATTTATTTTGTAATTAATATTTAGTGTAATTAAGATAAAATAGAGATTCTAAATCTATTAGAACTACAATTGTATACTATATATATATGACATTAATAAGAGAACTCCATCAAGTAGAATTACACCATTCTACATGGTATCAGAAGCCAAACCCTACCCCTCCCTCCTCTCTATAGTCCCTATAGATACTTCTTTCCGTATTTGATCTATCAACAGTGCACAAACACTATCTTCCATTGCCCCAACAAACCAAAAGAAGTCACTGATTTCTCAAATTCCATCAACAACGAGGCAGTAATATCTTGCATCATAATTTGCAAGTGGAATTCTTGAGTTTGACGATCAGCAGGGGGAAACAAAATTAAGTTGCTCCCTTTGAAGTTGACCTCGTCTTTCTATTTCACCTACCATTCACGCATATGACATGGTATTCCTCGTTGCAGCCCAATATCTTGGGTCCACAGTACACGGGCCATCAGCACCAGGCCCACTTCTCCACGGCCCAATAGCTGCGCCTACCGTCCCATGCCCATTGTCGATCTGAGTCAGGCTTACATCACTTTAAAATTTCAGCAGCCCGATAATGCGTGGTATATGGATACTGGCACCACGTCTCACCTCACCAACAATTCTGATAATCTTCCTCAACTGAGCAGTTTAAATACTTCTCAATCTATTATGGTCGGAAATGGTCATCACATTCCAATTCAAGAGTTTGGACACACTAACCCCGCCACTGCATCCCCACTTCTCCCTTAAAAATATCATATATGCCCCTAACATTATCAAGAACCTAATCTCTTTTAGAAAATTTACCACCGACAATTCCGTATTCATTTATTTTGACCCGTTTGGTTTTTTGTAACGGACCTACGTGCCGGGAAACTCCTTACGAGATGCAATAGTGAGGGGGACCTCTATCCTTTCCTATCCACGTCTGCTGCCAGTGTCAATCCTCCCACATCTCTAGCTGCCACCTCCCTCTGAACGTGGCATAGTAGACTTGGACATCCTGAGACTCATATTTTTGATTTTCTTAGAAACCACAATTTAATTAAATGTAATAAAGGGAACCTTGCCCATAATTGCTCCTCTTGTCATCTAGGAAAACATGTTAGACTTTCGTTTACGTCTTCTTTGAGTGTTACTTTCTTTCCCTTTGATATTATTCATGCGGATTTATGGACATCTCCTATAACTAGGGGTGAGCGGGTCCGGGTACCCTAACTTTTTTGAACTACCCGGATCCTATCCAGTAAAAGATCGGTTCCTAAATTTACTATCCAGAACCTACCTGTAGCAATCATTACCCGGAACCTATCCGGACTCTGCGGTTCCGGGTAAGTTCCTGGAATCGACGTTTCTTTGTGCAAAATAATGCCTTCGTATAACAGCTTTGGTTTAGGAATAAATTCGTCTGCTTATCCTTTGAAAGCCAGTGCCACAAAACCCATAAAGAATCCTTTCGGAGCAAATATCCCAAGAATGTTTTAAAGATTTGCTTTGGTTTTCGTTTCAACTTTCTTTTTCAATAACTTAAAGGAGTACATAGTTTAAAAAATTCAGTTTTTCAGTTTTCCACCACTTTTGGCTTTTTCTCTGCTTATGATTGTCATTTTGTATTATTTGATTTATTTCTTAATGGTGAAAGTGACTGTTCTGCATTTGGTTTCCCCCCCCTTAAATGGTGTACATTAGTATGACCTTTTTTTATTAACTAAAAAATAATAGAATTTTAAAAGTAAAAATATTTAATATTTCATAGGTTTCAGGTATATGTTCTGGGTCCGACCACCCTGTCTCTATTTGCCGAAATCGGAACCGGACCCGACATTGATCGGTTCCTAATTTTACTACTCGGAACCTACCCGTTATTATAATATATCTACCCGGAACCTACCAATTTGTATCGGTTCCGGTCGGGTATCTGGGTACCCTGTACCCGTGCTCACCCCTATCTATAACTAGCAATCTAGGTCATAAATATTATTTGGTATTTTTGGATGACTTATCTCACTTCCTTTGGGTCTATCCGCTCAAACTTAAATCTCAAGTTTACTCCAAATTTTTTGAATTTCGTACATTGATTAAAACACAATTTGAGAAAGACATCAAAACGTTTCAATGTGATAATGTTCGTGAGTTCAATAACTCACTTTTTCATAATTTTTGTGCTGCTAATGTCATTGTTTTTCGTTTCTCCTGCCCCCATACTTCCCCTCAAAATGGTGAAGCCGAAAGAATTCTCTGCACCATTAACAATATGATTCGTACCCTTCTTTTTCATGCGTCTCTCCCCTTACCTTTTGGGTATATGCATTAAAAATGGTAGAACACATTCTTAACATCTTACCTACCCATACGATCCAAAATAGGACACTCATCGAAATTCTCTTCCGTCGGATCCCTTCCTACGATCACCTTCGAATTTCGGTGGTCTTTGTTACCCAAGGCCTCTACGGTCCCTCACAAATTAGCACCTCGCTCCACTCAGTGCGTCTTCCTAGGTTTCCCGTCGAACCATTGGGGGTACTTGTGCTATGAGTTATCCACATACAAAATCTTAATCTCACGCCATGTCAAATTTTTTGAGTACGTTTTCCCGTTTGACAACATCCAAAAATTTTGAGACACTGATTACAGTTGCTTTGATGAATCGAACACCTTCCCTCTACTCTGAAATGCACTACAAAATCCGCACCCTTGTGTCCACCGCCCGTCCCATCGACCCGCTTTCATTTACAGTCCTTGCCCGGTTCTGCGAGAAATTACACCCGTCACGCTACCCCCCAGACCCTACCTTTCACCCTGCCCAGCCCCCGCCCGTCCCACTACATGTCGCCACTGTATAGTCTCGACCCCCCTGCCCAGTCATGTACGGCACTACCCATTTGCCCTACTTGACTTGGCCGTCCCACTCGTCGTCATGGGGAATTAGGTGCACAACAACTTTGGATTTTCAAACCAAATGTTCACTTTAACCTATCAACTTAAACCATCTCACCTATTCCTAAAAACCCAAACTTAGCCAAACTGAACCCGAATTGGAATGCGGCCATGCGAGAAGAGTTTAATGCGCTTACTTCACAGCGCACTTGGGATCTTGTTCCGCGACTCGAGGGGGTGAATGTAATCCATTGTAAGTGGCTATTTCGTCATAAGTTCAGAGACAATGGTGCCCTTGAACGTCACAAGGCTAGACTTGTGGCAAATGGCACAGGGCAACAAGAGGGTGTTGATTATGGTGAGACTTTTAGTCTAGTGGTTAAGCCAGCTAACATCTGCACGGTTTTGAGCATTTCTATGGGGAAGATTTGGCCTATCCACCAGCTTGACGTAAAGAATGCTTTCTTACATGAGGATTTGAAAGAAACTATCTATATGCATCAACCGTTAGGATTTGTGCATCCAGAGGCTCCTCATCATGTTTGTCATCTTTGTAAGTCGCTATATGGGCTGAAGCAAGCTCCAAGGGCTTGGTATGAACGGTTTTCCACTTATATCATACAGATCGGTTTCGTGTGCAAGAAGAGTGATCATTCATTTTTCATCGAGGTACTGACACCGCTTACCTTTTGTTATATGTGGATGATATTGTACTGACAACTTCTTCAGATGACCTGAAGCACGAGATTATTTCTTTACTCAAGTCCGAATTTGCTATGACTGACTTGGGTAAGTTGAGTTATTTTTTGAGGATATCAGTGACTAGATCCACACATGCCATGTTCTTGTGTCAGCGTAAGTATGCAGATGAGATAGTCTATAGGGCTAAAATGATAAATTGTAATATCATGCCCACTCCCGTCGACTCCAAGTCCAAACTAAGTGCAGATGATGGGGATCCGGTCAGTGATCCCTCTCTTTATAAGAGTCTCGCAGGTGCTCTTCAGTATCTCACATTCACTCAGCCAGATATTGCATATGCGGTTCAGCAGGTGTGCTTGTTCATGCACGCTTCTAGGGAGCCTCACTTTACAGCTCTTAAGCGTATCATTCGATACGTTAAGGGCACTGTTGACTATGAACTTCATTTATATCCCTCAGCACCGACTAGATTGCTCTCCTACACAGACGCAGATTGAGCAGGCTGCCCGGACACCCGTCCCTCTACGTTCGAATATTGTGTGTTTTTGGAGGATAACATCATATCGTGGTCAGCCAAGCGACAAGCCACACTTTTCCGTTCGAGTGTAGAAGCAGAATATCGAGGCGTTATGAACGTTGTTGCCGAGCTATGTTGGCTCCGAAATCTCCTTCTTGAGCTTCATTGTCCCATACGTAAGACATCTTTGGTTTACTTTGATAACATATATGTTTTCTACTTGTCTCATAACCCGGTTCAGCATCAACGGACCAAACATATTGAGATGGATATTCACTTTGTTCGTGAGAAGGTTGCAATGGGTCACGTTAGGGTGTTGCATGTTCCTTCTTCGTATCAGTACACATATATCTTCACAAATGGACTTCCTCGGCAACTGTTCCTTGATTTCAGATTCAGTCTCAGCGTCCGGCCTCCTCCCGCTCCGACTGAGGGTGTGTGTGTGTGTGTGTGATAGTGAATATATACCATATATATTCACAATATATTCTATAATTAATATTTAGTGTAATTAAGGTAAAATAGAGATCCTAATTCTATTAGGACTACAATTATATATATATGATATTAATAAGATAACTCCATCAAGGAGAATTATACTATTTTACAAAGATTTTAGACAAAGTCACATATGTACTTGTGATGGTGAGAGATACACAAGCTGGTCCGGACGCTACCGTTATAAAAAAAGAAAAATAGAGAGAATGAGACTCTGCAGAGTATTTATTTAAAGCTCTAATGTATTCGTTTTTGGAGAATTTTATCATGATTTTTTAATATTCTAAAAGAAAAAGAAAAAAATTGAGAGAAGAAAGTTAATGTGAGTGGTTAGAGGGGGGGGGGGATAATAATATGGTTAGAGATAAGATGCAAGGTGATTGGGGTACAACCACTCTGACGTCACGGGTTCGAATCCGTGTGGTGACAGTCTTTGCTGAAATATTGCAAGGGTTGTTGCTGGGTTCGTGTCCCGTTGGTCCTCTCCCTTGCAGGGCTGCCACTCACGCATATCCCTCGATTTATATCCCACCTGGCCAAGAGACCTCTGGTACAGATGGGGGATTTCGCCTTCAGGACTTTCCCCTTCACAAAGATAAGAAAGCATAATCCACCAACAGAACTGACACAGGCATATAATTAACAATGAACTATATAAGTCAAAAAGGTTAGAAAGCAAATTTACTGGATTTCACAATATACTGGAGTTACTATAACAATCATCAATTATAATAACACTCACTATAATAATCAAATTTAACAAATTTTGTTCTAATTTTCAAGCAGATTTATAGCATGTTTGACCAAGTTTCTTAAATCAGTTTATTATGAAAAGTACTTTTGACGAAAAATAGTTTATGTTTGACCAATTAATTTTAAAAGCACTTTTAAATAACAATTAGTGTTTGATCAAGTTTTTAAAAAGTGTTTCTAAATGTATTTTTCTTAAAAGTACTTTTCAAAAAGGTGCTTTTGGACAAACTTTTTTTTTTAGCTTCTGAAAAAACTACTTCTGCTACTCTCGAATCACTTATTTTTTCGCAAACACTTCACTTTTTTTAAAAATAAGTACTTATTAAAAAAATGTACTTTTGAAGAAAAATAAGCTTAGCTAAACAGGCTATTATTATAATTTCGTACTTATTATCATAGGTCAATTAACCTACTGATATATTTACATCGAGTATAAATACTTCCTTTTGCTGCTAATATAGGAGAGTTTTAATTCTTGTCAAATTAACTCCCGTGATGACCGTTTAGATCTTGAAGTGTGAAAAAGTGGAAATGCCATCAAAAGGCACTGTTGCTCAGCCCGTGAGGCTTTAAAAACTAGAGATACCAACAGAAATAATTAAATAATAAAACGAGGGGTCGGTAAAATATATTTTAATTCCTTTGGTATAATTATTAAGAATATAAATAAGTTGTGAATCTTGTGACAGAGATAATGTATAGTTAATTTTGGGTGGAAACCGCTCTTTTTTTTTCCTCATGGAGGATTCTGTGTCATTTTCAGCTGTATTAATCCAAAAATTCTCCTAATAATAGCTATACAAAAAAAAATGCGCATAAACTAATCAAGAAAGCTCCTAGTAGCTACTATACCAAAAAAGAATTCATTATCACACCCAAAAAGGGAAAAGAGATACCGTCATGTGACAATTGCTTCTTTTCTTTCTTTGCTCCAAAAGGTGGAATCTCCCACCCAGGAGCCCCCACACCCCGGTCCGACAGGTCTGTGAAGGAGGTAAATCATGGTGACTCAATTGATTTCAAAGGTTAGACCAGTACCACGCTGCGCACAAGGGGCCCTCCTTTATTTCAAGAAGAAACCCCCACACTGCCGCTGACGGGATTCGATCCTTGGTCTTTGCTCCAAATATCCCCCTTGAAACCAATTGAGCTGCCCAAGCGGACTGCTTCTTTTCTTTCTTCTTATCTCTTTTTATGTTGCTTATAAACAATCATACTCCCTTTTTTTCCGTGTTAACATCCGTATTGAGGCTCGACTAAATTTCAAGTCATATCGAAAAGTTTCATATTAAAAGTAAAGCGTTCCGTTAAAAAATACGTTCATACACAAAGCTCGAATGTGAAACCTGACCAAGGATAAATGAGTACTTATAGCTCGATCACAACCCTTATTGGTAATCATGCTCCCTTCGTTCCGTGACCACCAAAGATTGTGATACACAAATAGAGTAAGTAATTTCCATTCTTAATCAGACGTCTCAGATTCGAATTCTGAGAATGAATTGTTTTTGATAGGGAATATTTTAATCCTAAAGTAAAATTTTCTGATGCAAATTCAGATTAGACGACCCCTAAGTAGATACCAGACATTGGACAAAAAATAATAAAAAAAGTTATATAATGTACTTTAGACTTTATATTTTTTAATTTACCTCAATATTATGTTTTAATAGCTATAAAAGTGTCATGTTAATATTTAAGATGAAAAGTTTCATAATTTTTTTAAACAACGATATGCCAGCAAAAAGGAAGTATTAGTTTAGGGCTGGCCAATGGGCCGGAACGGCCCGACCCCGACCCGACACTGTCCCGAGCCCGCCCCGGTCCCGCCAAAAAAATAAAATAAATAAATAACGGGGGCGGGACTCGAACTCGGGACGGAACGATGTCTCGTCCCGCGAGACCCGAGCCTGCCCCAGGCCCGCTTTGACTCCACTGCCTCGACCTCGACCCCCCCGACTCCCGCTTCTTTTCTCTTTGCAAAATGGTCGTTGCACCAACGACTATTTTAGAGTATGGCCAACTGGCCAACACCATTTTAGGCCCCCTCCCCAACCCCTACCCCTTAATATTTATTTTTACCCCATAAGTTATTATATTTACACTTTAACTCAATTTTCCAACTATAAATAACTCATTTTCTCTTCATCTTTCTCACAAATCTTCCTACAATCTCTCTAATTTCTCAATATATCTCTCTACAAGTCTACATTGTTTGCTAATTATTCAATTTTATTTATTCATTTGGGAACTGGGAGTGAAGTTGGCAACTAGCTTGAGGATCTTCCATCGAGCAAAGTTTCAATTTTCAACCTCTCGATTACACGCCGACGTTACGTCGGCGTTTGGTACATTCGTTCCTTCATTAAATTATTATTGTCTGTTTATTTTATTTAGCGCACTTAATTTTATTGTCTTTAATTATTTATTATCATAATTAAAATGAAAGGATTAAAAGGTATGTTTAAGGGTAATGGTAAGGGTGCTTCTTCTAGTAGGGGCAACCAGGACAAGGGTACTTCTTCTAGTCATCTTATTCCTACATAGGATGATTTTGTTGATACTCAACATTTTCCTACAATACCATTAGATTTAGACCAGGAGCTATTTTCTGAAACTCAAGAAGACTTTAATTTAGACGATGATCTAGATGATATACCCACTAATGTTGATGACAACACATCCACTAGTGCACCTTCAACTGAAATACCTCCTATTCCCCCTAGTATGAGATGAGGTCCAGCAAAACGACCATTAAAATCAGATGCATGGACATTTTTTGATAGGGACGTAGAGAATCAAGTAGCCATATGTAAAATTTGTAAAAATATTTTAAAATTTAAAACTGGAAAAGGTCACGGTGGGACGGGGGGTTTAATTAGACACGTAGTAAGTGCTCATCCAGCTAGGTATGCCCAATATCAGGCTTCAAAACCGGGTGCGCAAACGCCCGCTCCATCGGAACAAGGTTCACATACTGATACTGTCTCGGACCAAGTACATGGTCAAATTAACCCTATGATGGGGAGAATTGTAGGCTCTAAATACAATAAACATAGAGATAGGGAAGCAATATCAAAATTAGTTGCTGTGGAGGGTTTGCCTTTTTCATTTTCTTCATCTCCCGATTTTATTTATTACATTAGAGATATATATAATTCTGCTTTTAACGATTTTCCTAGATCAACTGTTAAGAGAGATATATTTAAATTCGCGCATGAATATCAACAATATTTACATTTTTCATTATATCATTTTAATGGCAAAGTATCTATCACGTCTGATATAGGTCGTAGTACTAACGGCCATGATTATTTAACTGTAACTTGTCATTGGATAGATTATAGATGGTCTATGCAAAAACATATTTTAGCGTATAGATATATAGATGATAGGCACACTGATACTTTTATTGCAGAAAATATTTATCAAGTGTGCGATTATTACGGAATTACCGATAAAATTATGACTATTACATTAGATAACGCTTCTAATAACAATTACACAATTACAATTTTAAAAAATAGTTTAACTCCATCTTTTCCAGATCATTTTCATATAAAATGCGCGTGCCATATATATAACTTAATTGTAAAGGATGGTCTATCACTTTTTGAAGACATTCTTAGTAAAATACAATTTGCTATAAACTTTATTTTTAAAAGTAATAAAGTACAACGTAGAAAAGAATATAAAAAAATTTGTCATGATTGTGGACTACCTTATAGAAAAATTCCACAAGAAGTATCCACTAGGTGGAAATCTTTATACGAGCAACTACTTGTTGCTTATGACTATAAATTACCTATAACTTTATTTTTTAACTCTCATAATAAAAAGCCAGCTGATATGATTTTAGATAGTGATTGGGAAAAAATTTCCGAACTTAATGTATTTTTAGAGAAATTTTTTCAAGCAACAAAAGAATTTTCCGGTATATATTATCCTACTATTTCAACTATGTTATTTTGTATAACTCTAATATTTTTATACTTAGTAAATATATGGAAAAACCAGCTTATAAGATAGCTATTAAAAAAATGTTTCTCAAAATAAAAAAATATTTTATTCCCATTCTCTCTATTTATATTATTGGTTCTGTATTAAATCCTACTATTAAAATAGACGGTACTAAATCACTAATTGAAACTATTTACGATTGTATAGAAGTACTACCACCTCCAAGTCCCAAAAATCTAAATCACCCACCACCTATTGAACAAACTAAAGAAGAAGTGTTGTCTAGCGTAGAACACCAATGCAAAAATATATATAGATTTTATCAACAAGAAAATGCTAGTAACTTACCAGCTTCCATACCATCTTCTTCATCTTCAACACAACCTCACAAAAGACATGTTGTTTCTGCGGCTAGTATTGAAAGCCTCAGAAATAGAATGTGCGATCGTACCTCTACTACTAACCAAATTAGCGAGTTGGATATTTTTATTTTGCAGGGTTCTGTACCGTATCAAGAAGTTATCAATGAAGATGGACATGAAGACTTGCTGAAATACTGGAGGGGGAATGAGAAGACCTTTCCGACACTTTCATTGATGGCTCGAGATGTTTTGAAAATTCAAGCGTCGTCAACTGCATCTGAAAGCGCTTTTTCTGCAGGCAGATATCAAATAGGAGACCACAGACACTCATTAGCCGGAGACAGCTTGGAAATTACAGTATTATTCAGAGATTGGATACGAGCGGAGCGGAGAAGGTGCGGTCAACCGGAGATCAACGAAGAAGATGATGAAAACTACAACGAAATCTTAACCGAAGGTAGTGGAAGCGACGTGGATCAATTTGACCAACAAATACAAATTCCAAGCGAAGAACCACATGAAATCATCAAGCAATTAGAACAGGTTTTTTTGAGAATGTAATTTTTTTAATTGTAATTTTATTATGTAATTTGCAACTTTTGGACAACACCACAAAGTTGCAATTTAGATTTTAGACAATTGTATTTGTATTACAAAAAAATCATATGTCTATTAAATAATATAAGAGGCACAAAAACAGCCTTGAGATGTTTTTATTACACTATCTTATTTTGTTTATTGAGTTTTTTTATACATATGTTATTTAAAAAAAAAAAGGAAAACCCGCCGTATCCCGCCCCGAGCCCGCCCCGACCCGATACCGACGGGATCGGGATCGGGACGGGACTTGCTCCAGTCCCGCCAGACCCGACCCCGCCAGAGCCCGCCGACCCCTTCTCCCGTCCCGCCCCGACCCCGACCCCGCCAGTTCGGCCCGCCAGACCCGAGCCCGGCCCACTGGCCACTCTTAGTTTAGACTTTAGATGCGCTAGGCTGCTGAAAAAAGTATACGGAGTGAATTTTTTGCTGTCTTACGTTTTAAAACAAAATAGAGGGTACTTCAATATTATAAACTTAGAAGGCATTATATAGAACACAACATCGATCTCATATTTTGTCATATTCTACATAACTTATTCATAATTACAATGTATTAATTAATTGTTAATACAACAACAACAAGAACAACAGTGTAACTCATATGTGGGGTCTGGGGAGGGTAAGATGTACGCAGATCTTACCTCTACCTTTGCGGGGTAGAGATGTTGTTTCCTATAGACCCTCGACTCAAAGGAACATAAGTCATTGCAGGATTGCAGGGGAAATAGGACAACAAAAAATAAGATACAAAATAAATGGCGCAACATGGTAATACACACATAGAGATAATGATCTACGCGATACCAAAAAAATACAACTAAGAAAAGGAGAAGAAAAGATGGAAAGACTATCCCCCACCTCTCTCCCGCACAACGTGACAAAACTCAAAACCCTACTAACCTTCTATCCTATTCCTCGATATCCAGATCTTCCTATCTAAGGTCATGTCATCAGTCAGCTAGAGCTGAGTCATATCCTGTCTAATCACCTCCCCCAGATTTTTTTGGCCTACCTCTACCTCTCATAACTACTGTGACCGCCAACCTCTCACACCTCTTAACTGGCGCATCCTCACACCTCCTCTTTATATGCCCGAACCATCTCAGTTTCGCTTCCCTCATCTTATCCTCCACTGAGGCCACTCCAACCTTGTCCCGCATATCTTCATTCCTAATCATATCTCTTCTAGTATGACCACACATCCATCTGACCATCCGCATCTCCACTACCTTCATCTTTTGAACTTGATCGTTCTTGATTGGCCAACACTCTGCCCCGTACAACAATGCTGGTCTAACCACCACTCTGTAGAACTTACCTTTCAGCCTAGGCGATACCTTCTTATCACAAAGCACCCCGAAGGCGAGCCTCAATTTCATCCATCCTGCTCCAATACGGTGGGCAATATCATTGTCAATCTCCTCGTTTTCTTGAATAATGGACCCAAGATACTTGAAACTCCCTCTTTTGGGTATAACTTGTGCATCAAGCTTCACTTCCACATCTGTCTCTTGCGTCACTTCACTGAACTTGCACTCCATGTACTTCGTTTTAGTCCTGCTTAACTTGAAACCTTTAGATTCTAAGGTCGTTCTCCAAACTTCCAGCCTATCGTTAATGCCACTACGCGTCTCGTCAATCAAAACTATGTCGTCTGCAAATAACATACACAACGACACCTCCTCCTGAATATGTCGCGTCAATTCATCCATCACTAAGGCAAATAGAAATGGGCTAAGGGTTGATCTCTGGTGCAACCCCATCACGACTGAAAAGTGCTCTTAGTAGTCGATCGGCCTAGCATGAATCTGAACTGACTTTCGAATATCTCCCCGACTCTCTCCCAGTATTAATTAATTGCTAATGTCTTTTTATTTATCACAGGGATAGGATATCTAGTCATGATAAGGAACTGTTTTATCACGGTGTTAGATCTTTAATTTTTATGAAATCCAAAGTCAAAATCTCTAGGCAGTTTAATTAATGATTATGCATCTCGTGGATTTCTTAACGAACTAAATCAGCAAATGATCTTATTATGACTTGGCCTTTCTTTTGTTTTTCTCCGGCCGAAGTGAACATACACACTATTTTGGGATCATCATTTGATTAATAATTCTAATTTAGAAAAATTTATAAATTTATCTACCTCAAAACATTTTTACATATGTGGTGTCTAAAAATATTTTAAAGTGGATAAACGTGTAATTTTTTTAAAAAAAATTGACACAAAATAAATAGCAATGTCCGAATAAGATATCCGGTGAAATTTTTACGTTTTTTCCTTCTACAATTTTGGTTTTGGCTATTTTTGCCCCATGAGTTTGGCCTTCAAGTTGCAAGTTAATTTCTAAATTATGATCAAATCCAAAATCTAAGGAGGGGTATGTAGGTCAAATGTACTTTTCGAGAGCCTAGTTTAACGCCCTCACAAACGCGTGGGCACCACATCACAACTTACCTGTGTACTTATCTCCTAACCTATTAGCTTCGGTTCCGAGCCACTTATTTGAATTTTCGAACGTTAGCTAAAAACTGGTATACCTTTATTCTCTTTATTATTTATAGATGAAAAATGAACAAATGTCCTGTTCAACACAATTTTTAACTACGTGATAAAATTTCCCACTAACCAATAGAACAAGAACAGACATCTCCAACTGGTTAATCAAGTTATGAATTTACCTTACAAAAAGATTACTATCAAATAACTTATACAGTAATCATAACTAGAGATCTAATAGCTCAGTTGATTGACTACCTAAACTTTTACCTTGTTGGTGATGATTCGAATTCCACATTGTAATCCCTTCCCTCTTTCCTATGTAATAATTAAAAAAAACAGTAACCACAAGTACCTGTTCATAAAAAGTGATAGACATAATTTAAAAAATAAAATAAATTATACTTGCTGTAAAAAATCTATAATATCAGTATGTATAGATTAAATTCTTAAATTATTAGTTAATGATGTCGCGATAATGATGTTTCCTTGAGTCTATTAATGATGCTTTGTTTCTAAGGTTGAAAATGGGAAGTCCAATGAAATTTTAGGGCATAGTTTGTTGAATTAAGTTTGGTTAATTTTGTTATTGTGAATACTCGAATAATTATTAGGCAACCGTCTAACAACAAATTTGATGGTTACCTTCTGCCTAACTGAGACGTGGCCCATTAGTTAATAAGTGGTGCTACATATTTAAAACAGAGAATTTGGAATTATGTTGAGTTTTCGAGTTCAACCTTTTATTTGATTAGGTCAAAATAATGAATCATAATATAAATATGAAGACATGGACTCACAATACTAGAAATAGGTTTTTCCCATCGCCATTCAATGAAAATTTGTGCTATAAAATAAATTCTCTCCATCTCATTTTCACCGAACCAGCTCACTGAAACAAGTTTCCATTGAAACGCTGGGAAACTTTTTAATTTTTTCACACTGCTATTTTGATTTTTTCCACATACATTCAATGAGAAATAACACTAAACATTTTTGAGTGGGAAAACAAAGATTTTTGTGTAGTGTCATAACTAAATCATCATAAAACTCACGTTATTCGAACTAATTAATCGAAATGGTTAATTGGAAAATGTAAAACAATCGAAATTGTCTTTTGTTGTTGTCGTTTCAATGTCACAATTTAAATTATGTCTTTTTGGGCAAGTAAGATGATTTTGACATGCACTGTAAGAACTCACAGTGTAAGAAGTTATGCCTTATAGAAAAAGGGAGAAAATGAAAAAGATATTGAAGAATAACAGCAATAGTGACACTGTGACAGTAAGGGGTTAGAGGAAGTGCCTTAAAAGAAAGGGAAAGTCCTAAAGAACAAAGATAAGAAACATGACACAAGTTAAATAACTATAAGGCAGGGGTGGAGCTATAATTCTATTTACGGATTCGACAAAATTTAATAGCTTTGATCCAGATCTGTATTCGTGTTAAGAAATTTACTTAATATATATAAATAATTTATCTAAAATTTAATAAAATGTCTGTTATAAAATTCAGAACTCATGATCCTAGCTCTGCCTATAATCATCTTGAAGTAAGGTCATATTTTTCAGTGGTGAATTTAAAATTTAAATGATGCAAGCTCTAAGCGAAAATGTGGGTTATATATATATAAAGTCCTGAATTTCTGTCGAACTTGTAGTTATAACTGTGGATCTTTTTTTTTTTTTGATAAAGGAGGAGCTTTTATTAATACTAGATAGTTTTTACATTGCCATAGGAGATATTATGCATCATAGTGCCATAACTAGTACTAGGAACATCAGAAACTAAGTTACTAGGATTACCGCTAGAGCTAGGGGGCATAACATTGCCATTACTGAGAGTAGTAGGCATAACAAGACCATAGAGAGTACTTAGGTTACCTAATTTAGCTAACTTATTACATATAGTAGGACTTGTTGGGTATTACAAAGGATTGCAAGAAACGGAAATTACAAGTAACTGCTTAAGTAAGAATTGAAATTACAATTCAACTAGAAAGCTGGAAATTACAATATAACAATGAAACCAAAATTACAATTTTTGTTGAACAAGGAGACCGGAAACTGCTTTGATTTTGCTGAGTCGAGTGTGACACTCTGTCCTTAAGACAATATTGCCCCGTATGTATCCTTTATACGTTCCGGACAATTCGTCTCCCAAGATAAAGCGACAAAGAATGGAACTATTGAGCAAAGGAAACTCAAAAGCTACCGTGAAGAATATTGAATAACGAAATGATGCTTGGAAGATTAGGAAGAAACCGCTTTGCTTTACTTTACGCTTTGTGTAAATTGCGTGTATGTCTAGTGTCCTCAACAATGGTGTAAGGGGTGTTTATATAGGAGGAAGAGGGTTGTTTGATCGCTTCCATAATGACCATTATTGGCCAAATAATGACCATTATGGAGGTAGTAAAGCCACCAAATAAATGGAGAAAATTGCCAACGGATTGGCCATTAGTGGAGGTGTAATTCACCAAAATAAATGGCTGAATTGAGTCTGAACGTTTACGTTCTGGACCGTCGAAATTCTGATTTTCTGAAAAACTTCAGGACCAAACTGCATCTTGAAACTTCAGGGACCAAACTGTACATCTTGAAACTTCAGGGATCAAACTGCACATCTGAAAGAATTCTGGTCCAAACTGCACATCTGAAACTTCTGGGATCAAACTGTACTTCTGACAAAGTTTTCTGACCCAAAAAGATAATATCAGAAGGCCCAAGGCCCAAGGCCCAAGGCCCAAGGCCCAAGGCCCGAGGACCCGGAACCGGACGGGCGGGCGGCGCGCGTGTGGTCTTTCCTTGAACCGAAGCACATCTAGGTCCTCCCTCCTTTAAACACATGGGATACCCCTTGGGGTCCCAAACCCCAAACACATTTCGAGTCTTATATACACAACAATTCTTTCTTCCTCTACCGATGAGGGAGAATTGAACACAACACCACACTTTTCATGCTTCAAACACCTCACTTCGTGAACCAATATCTCTTTCATTTCTCAATGAAATTTGACGATTCTTGGCCCTACGGTTATCTACGTACTTAGTACATCATGCATGTGTGAAGAACCGGATTCTCCAACATACGTAACACTAGTGTTTAAGCCATTAAAGTTGGTCGGTCGCAACTCCCGCCAAAGGCTAATTTCCAACAGGACTAACTTTCTTCACAACATTGTCCTTCCGAAGTTGTTCTTCTAACCAGATGGGAGCTTGGGAACCAAAAACTTGAAGAGTAGAAGTGATATCCTTTGAGCCAAAATGAGCCAAGTTGTGAGCTACCTGATTGCCTTCCCTAAAAGTGTGACGAACCATTGGATTCCCCAGTTCTTCAACAAGGACCTGCACTCAAAGGAAATATTGTTATAAAGTGGTGTGGGATTAGAGAGAAGATTTATTACCTCCGTTGAGTCGGTCTCTATATCTAATGGCAATAGGTGGTTTGAGAGAGCTAATTTGAGTCCATCAAGAATTACTTTTAACTCCGTTTCAGTGTGGGATAAGCAGAGTAGCTAATCACCCAACAACCATGGTGATCTCTAATAAGATTGATACATTTGAGGTCACGAATAGCATTAGTAGTGTAGGTAAATTCTAAAGTTCTAGCTTCTACAAGTGTATGAGTAATATGGTCATTCTTTTTGTCGAAGATATTGTGGTTTCTATTAAGCCAAAGAGCAAAGGAGAAGAAGATATCCCAATGAAGGAGAGGGTTTGGTAAGGAAGTAACTGTCCATTGAGTAGTATGGTGATGATTGTAATGAGTGGGGTAGTTGTTCCAAAACTGCCTTGCAATAGGACAATCGAGAAGAATATGGGTAACGTGCGGGCAGTGAAAACACTTATCATTGTTAACAATGTGAAGTTTGTGAAGGTAGACACTAGTCGAAAGTCTATCATGTACACATTGCCAAATAAAAAATTTAATTTTTTGGAGAGTGTTGAGGTCCTTCTATCATAGAGCGAAGACTGGTGGATGTGTTAAGTCAGTTATGATTTCAAAAATCAATATGTTCACCATTACGTATAGCCCAGCTCAAACCCTTAGAACAGATAACCCAATCTCGTAAAGTATTTCTCCAAATAAAAGAGCAGTTGGACGGAGTAGATCTGGAAGCATATTTACAAATCAAACATTGAGCCCAGATGGAAAGAAGGATTGTTATAAAGTCTCCAAGCAAGGCAAGAAATCATAGCTCTAGTTTTATCTCCAGCCTTTTTAATACCTAACACTCCATATTTTTTAGGTCTAGTAATAGAAGACCAGTTAAGGAAATGGGTCCTTTTTTTTTACTAGAGGTAGTACCCCACACAACATCTCGTTGAATCTTATCAATTTGCTTAAGAGTTTTCTTAGGGAGGAGGAAATATTGCATGGAGTAAGTAGGAATAGAATTGAGAGTTGATATCACAAGGGTAAGTTGATACAATCCGGCTCATGGAAGACATTGATTCAAAAACAAAAAACGCGAAAACTAAAATAAAAAGAAAATTGGGGATGAGAATTGAAGAAACTGGGATGAGGATAGAGGGATAGAAGCAAGACCCGATTGATAATGAATTTATGGACAAACTTGGATATATGAAATCCTAACCCTTCCAATTGAATTCAACCAAAATAACCTATATTATTCAATTTCAACAAAAGAGATGATTCAAATGAATCCACAAGTGAACAACTCAATTATGACATTGATGGAATTGGGTTCAATAACCAACTAAGGAATCCACCTTAATTATCTATCACTAAACTCTAATTAACACCAACAACTATCCTAAGATAATACTAACACACTCATATTATTTCAACATTCATCTTCAAGCTAAGGATGAAAATAAGGCTAAGAGTTCCTTATATAGTATCCCTATTACAACAAAGATCCAAAAGTGGCATTTGCACAAATATCCATTCTCCTCTTGAGTTGCAATCCTATTCGAATTCACACTCCTAACCACGAATTGCATGAATTGCATTCCCAGCCACGAATTGCACTCTTTAGCCGTGAATTGCACTTCTAACCATGTTTGCACTTCTTCCAACCACATTGTGTGGTTTCCATCAATTAGCCCTCATCTCCATGATTCTTTCAAGCAATCATCCACATAATATATGCCTTTGTGACTTGTCCTTCCATGGCCTCCAAAGGCCCTGTCTCCATCACCAAAAGGCATGTGGCATGGAAATGCATGTCCGAAGCTCTATCACGTGTTTTAACCTTCATAGTCTCCCGTGAGCTTCCTAGGATCATATCATAAGTGGACCAGTAGGAGTAAGAAATTTAGTCTTCCAGCTAGCAAGTCTCTTTGAAAATATACAAGAATATAAGCGGTATACAATATCTTGTATATACCGTGTATATCACGGAAACCCATCACAAGTGAGAAACCGTGATATACACGGTATACACACTGTGTATATCCCTATTTTAGTAACAAATTATTTTGTATTATTTGTATATAATTAGCATTGTACACTTATCATAATTGTAGGATTCTTGTACAATTAGAATAGGATTTTGGGAGTAGAATAGAAATATGATTTATATTATGGAAATTGTAAATTGTATATATACTCTTTCATTAATGATAATAATCAAGAGATTATTTCTTTCATGATATCAGAAGTCTAGGACTAAATTACTTCCGCTCCTCTCCCAAATTTAGTCTCGGTTCCACCGTCCCTTCTCGGCCGAGCTTGCATCGGAATTCGTGCTAATTTTACCTCATCTCTTCCCAAATTTTCTTCCAAAACCCTTTGTTCTTTCGTTACGTCGACGTCAAAGAACCACTTTCATCATGCCCTTAATGTTTCTAACATCAAGAGCAACATCTCTCTTATTCTTGAGATGGAAAACGTCCAATGTTGACACCCAATTTTGTCCCATCCTTTATGATTTTTATTCGTAATTTTTAATATTTTTGACACTTTTAAAATAATTTTAAAATACAGGCATATATGTGTATATATCTTATTATTATTATTATTCGCATTTTTTACTATCATTTGCATCTTTATCATAATCATAGTTTTATCCATAATATTCTATGTTATTTTATTCTTAAAATTGCATCAGATTTTCCTTTATTAAGCATTAAACATTTCGCAAATATTATAGTATTATCACGTCAAGTTATGTTATTTTTTAAATAATTCACATCTTTTACAAACAAAAATAATATTTTAATATTAAACCCCTTTATATTTTTAAACCCATAACCCATTTTTCATTTTCCAACCCAAAACAATTTCCAAACCCAAAACAATACAACTTCCTTTTTATATTTTTTAAACCCAAAACAATTTCTAACCCATTTAATCTCCCCTCACGCAAAATAAATCAAACCCACAAAACAAAACAAACCCCCCAATTTTCACCCACACCAAAACAAGCCCAAAACCAAATCCTCCAATTAAATACCCATTTCCCCTTTATTTCCTCCCACCCGCCTGTACCCAACTCCTCTCAACCCGAGCCCACTCGACGACTCCACTCCCATTTCGTCCGCCAACTTACTCCGACCCATCACCCATCTTCCCCCCTTTAAACCCCAAAACCCAAAACAAAAACAAAAAAAAAAAAAAAGAAAACCTAAACCTAAAACCCTTCAAACCGCCACCCTACACCCCTACCCCATCGCCGCCTTCCCCATACCCCCGCCACCACCAACTTCGCCACCAACCCCGACACCACCACACCCTCCCATCACTTCACCATACCCATACCCCTAAAATCCGCTTCCAAAATTCAGATTTTTCTTTACCTTTAATTCAAATTTCAAACTCGTTCTTGGGGGGGAAATCCACCTATAAATATCCCCCTTGTTCTTCATTTAAGGAGGTTCGAAAATCCGTCTTTGGGGGGTCCGAAAATCTATCTTTGAAGGGTCGATTCTTAGAATTTTCGGGTCATTTTTAGGTCCGAAATTTAAGAAATCCGAAATCTCCTTAAAGAATCTGGATTTTTAGCTATTTTTACTATTTTTCTGTCCGGGTCGGGTCACTGCCGGGTCGGGTCACTGCCGGGTCGGGTCAAACATCCGAAAAATCAGAAAAACAGTCCTATTCCTAGAAAAAATCAGAATTCAAAAAATCTACAACAAATCAGAATTCTAACATTTCCGAGCGGATTCGACGATTCAAAACACGCCTCGGTTCGCTATCCGGAAAAGGTTAGACTCGTTCCAATTCTTCTATATTTCTTTAAGCTTATTTGATTGTGTTGTTTATGCTTGATTTAGCATGATATTTTGCTAAGTAATGTAGTCTTGATTAATTAATATGATAATGAGACGATTTTGCTTATATAATTGTATTTATGTCGTTGAGATATTTCTGATTTGGAGTTGATACGTGATAGATGATATTGCCTCGATGTTTTGGTTAACTAATTATTGTCATTAGCTTTTGTAAGGTATCTTGGGTTCATTATTAAATGCAATACGGATAATGTAAGATTAATATGTGTTTAAAGAGCTATGGCTTGATTAAATACTCTTAGGACACCTAGCGGATTGTTGATATTCAAATTATTGTATGTTGTGTAAGTTGTTAGTTTGGTGGCTGCCTAATAAATCAAAAACGAGCATACTTTAATTGATTAAAATGACGATATTTACATGTTATATTCTAGATTAATATGTGCAATTTTAAAAGGAGTATGTTATCCACGTTTAATATAATAGTATGTGCGCTTGGTTTAAGTTTATGAATGTCAAGTTTCTTTAAGATTAAGATGAGTTCAACGGATTTTATCATGTATGTTTACATAATTTATATATTGGTCTTCCTTGCCTCTTTATTCTTGTTTAAATTTAGAGTTGTGTTAGCACATACCGCTATTCTTCGCTACTTTAATATGCAAAATCTGAAAAATAATGTCTTAAGGATATGTAAAATATATGGTCATGAGTATTCATTCCTATGTGTATTTAATGTTGTATATTTCGTGTATATATATATTAGGAATATACATGTGTTTATATTTTCGTCTGGGCCTACTAATCCTTTTCTTTTCTTTTATTTACATGAAATGCATCGAGCTACGAAGAGTCTCGCTATGAGACTCATCATCATGACTTCGGCCCAAAATGAAGAACTACATCTATGTTCATTGCATTCCCCGCCTCAGAACTTCAAAACAACAAATAGGGTGCCGATGATATTGTCATCCGCCCTAGTCGCTACTTCTATTTATTGTCTAATTTTGTCTTTCATTATTATTTGGGTTGTAATAATTATTTAATTATGTACCGCCATTAGAATGCTTAGAATAATTAGGCCGGAATAGATGAATGAATAGGATAGTCTAACTCATGCGTTAGTTTAATTCTTAGGCTCGCTTGAATTGGAAACCAACCGCTAGCTTTATTTGTTTAGGCCGTCTTTGTGTTCCAAAATTAGCCTCTAGTTACTTTGTTCTATTTTTTTAGGTTCGTTATGCATGCTTTAATATCTTTCAAAAATAATTTGGCTATCTATTATTCACTTTCTTTAGTCTCTAAAAATAAGGTTTGCATTCTATCCGATTTGCAACCTTGAAAGTTTTTTTTTCATAAAAATTGCTTCTTTATTATTCAATTGCCAAATATGTATTTTTCTAAATAAATATAACTTCTGGCAATGATGAGGCTTAAACCTTTTATTTCATTCTGAGATCAACATGTTTAGTAGGCGAGGGTGACTAAAATAACCAACAAGTTATATATTCGCAGCTACGACATGATTATAGTGATCTTTTTCTTTTTTATCCGAGAGACCAATACGCTTAGTAGGCGAGGCAATCAAAATAGCAACATTAGTCACATGTTTGCAGCCACGACGCTATTGGAATGGTCTTTTTCAAAATCTAAGTCCCGAGCCCTCCGTGATCGTAACACTCACTGCTTTTTATACTGATCCAAGTTATGTTTTTTTAAACTCGTTTCTAACCGCTTGTTCTTGACAACTTGCAAGGAACAAAGTCAATGAAGGCATATATTTCTTCGGAGTTTGTCTATTTTGTTGTTTTACTTTCTTTTTAATTCAACTTTTATCCCCTCTGTATTGTAATATTATTTATCGCACTTATGTAACTATTGAAATGCTTTAGAATAGGTAGACTTAGAATTAATTCAGGTAGTCTAAAACCTGGAAACCCGCTGCTAGCTTATTTACTTGTAGGCCTCGGTTAATTCAAACTTAGAAACCCTCCGCTTAGTTTATTTATTTTTAGGCTCGTCATACATATTTAAAATTTTCAAAACAAATTTTGATCATCTTCTATTTATTTTATTAATTGCACAACTAAAAAATGATTTTCAAAAATTACTCCTTTGGCATTACAAATGAATTGCTTTTCTCCTTATTATTGTCACAAATGCATACATGCATCTCTTTCATTAATTATTTGCAAACATCTTTTTAACTTCATACTTTAAACATGCCTTTTTCTTAGTGTAATATTAACCTGAGTTTGACCGGATAACCGCAAGTTAGCGGATCTTAAAGGATGCCTAACCCCTTCCCTTTAGGATAATAAAGAACCCTTACCTAGAATCTCATTAGTTTCACAGACCTTAAAATTGGAGTTACATTGCAGCATTTAGTTAATATTTAGGTGTCCTAATTCACCGTAAAAATAATTAGGTGGCGACTCCTCAACCCTCAATTCTTTACCCAGGAATCACCCAGACGTCTGTGCTCCGCTTTGACCCGAGCAGGTCGAAAATCGGGCGCGACATCCAATACGTGACGTGGGTGGTGTTGTTCAAAATTCACTCCATCTCACATCAAGTTCTCCATCACATAATTCCTCCCCCTACCCTTACTCCCGCGGAGGATCCTCAGTTATGGATTACTCTTGATGCTACCGTCCTTTAGTGAATTTATTTCACTATTTCTACCGACCTTTTACAGACGATTATTGAGCCGGACACTACGGCTATGGCTACATGGAATAGATTGCGTGATATATTCTAAGATAACCAACATTCCCGTGTTGTCACCCTTGAGCAGGAATTTTCCCAAGTCAGCGTGAAAGATTTCCCGAATGTTTCAACTTATTGTAAACGGCTCAAGAAATTGGCAGACCAACTCCGTAACGTTGGAGCGCCCGTTACCAATAATCGTCATATTCTACAAATGGTTGCAGGCCTATCTAAGGCCTATAATGGCGTGGGGACTCTCCTCCGTCAAAGTAATCCATTTCCGCCTTTTTATCAAGCCCGTTCAATGCTCACGTTAGAAGAAGCCGGTTTGGCAAAAAAGGTGGCTACCAGCGCTAGTCCCGTGGTCATGATGACGTCTTCAACTAATTCTCAAGGTTTTGTTGATAATTCGGGCAAAAACCGTGCTCACAGTGGAGGCAAGAAAAATCGGAAAAATAATGGCAGAAATCGCGGTGGCAATCGTGGTGGTGGGGGCGGCCAGAACAGTGGCAGTGGGCCCCGGTACGGTGGCAGTGGGCCGCAGGTCAACTGGTCCCAGCCATGGGCCCCTTGGCAGTGGGCCTGGGTCGGTGGCGAGTGGCCCCTATTTTCCAACTTCTCCAGCCCCTGGACAGTGGGCTGCCCAGCATTCCTTCCCACCCAACTCAACATGGTCCAGTGGCTTCCGCAATAACGCTGGGCCGGGGCAGCAAACATGTGTGCTTGGGCCTCGGCCTCCACAGGTCCATCATGTTGCGAGCCCCACTCCGACTGACATTGAAGCTGCAATGCATATACTTGGATTGAATCCTCCAGACACAAATTGGTATATGGACATCGGCGCCACTTCTCACATGACGTCCGACCAAGGTACTCTCTCGTCTTATTCCAATTTGAGCACTAATCGTGACATAATTATTGGTAATGTCAACTCAATTCAAATTCGTGGTTACGATCATAAAACTTTGTCTCCCTCCCCATCCACCTCTTATCTTAAAAAATGCCCTTCATGCCCCTAACTTAATTAAAAATTTGGTGTCTGTCCGTAAATTCAACATCGATAATTGGGTTTATGTTGATTTGATCCTTTTGGGTTTTCTGTGAAGGATTTTAAGACAGGGATACCTCTCATAAGATATGATAGTAGGGGAGATCTTTATCTTATCATGCCCGCATCCAGTCTCTCGAGTCAAGTCTTGCCATCTACTTTTGCAGCTCTAGCTCCTTCCTTGTGGCATGCACGTTTGGGTCACCCTGGGTTATCCACTGTTTCTTCCTTGCATAAAAATAATTTTCTTTCTTATAAGGGTACGCGTAGCACTCCAATTTGTCAATCCTGTCCTTTAGGAAAATATGTTAGATTACTATTTGTAGCCTCTACTTCTCGTACTTTAATGCCATTTGATATTATTCATAGTGATTTATGGACATCTCCCGTTTTACGTTCTGTGGGCCATCGTTATTATGTTATATATTTGGATGATTATTCTAATTTTTTATTGTCCTTTCCGTTGGCGAAAAAACCCAAGTTTTTTCCACATTCTTAAAATTTAGAGCATTTATCCGTACCCAATTCGACCGACAAATAAAAAATATTCAATGTGATAATGGAAAAGAATATGATAATGGGTTGTTTCGGGATTTTTGTGACACTAATGACATAGTTTTTCGTTTCTCTTGTCTTCATACTTCCTCACAAAATGGAAAAGCCAAACGAAAAATTCGTACCATTAATAATATTGTCCGCACTTTATTGGTCCATGCTTTCGTATCGGCCTCTACACTTGTCTCACATACTGATGCTGATTGGGGTGGCTGTCAAGATACCATACGCTCCACGTCAGGTTATTGCATGTTTCTTGGGGATAACTTGGTCTTGTGGTATGCCAAACGACAAGCTACCTTATCACGCTCCAGTGCCGAGGCCGAGTATCGAGGGGTAGCCAATGTGGTTTCTGAATCATGTTGGTTACATAATCTTCTCTTGGAGCTTTACTAGTCATTCCTGCTTCTTCAATATAGGTCTTTGCTTTGAATATTCTTTGGATGACCCAACTAGCTTGCTTAGGTATCAACTCTCATAGTTTTCCTATGTTTTTATAATAAGTGTGTACCCATTTCACTCATAGGACATTCTTCTTCTTAGTTAATTTCCACAATAACTTGCACAAGGCTGCCTTATTCCAGAGGTGCACATTCAACAAATTCATGCCCCCCAGCTATCTTTGGCGTACACAATTTCTCCCATGCAAGGAAAGCCTTCTTTGACATCTCCACATGCCCAGTCCATAAAAAGGTTCTACAAATTTGTTCAATTACTCCAATAATCTTTTTAGGGATCAGGAACAATTATAGATTTGTATAGCAAACAAGACAAACTTTATAAGTTGTAACCTTCCAGCATAAGATAACATTTTGCTTGTCCAGGATTTTATTCTCCCTAACATCTTGTCAAGTAATGGCTGACACTGTATAATTGAGATTTTCTTGGAATTCATGGGTACCTCCAAGTACCTAATAGGTATCTCCCCTTTCACCATCTCTGTTATGTCTAGAATCTGTTGTTGTACATTCATAACCCACCTCTCCACCTTATAACTGTGAATCTACCAATACATCTTCTTTTTTTGTATAAATTAAATGAGTCAAAGAACAAATAGTTTCACTTCCACCTTACATAATTAACGACGTAAATTATCGGAAATGTAACATGTAAAATTGCAAATATTGCAAGACCTACATAAAGAAGCATCCTTCACATCAGCAATTCAACACTGAGTTCTGATTGCAACTTAATGCTCTAGGTCTCATCTGGGAAAATTCAAACAAAAAAATTATTTTATATCTACAACTTTTTTAAAATTATTAAAACTCATGAGTAGTAATATTTTATGTACTATAGTTCTTAAATGCAGGAGTAAATCTATATTTAAATGAAAGTAATACTTTGATGATATCCAAATTTACACTGAAAATTAAATCCAGTCATTCCTTTGGATAGGAAAGTAGTTGCATATATAACTGTTGCAATAATCAAAGAGTTCTGCTTGACTAATAATAGTAACAAAATATTGAGATCTTTTTTGAATGTAGTTTGGGGGGAAACAAATGCTCAACTATTACAGTTGTAGATATTTAGGTCTTTTTTGGACTAATAAACAGTGATATTAAGTTGTTTTGAAGGTGACATATTCATCGTTTTCTGCTGCCAATTTTTTAAATTTCAAATAGCACAATTTTTTACTCCATTTATAATATAAACATGCATTTAGCTTCAAAAGATAAGGCTTTTTTTTTTTGTAGAGTTGAATTGAATAATTATCGAGAAATAAAGGGAGAAGACAGTAGTAATATTTTTGAAAATGTAGCTGTTGCTTGATGTTCTTGAAAATTATAAAAGACACACTCCTTGTCAGACTTGCGTAACAAGTTCTATTTCTAACTTTTTGGAATTTAATTTAGGGGGTGTTTGGTAGGGAGGAGAATATTCTTAATTTTTGGTAATTGATTGGTCAAAATATTATGAACATATAACATTTTCTCTAGAAAAATAAGTTATTTAATAACCATGAAAATGGTTTTCTTGGTTGAAGCACGGAAAACAAGTTTCATAAGCAGTATTCCATGCTGATATATTTCCCCGAACCTTAACACTCTATCCACCTGCCCCCAGCCAGGAGTGGAGGCCGGAGCTAGAGTGTAGGAAGTGGGTTCGGAAGAACCCAGTAATTTTGACTCGAACCTTACATTTGATTTAAAAATTCATTTAATACATAGAAATTATTAATTAAGAACTCAGTAATTCAAAAGGACTGAAATTCTGAACACATAAGCTTCAATTCCTGACTTCGCCTATGTGATCACAGTACCCCGCACGGCCCCACCACCACGCCCACTCTCCCAACCCCACCCCTCATCCCACTCCACCCCCTTCCCAACCCATCTCCACCCACATCGTATTTGATAAACTATATATAAATATTTGTGAAATAATATTTTCTATATCTTTATAAATATAAAAAAATTATTAAAACAGTCACTTATTTTTCAGAAAAATCTGTTTCATCGTACCAGACACACCTTTAATTTTTTTTCTTTTGCCTCTTCTACTGCCACATTGGATGCTTTACATTGCGGTACGAATCTAATGAAATGGAGGAGCCCAACAAATCACCATCTCTACTCAAGAAACATTCCTTTTCCTTAATTAACTTTTGACATCACATGATGCACCTTTATTTGTTGTCACACAATATTTAGTTTATTTATTTGTGCGAAAAGCAAGAATATTATTTTTTTCATTAAATTTTCCTCGTAGAAACTTGTAACTCCATGCTAAAAATGTTAAAATTTATTCTGTAACAACTTTATTTCAATTGGATTGTAAATTTTTTTCTTTAAAAAGTGTTAAGCAAGGTATATATCCGTGATACACACTTGGTATACATGGTGTATATCACGGATACTTTCGGATAAAGCCCAACACGGTAGAAGGCAGAAAGCCATCTGGGGTTGGCCCATCACGTAATGTATATTGGTTGTGTATATTGGTGTAATATTGTAGTGTAAAGGTTACCTTAATTAGTCTTGTACACTTACCATAATTGTATATTTAGAATCAAAGTAGAATAAGGTTTTAGGAGTAGAATAGGAATATGATTCTCCTATTATGGAAATATGTAACTTGTATATATAGCCTTTCAATTAATGAAAATAATCAAGGGATTATTTCTTTCATGGTATTAGAAGTCTAGGTCTTAAAATCCTCTCCCTATTTTCTTCCTCTTGGCCGTCGACCAAACAATGAACAAATACCGAGACCAAGTGATATATTCCTAGAGCTGTTACCCTTGAGCAGGATTTCTCCCACATCAATATGGAAGATTTTTCTAATATTTCGGCTTATTGCAAAAGATTAAAGGAATTGGCGGACCAATTTTGCAACGTTGGCGCGCCAGTCTCAAACGATCGTTTGGTCCTCCAAATGGTTTTCGGCCTCTCCGAGGCCTATAGTGGTGTGGGAACGCTTCTTCGGTAAAGCAACCCGCTTCCGCAATTTTATCAGGCTCGTTCTATGCTTACACTCGAAGAAGCAGGCATGACAAAACGAGCGGCTACCGGTGCTAGTCCCGTAGTCATAATGGCCGAGTTCACAGTGTATCCTACCGGTTCCAATAACTCGGGCCAAAACCGCAACAACGGTGGCGGCAAAAATGGTGGAAACAAGAAAAATAATGGCAAAAATCGTTGCGGCAGCCGTCAGAATGGTGGTGGCGGTGGGGGTCCTCGCGGTAGTCAGTAGCAACAACAACAGTTCTGGGGCCCACATTGGTCCCATATGTAGTGGCAGTGAGCCCCACAACATCAGTTTGGGCCCAACCAGTTTTCCCCACAACAGCAGTTTCGGCCCAGCTAATTCTCGCCCAACTGGCAGTGGGCGGCTCAGCAGCAGTCTAGGCCCAATTTGGCCTGGTCCACATACAGTCAGTAGTCTGGGCCGAGACCGCAAGCAGGGGTGCTTGGGCGTCGGTCCCCGCAGGCCCATCACGCATCGGTACCCACGTCTATCGACATCGAAGCCGCAATGCACACGCTTGGTTTAAATCCTCCGGACCCAAATTGGTATATGGACACCGGTGCCACTACCCACATGACATCCGATTCAGGTACGCTCTCATTTTATTCCAATTTGAGCAACCCCCGCGGTATAATTATTAGTAATGGTAATTCTATTCCAATTCGTGGTTATGGTCATAAAACTTTATCTCCCCCTCATCCACCTCTTATATTGAAAAACACCCTACACGCCCCCAAATTGATTAAAAACTTAGTCTCTATCCGTAAATTCACTACTGATAATTCCGTTTCTATTACATTTGATCCATTTGGTTTCTCTGTAAAGGATTTCAAGACGGGGAGTCTTCTCATGAGGTGTGATAGTAGGAGATATCTTTATCCTATCACACCCAGTTCCGGTCCATCGAGTCAAGCCCTGCCATCCACATTTGCAGCCATTTCTCCTTCCTTATGGCATGCTCGTCTTGGTTATCTGGGATCATCTATTTTGTCGTCTTTAGATAAAAATAATTTTATTTCATGTAAGGGTACGAGTAGTACTCCAAATAGTAAGTCTTGTTCGTTAGGAAAAAATGTTAAGTTGCCATTTGTAGACTCAAATTCTCATACTTTAATGCCATTTGATATTATTCATAGCGACTTATGGACGTCTCCTGTTCTTAGTTCTGTGGGTCATCGGTATTAAGTTCTCTTTTTGGATGATTATTCTAAGTTTTTATGGACGTTTCCGATAGCGAAAAAATCTCAAGTTTTTTTCGTCTTCTTAAAATTTAGAGCATTCATCAGAACCCAATTCGACCGAGAAATAAAAAATATTCAGTGTGATAATGACAAAGAATATGACAATGGGGTGTTTCGAGAATTCTGTGCTAATAATGGGATCAATTTTCGGTTTTCTTGTCCTCATACGTCTTCACAAAATGGGAAAGCTGAATGCAAAATTCGTTCCATAAATACACTGTCCGAACTTTATTAATCCATGCTTCCATACCCCCGTCCTTTTGGCATCATGGTCTACAAATGACTACCTATCTCCTTAACATTATTCCTTCCAAAGGTTTAACATATTATTCTCCTTTTCAAATTTTATATAATAAAATTCCTTTATATTCTCATCTTCGGGTTTTTGGGTGTTTGTGTTATCTGTTATTCTCGTCCACCACAATTAACAAACTTCAGGCCCGATCTACTCCGTGTGTGTTTTGGGGTTTTTCGTCTAATCATCGTGGCTACAAATGCTTTGATTTATCCTCTAATAAAATCATCATTAATTGCCATGTCATTTTTTATGAATCCCAATTTCCATTTGCTAAAGTTAATACTCATGTGCCTAGTTCGTATAATTTTTTGGATGATAGTATATCCCCATATATTATTCAGCATTTTTCGGACGTCTCCCGCACCCAAACTTCTCCAGCGGGCCCACTGCCCGCTGGCCCCACTGCTGGTACCGCCACTGGGCCAGTTCCAGCGATTGGGCCATTCCAGCCCAATTCTGGAACTGGTCCAGTTCCTGCTCCTGTTTCCCGAATTGGGCCAGCAGGCCCACTGCCTGCTGGCCAGTCCGTCCCGAGCCCAGCAAATTCTCAAAATCCGCCCAATTCTTCCTCGAGTCATAGACCGGTCACTCGTAGTCAACGGGGTGTTTTTACACCAAAAAGACATTTTAATTTATATTCTAATGTTCCTAAATTCCCCTTACCCCGTAATCATGTGTCTGCCTTAAATGACCCGAATTGAAAAATTGTTATGACTGATGAATATAATGCTCTTATTGATAATAAGACGTGGGAGTTGGTGCCCCATCCATCTGATATTAATATTATCAGGTCTATGTGGATTTTTGCTCATAAGGAGAATTCAGATGGTTCATTTGCTCGACATAAGGCGCGACTTATGGGTGATGGTAAGACTCAGCAGGTTGGTATAGATTGTGGGGAGACATTTAGTCCGGTGGTCAAGCCAGCTACCATTCGCACTGTACTTAGCTTGGCACTTTCGAAGGCATGGCCTATTCATCAGTTAGATGTAAAGAATGCTTTCCTACATGAGGATCTCAAGAAAATAATCTATATGCATCAGCCTTTGGGATTCAGGGATCCCAAACATCCTCATCATGTCTGTTTGTTGAAGAAGTCCTTATATGGGCTTAAGCAGTCTCCCCGGGCCTGGTATACGAGGTTTGCAGATTATGTTTCGACTATTGGGTTCACTCACAGCAGATCGAATAATTTCTTGTTCATCTACCGTCGTGGTTCATCCTTGGCCTACATTCTGCTATATGTGGATGATATTATCTTGACTGCCTCTTCCGATCCCTTAAGCCAGTCTATCATGACCATGCTCAGCTCTGGGTTTGCTATGAAAGACTTGGGGCCCTTGAGTTACTTTTTGGGGATTGCTGTCACTCGTCATTCAGATGGGTTATTCTTATCTTAACGGAAGTATGCAACTAAGATCATCGAGAGGGCTGAGATGTCATCCTGTAAGTCCACTTCTACTCCAGTTGATACTAAGCCCAAGTTTAGTGTCACGGCCGGCGTACCCTACGAGGATCCGACCCGCTATCGTAGCCTTGTAGGGGCCCTTCAGTATATTACCTTTACGAGACCGGATATTACATATGCTGTCCAGCAAGTGTGTTTATTCATGCATGATCCCAGAATTGAGCATATGAATGCACTCAAATGCATCATTCAGTATATTTAGGGTACACTTGACTTTGGTTTGCATTTATATCCTTCCCCGACGTCCACACTTGTCTCGTATACGAATGCTGATTGGGGTGGCTGTCCAGACACCAGACGGTCTACATTTGGCTATTGTATGTTTCTTGGGAATAACCTGGTCTCATGGTCGGCAAAACGTCAGTCGACATTGTCCCGATCCAGTGCCGAGGCCGAATATCGAGGGGTAGCTAATGTGGTCTCGGAATCATATTGGTTACGTAATTTACTTTTGGAGCTTTATTGTCCCATTCAGAAAGTAACCTTAGTTTATTGCGATAATATTAGTGCCATCTACCTTTCTGGTAATCCGGTTCAGCACCAACACACTAAGCATATCGAGATGGACATTCACTTTGTCCGCGAAAAGGTTGCTCGTGGTCAGGTACGCATCTGTCATCCCGTCAAGATACCAAATTGCATACATCTTTACAAAGGGTCTTCCCTATGTCCTTTTTAAAGATTTTAGGGACAGTCTCAGCGTTCGAAGACCGTTCGCTATGACTGCGGGTGTGTGTTAAGCAAGGTATATACCCGTGATATACACTTGGTATACATGGTGTATATCACGGGTACTTTCAGATAAAGCCCAACACGGTAGAAGGCAGAAGGCCCATCTCGGGTTGGCCCATCACGTAATGTATATTGGTTGTGTATATTGGCGTAATATTGTAGTGTAAAGGTTACCTTAATTAGTCTTGTGCACTTACCACAATTGTATATTTAGAATCCAAGTAGAATAAGGTTTTAGGAGTAGAATAGGAATATGATTCTCTTATTATGAAAATATGTAACTTGTATATATAGACTTTCAATTAATGAAAATAATTAAGGGATTATTTGTTTCAAAAAGCATGCCGAGAGACTCTCTTATGAAAACAGTTTAATGTAGTAGCTTCAATGAGCAATTTGTGACACACTTGCGGGTCATTTTGTTGATTGTATCAGCATAATTAGTTCTAGTACAAAATTACATAAAATAACATAATGTTTAATTAGTCACATATGATAAAATAGACGTCGTATAACTTGTGCAATGTTTGATAGGCCGAAAAAAACATAATCATCGTATACCTAATGAAACATTTAGTTTGCGGTATTAATTAAATAATGTCATAATAAATTATGTGAGAAATTAGTATTTTATATGCAAGGCAGAATATCAAAATATAATACATGTATTAGCAATATGAGAATTAATTATTTAGCAAAAAAAGATATCCTTACAACAACAACAACCAGTGAATCCCACAATGTGGAGTCTGGGAAGGGTAGAGTGTACGCAGACCTTACCTCTACCTTGATAGGTAGAGCGGCTGTTTCTGAGAGACAGTCGGCTCAAGACAGAGCATAAGCACAACCAAAGCAACAACAGAAGCAAAGCAAGAGAAACAGTCAGACCCGATCAGAAAAAATTTAAAGCAGTATGAAAATCATGGTATCAAAGGCGAATAAGCCATTATAGCGCATTCCGAAAAAGTAAGCAGTAACTAGCGCATGTAAATAAGCTAAACAAAGTACATTAAAGGAAAGCATAAATCAAATTACATGAGACTATAAAGCAATACTACGCCTATTAGTATGATAGACGTAGCAGACCTACAATAATAACACTACAACTATCAGTTTGTAAGCGTAAGTAGGACTATGCTCGACTACCTACTACCCTTCTATCCTAATCCGTGTCCTTCACAACCCCCTATCTAATGTCATGTCTTCAATAAGTTGCACATGTTCCATATCCCGTCTAATCACATCTCCTCAATACTTCTTCGGCCTACCTCTACCCTTCATGAACCCGTCCATAGCCAACCTCTCACACCTCCGCACTTGGGCATTTGTGTCTCTCCTATGCACATGCTCAAACCATCTCAACCTCGCTTCCCGCATCTTATCCTCCACCGAGTCGACTCCCACTCTGTCCCGGATATCATCATTTCTAATCTTATCCCTCCTTGTATGCCTACACATCCATCTCAGCATACTGATCTCTGCAGCTTTCATCTTCTGAATGTGCTAAGTCTTGACTGGCCAACACTCTGCCTCATACAACATAGTCGGTCTAACCACCGCCCTATAAACTTGCCTTTAAATTTTGGTGGCACTTTATCGCATAAGACTCCGGATGCGATCATTTCATAACTAGTACCTGAATCAACAGTCCCTTAATGCTTTCAACTTTAATTATATATTTATATACTTAAAATGCATTATTTATTAAAAATATGTATTCAAAAGAGTAGTTGATAATACACATTTTTTACTTTAAAATTCCACTCCATAGCTTAATTTAATTCAAATATTTAACCACCTGCTCGATGAAAGAGTCATACAACGCGCTGTCTAAGGACTCAAATAAAACACCCATTTTAGAAAATTGGGTTCGGTATGAGGCTCGGAACTACGTGGCTCTAAAAATTCTACAAAATTCAAAGCAGCAGTGTTTCTTTTCTTTGTTTTTGTGGTATAAAGCAAATAAAGCCCTTTTCTTGCATTTCGTGGGGAGAGAGGTGAGTTGAGTTGAGGGGCGGGCAAAAAAAAAAAGCAAATCACACACACACACACACTACTACTCACTTTCTAGTGTAATTTGTATATCTGGTGAACTTATAGGTTGCAAGTATAGTAAATTGTACTATCTTTAGTTACCTCTTTATCTATCCTCTCTGAGCTTTATTATACTGTTTCTCAATCAGTTTAGATCTTGTTTTGAACTCTTGGGCTCTTTCAAACAATTTACTAACTTGGGGGGTTTGGGAATTTTGGGAATTTTTTATGTCTGACCCCTCATTCTTGGGTAACTTTGAGAATTTTGATGTTTAGGAATTTGATTATTGTAAAGATAAGGTTATTTTGTTAGCTGTTTAAATTTTAAAAAAATGGCGACCGATGGAGCATTGTCTTTCTCGGTTACGTCTGTAGTAGAGGATGTACTTCAACAACATGGCAACAACAATAGCCGATCAAGAAATCTTGATTTGGTGGATGCCCGTAAAGCAGAAGAAGCTGGTAACTGATTTTTATTTTTATTTTTACTAAGTGATTAGGCTAAAGATCCAATTTTTACTAGTATGTTCATGAAATAGAATTTACCATTATCTGAATTAGTGATGTTTGAGTGATCTGAACAGAGCCGTTCCTATACTTTTAAGGCCCGGTGCGTGAAACAAAAAGATGCCCTTTTTTTTCACATGAAAAATTAAATTGGTTGAGGGCCCTTTTTAAACAACTTGCAACAAAAACAAAATGTTTTGTCAAGTGCCAAATCTGATTTTATGTTTAACAAAAAACATTTCGCTGCTCATTGTATTCGAACACACGACCTCTCACCAGGAAGGACTTTTGAAGTGAGCCCTCAACTGCTACACTACAGCTCTCACTGATAAGATTGGATGCATTTTTAATACATATCGTAATATTTGAAACCAATAAAAGAAAAATGAAAATTCTGGGGCGGAGGCCCCGCCGACCGGGGCCCTGTGCGGCTGCGGCGCCTCGACCGCCCCAGGGACGGCTCTGGATCTGATGAACCTATGATTGAATTGTGTAGCGAAAAATAGGTATGAAGCAGCGGCGTGGATAAGAAAGATAGTTGGAATTGTGGGAACTAAAAGTTTGCCAGATGAACCTTCTGAGGAAGAGTTTAGGCTTGGTTTAAGGAGTGGAATGATTCTTTGCAATGTACTCAATAAAATTCAGCCTGGAGCTGTGCCCAAGGTAATTTCAATCCAACCCCGAATCGAAATAAAGGAAATCAACCAATCAATTAACTATCGCTCAATCGAATACTAGTTGAGATTGATCATTAGAAAAGGAATATGGTATTAAAAAAGATTCTTGAGACTTTGTTTTTTCGCTTTAGAGATTGACCTTTATCGTTGATCAACTACTGTAGGTTGTTGAAAGTCCATGTGATCTTGCAATTAATTCAGATGGAGCTGCCCTGTCTGCATACCAGTACTTTGAGAATATCAGAAATTTTTTGGTTGCTGTGCAAGAATTGGGGATTCCTTTGTTTGAGGCATCTGATCTTGAGCAGGTATTTTTTTAGTTCATTTGATGGGGTCTAAAGTAGTCTATAATCATAATGACAATAGCTATTTCCTCTGTCTTGCTACCTCTCTTAGTAAGTGTTTGGCCATAGATTCCAAATCTTTTTCACTTTGTGGAATTTATGAAGTTGGTGTTGAAGATTGAGTTGTGTTTGGTTATACTTTTTGCAAAGGAGAGAATAGAGCACTTTATTTGGAATTTATGAAGATGGAGTTTGAAAACTGTTTGGATCACTTTTTCAAATTTGGAATCCAACTCCAAGTTGGATTTGGAAATTTTATAACCAAACACTGATTTTGAAATAAAGTGAAAAATTATTTCGGAAAAAAGTGAATAATTCTCATGGCCAAATGGGTCTACAGTAAATTGAGTCCTACTGTTGTTGTATAGGCATTCTCATGACTGTCATTGGAATTCTATAAAATTATGGAGTCACCTTGAATGATACAGTTCTTGACAATTTTCAGGGAGGAAAATCATCAAGGATTGTGAATTGTGTTTTGGGACTTAAATCCTACAGTGATTGGAAGAAAGAAGGTGGTACTGGAGTCTGGAAGTTTGGTGGAAATATAAAATCAAATGCATCTGTGAAACAAATTGTGTGGAAAAATTCAGAGCCATTCGCAAATTCTTTGTCAAGGAGTATGTATGAGAAACCTACAAATGGTGCAGGCGTTGAAACTGAAAAAAACAAAACGGTAGGTCACCTCTGCTTGACTGAGGAAAGCATTACATACATTGAGAGTAATGAATTCAATGGATGATTCATTAATCAACTCTTCTCTTTACAGTCTAGCTCTTCCTTGAGCATGCTTGTTCGTGCAATCCTAACTGATAAGAAGCCAGAAGAGGTTCCTAATGTAAGTTGAACTGCATTAAGTGTTAGAATATTGTGTAAATAATATTATTATTATGTATTAATGTAGTATCATTTTATATATGGTAAGTAGTAAAATGTTAATTAGGAATATTATGTTAATTAGGTAGAAGATTATTAGGGATTGATTTGGAAGATTAGGCATGCTTTACTCTTCTACCTTCAATGTATATGGTGTATATATTGTTCCCTTTTAGGATGAATACATTAAGGAAAAGACTTTCAAAGTCTTACATGGTATCAAGAGCTTAAGGAAAGATCCAAAATTATTTTATTTTCTTCCAAATTTTCCGTCCTCTTCCTCCCTAGAACCCTAGTTGGCTGAAAACTTTTTCATTTTTTTTTGTTTTTTCTCTTACTCCATTATTGATTATCCTTCATCACAACCAATTATGTCTGAAACCAAATCATCCTTTCACCCTGCCCTTGTTGTCTCAAACATCAAAACACATGTTTCCATCAAACTAGAAATGAAAATCGTTCATTATGCGACTTGAGCGGAATTATTCAAAATATGTTGTCGTGCTCACAAAGTTCTTCATCATATAATTCCTCCGAAAGATGGAAAAGGGAAAGACATAACAAACGATGCAGACAAGGAATTGTGGGATACACTTGATGCCACAGTCCTTGGTTGGATTTATGCAACAATCTCCACTGACTTGTTGCATACTATAATGGAACTGGATTCAACATCCATGGCGGCTTGGGAACGCTTGCGAGATATTTTTCAAGATAACCAAAACTCTCGCGCTGTTACATTGGAACATGAGTTCTCAACCATTGACATGACTGATTTTCCGAATGTTTCTACATATTGTCAACGACTCAAAGTGTTGGCCGATCAATTAAGAAACGTTGGTTCACCGGTTACTAATAACCAGTTAGTCTTGCAATTGGTCGTCGGTCTCACCGATGTGTATAGCGGCGTGGGAACTCTAATCCGTTAAAGTAATTCTCTACCACAATTTTATCAAGCAAGGTCCATGCTTGTGCTTGAAGAGTCGGGCTTGGTGAAAAAGGCCTCAACTACTTCAAATTCCGCCATGATTGCCACTTCTTCAAATGATGGTAATTTTTTTGACTCTTCTCAACAAAATAAGGGACAAAAGGGACGTATTAACAATAAAAATAAGGGTCGAAATTGTGGAAATCACAAAGTTGGAGGCCATCGAAATTTCGGTGGCGGCGGTAATGGCGGCAACACCAACTCTGACGGTGGGCGGGCAACGCACGTGGCGGTGGTGGATGCGCGGCCGCACGACGGCAGGTGGTGGGCGGATGTGGCAAAGAAGACGGCGGCTGGTGGGCGGATGGCGGCACGCCCACCTACCGGGCAAAGGGCCTCGGCTATTCCACCCAACCCCAACAGTAATCGGGGCCAGTACCCAAAGGCCCACTGGCCAGCCTCAGCAAAACAACCAATATTTTCCAGTGAATTGGCGGCAGCAGCAGCAACATGCCCATTTCGCTGGGTCTGTTAACACAGGCAGTGGCAGTGGGCCTCATGCCATCAACAGGGGCTCACCCCACGGAAATTGAGTCCACCATGCACACTCTTGGACTTAATCCACCAGATTCAAATTGGTATATGGACTCCGGAGCGACGTCCCATATGACGTCCTCCCAAGGTAATCTCTCTTCCTATTTTACAATTGATAGGAAGGGTATCTGTTCGTTTTGAGCCCTTTGGCTTTTTCGTGCATGATTTTCAAACGGTAAAGCTTCTCATGAGATGTGATAGCAAGGGGGAGCTCTATCCAATAAATCCGTCAACACAACAATCCAAGTTTTCATATGTTTTTGCAGCCTTGGCATCATCTTTATGGCACCAACGTTTGGGACACCCGGGAGAGGCTGTTTTGGCCTCTCTTAAACAAAATAATTTTATTTCTTGTACTCAAACACGGACTCTAAATAAGTGTCATTCTTGCACACTTGGTAAACATGTTAAGTTGTCATTTATTTCCTCTACTTCATGCACCTTTTTGCCATTTGATATTTTACATTGTGATATTTGGACATCACCCGTTTTGAATTCTTCTGGTCATAGATATTATTTGCTTAACTTGATGACTACTCTAATTATTTGTGGACATTCCCTTTGTCGAAAAAATCACAGGTGTTTTTCATTTTTCTCACATTTAGAGCATTCATCCGAACTCAATTTGAACGTAATATAAAAAATATTCAATGTGACAAAGGGAGGGAGTTTGACAATAAACAGTTTTGGGATTTTTTTCAAAACAAATGGTCTTAATTTTCGTCTGTCTTGTCCTCACACTTCATCACAAAATAGGAAGGTGGAACGCAAAATTAGAACCATAAACAATATTGTTAGAACATCTACTCAGGCTTCACTTTCCCCTGTATTTTGGCATCATGCACTCCAAATGGCCACTCACCTGTTGAATATCCTTCACTCATAAAAACCTATCTTACCAAGCTCCTCTAAAAATGCTTTATTTACGAGTGTTTGGTTGTCTTTGCTTAAGAGTGTTTGGTTGTCTTTGCTGCCCCATCTTTCAATCCACCACAATCACAAAACTCCAAGCCTGGTCTACTCCATGTGTTTTTTTGGGATATCCTACGAATCATCGCGGTTACCAATGTTACGACATTTCTTCCAAAAGAATATTTATAAGTCGTCATGTAATCTTTGATGAAACAATTTTTCCATTTGCTAAGATACATGCCACCGGGACTCATACCTATGATTTTTTGGATGATGATAAACTTTCGTATCTAACACACTTTTTTCACAGCTCGGTACCCATTGTTAGTGTTGGAAACCATAATTCAGGCCCATTGGACCAAAGTTCGATGGCCCAACTGACTGACATTTCAATGCAGCAGCTTGGGCCTTCGGTTCCGAGGCCTAGTCCCACTGCCTCACTATCTGCCCGGTCCAGCTGGTTGGGCCAGTCTACCGCTACCGGCCCAGTTCCAGTCTCAGCAAAACAGCCCACTGGACCATCGGTTCCTCGGTCAATGGCGTCCAGTCCACTCCTAACTAATCGTCCGGTCACCCATAGTCAACATGGAATTGTCAAACCCAATACCATATATAGTCATCACACCCAAGTCTCGCAATCACCTTTACCTCGTAACCCAGTGTCTGCTCTAAAAGACCCGAATTGAAAAATGGCCATGGATGATGAATATCATGCTCTAATTACAAATAGGACATGGGATTTAGTACCTCATCCATCTAATGCTAATATAATTCGATCTATGTGGATTTTCAGACATAAAGAAAAATCTGATGGAACTTTTGAGCGGCATAAAGCCCGTCTTGTAGGTGATGGGAAAACATAGCAGGTTGATGTAGATTGCGGGGAGACATTCAGTACAGTGGTCAATCCAGTAACTATGAGAACAATTATCAGCCTGTCTCTCTCAAAAGGATGGCCACTTTATCAATTGGATGTCAAAAACGTCTTCCTACATGGACACCTCAATGAAACTGTCTACATGCACCAACCGTTGGGATACAGAGATCCTAAATATCCCAACCATGTGTGTTTGCTCAAAACATCATTATATGGCCTTAAGCAGGCCTCCAGGGCTTGGTATAAGCGGTTTGCAGATTTTGTGTCACACATGAATTTTTCGCACAACCGTTCAGATAATTCTCTGTTTATTTATCGTCAGGGTAATCATACTACTTATCTTCTTCTATATGTGGATGATATTATCCTAACAGCATCTTCAGACTTTCTTCGCAAGAGTATCATGTCACAGCTTAGTTCTGAATTTGCTATGAAAGATCTTGGCCCACTACACTAGTTTCTAGGAATTGCTGTGACAAGACATACATGTGGATTATTTCTCTCCCAGAAGAAGTATGCATCAGAAATCGTGGAACGAGTTGGAATGTCCTTCTGCAAACCGTCAGCAACTCCGGTCGACACAAAGTCTAAATTGAGTGCCATCTCTAGCAAACCCTTTACCGATCCAACGTTATACCGCAGCCTAGCAAGAGCTTTACAGTATCTCACATTCACCAGGCCAGATATTACCTATGCAGTGCAACAAGTGTGTCTATTCATGCATAATCCAATGGAGGAACATATGCATGCTCTGAAACGCATTGTGCGATATATTCAGGGCACTCTGGAGTATGGATTACATCTATACCCGTCCTCTGTTTCCAAACTTGTCACTTACACTGATGCAGACTGGGCAGGATGTCCGGGCACAAGACGATCCACCTCCGGGTATTGCGTCTTCCTTGGTGACAATTTAATCTCATGGTCCTAAAAATGGCAAGCCACGGTATCACGCTCAAGTGCTGAAGCAGAATATCGTGTTGTGGCCAATGTTGTATCTGACTCATGTTGGATTAGGAACCTTTACTTGAACTTCATTGCCCAATTCCGACAGCAACAATAGTATACTGTGATAATGTTAGTGCAATCTATCTCTCAGGGAATCCCATCCACCATTAACGCACTAAACATATTGAGTTAGATATTCATTTTGTATGTGAGAAGGTGGCTCGCGGACAAGTGTGAGTGCTACATGTCCCAACGCGGCATCAAATCGCAGATATCTTCACAAAAGGACTTCCGCTGATATTATTTGAAGAATTTAGGGACAGTCTCAGCATTCACCGCCCTCCAGCTTCAACTGCGGGGGAGTGTTAGAATTTTGTGTAAATAATATTATTATTATGTATTAATGTAGTATCTATATGGTAAGTAGTAAAATGTTAATTAGGAATATTATGTTTATTAGGTAGAAGATTATTAGGGAATGATTAGGAAGATTAGGCATGATTTAGTCTTCTACCTTCAATGTATATGGTGTATATATTGTTCCCTTTTAGGATGAATACATTGAGGAAAAGACTTTCAAAGTCTTACATTAAGTTTGTTAAAACTTTCCTTTTAGATTTTTGTAGTGTAACGTGGAAGCAATTCTACTCAAGCCTCAATCTTCTTGCTCCTACATTTTTCTTCAAATTACTTTCACTTGTTCAATCTTTTCAGTTGAAGTAGGGAGTGTCAAGCAAGCATCAAATGAACTTAGACTAGTAGGAAAATGCTTAACATTGTACTAGCCTGAGGTTTTATTTCTCATTAAATGTTATTTCCTGACATTGAATTTTCTTTTTGAGTTGATTATGGATTAATCATTCTCTGTCAGGGAAATTGGAGATGGCAAGTTAATTTACTATAAAGTGTGTAAATGACCTTGTTGTCTGGTAGAATTTAACTCTGGACCTTGTAGTCCTTGGAACCCCAGCCTTGTCACTCAGGATTTTCCTTCTTAGCTTGACATCTGGAAAATATTGAGTTTCTTTATTCTTGATTTTACTATCAATCATGTGTATTTTTCTAAAGTCACAAGTTCAGTATCTTTTGGTTCCTCGTCACCAGAAATATTGAACTTCTACATTTAAAGCAATGTACACTATTAGCTCTTCAAATATGGTTGATGTCTGGTAGAATTTAACTCTGGACCTTGTAGTCCTTGGAACCCCAGCCTTGTCACTCAGGATTTTCCTTCTTAGCTTGACATCTGGAAAATATTGAGTTTTTTTATTCTTGATTTTACTATTAATCATGTGTATTTTTCTTAAGTCACAAGTTCAGTATCTTTTGGTTCCTCGTCACCAGAAATATTGAACTTCTACATTTAAAGCAATGTACACTATTAGCTCTTCAAATATGGTTGATGTGCTCTCTGATGACTTTAAAATTCTTTTTATCTGGTATTGTCATAACAACTCATGACAATCAAGTCCGCACCAGAACTTTTTTCGCTAATATGTTAACTAGACATTGTCTTAACTAGAAAAGCAATTTCCATAATTATTTTCTTTCAAAATATGATATCTTTGTTTGACCTAACCTATGATGTGCAGTGCACCACCTGTAAACTGCTGGCGTTATTAGCTGCTATCTGTGATTTTATTTGGTATCTAGTGCCATTTGTTCTAAACTCCAGCAATTTTCTGCATGCTACAGCTTGTGGAATCGGTGTTAAATAAGGTTGTTGAGGAATTTGAGCATCGCGTTGCAAGCAAAATTGAACTGGTAGGTTATCAATATTCATCTATCTGCTTGATTACAAGATCATTCATTTGTTGAAGTTGGATTATAGCTTCCCTAGTAATCACTATTGATTCAGTTCTCTCTGCTTTCTCTTTCCATTTTTATGCTTGTATAAACTCCTTTTATTGCACTCCGTCCTTTGATTCCTTCTTACGTTGTCAACTGCTACACAAATAAATTAAAAAGTAGAACAGTTTCTCTACTTTTTTATGTTATTTACATGCATCATCTTATGCTCTGACACACCATGTAACATCCTTCCATCAGAGTAAAGCAACTACAGATGATTCAATTGGTTCTTGTGGTAACAAATCCCTCGTGAGACATACTTCTGATAGTGCAAAGGTGACGTATCTAATTATGCGTATCTTGCTCAAGGACAATATCCACATGTTTTAATTAGAAAAGTATAGTTTCATGTCAAAAGAAATGATCCCTCATACTTGCAGTTTTTTCGTCCTTCTCAATTAGGTTGACCAAAGAAACGTGATCCTAGAGAAGAAAGTGGACTCCTTGCCGGATGAACTTGAAAGAAGATACGTGAAGCAATACACCATTGTTGACCAACAGCAAAGAGACATTAAGGTAAGGATTGAAGATAGTAGGGCATGATTAGATCCTCGAACATGAAAAATTCAATTTCCTCCCCTATATTCTTATGTGCTTTACTGTCCTATTGCAGAACCTGAAGCAAACTCTTTTGACTACCAAAGCTGGTATGCAGTTCATGCAGATGAAGTTTCATGAGGAAATGCATAATATTGGTAGGAGTATAGCACAATTCATTTTTTTTGGTTGTGTGGTGTGGGGATCCCATGGGTTTATTTGGATTCCTTGATATAGAGCTTGTTTCCACCTAATTATATCTTGTATTATAGGCATGCACATAAATGGCCTAGCTCATGCAGCTTCTGGTTATCATAGAGTTCTTGAAGAAAATCGCAAGCTTTATAATCAAGTTCAGGACCTTAAAGGTAACATTCTTATGTGTCAGACCGCGTCATTATGTCTTTCTTCATCTCTTATTCAACCTTTGAACTGAAGGTTGTCTGTTTTTGCTCGATTAGGAAACATAAGGGTTTACTGTCGAGTAAGACCCTTTTTGCCCGGGCAATCTAATAATGCTAGTTCTGTGGATCACATAGACGATGGTACCATTACAATTAGTATTCCATCAAAGAATGGCAGAGGGCGAAAGTCTTTCAACTTCAATAAAATATTTGGATCTTGCGCAACTCAAGGTAAATGTCAAACATAAAAGAGCATAGAATATTGTATCTGTAATTTTTGGTAAAATGGCATTTATCTTTAACTTCTATAAAGATTGGCATCTATACTTTTAGTTCTGTTCTCCCGCAGCTTTCTTCAGTGGTTTCCACTTCTTACTTTTTTGGCAGGCGAGGTGTTTTCTGATACACAACCACTGATAAGATCAGTTCTTGATGGCTATAATGTCTGCATTTTTGCTTATGGCCAAACAGGATCAGGAAAAACCTACACAATGGTTGGTTAAAGAAAAATATTTCCATCACAAGTAAAATCGTATTCTCTCTGTTGTATGTGCTAAGAAGCTCTTTTGCCGTATTCAGACAGGACCTAATAATCTCACAGAACAAAGTCAAGGAGTAAACTACAGGGCTTTAGGTGATCTATTCCTTCTCGCAGAACAAAGAAAGGATACCGTCCACTATGATGTGTCTGTACAGATGATCGAGATATACAATGAGCAAGTTAGGGATCTCCTAGTTTCTGATGGTGTAAACAAAAGATATCCTTCTCTATATTTCGTAGCTTACGTTTTAACGTTCTTTATATTCTTCGTCTGGACATATTGACTGTTTGGCAACAATAAACATTCTTAAATTTAGAACTTTTTTAGTAACTTTCAGCTATGTGACCAATCGTGCTTAAACATCCTGCATTCCTTAATGCAAAATTACGTTAGAAATCCGTAGTGCTTCTCAAGGACTAACTGTACCAGATGCAAGCTTGGTTCGTGTAACTTCAACTTGTGACGTTATTGATCTGATGAATCTAGGGCAAAAGAATCGTTCTGTGAGTGCAACAGCACTCAACGACCGCAGTAGCCGCTCCCACAGGTTTGAAATGCAGAATCCTTTCCTTCGCTTAATTTTACTTTCTAGTGCTTTGTATGCTGACTCTGTCTGGTTTTGAATGTGCAGTTGCCTAACTGTTCATGTTCAGGGAAGAGATTTGGCTTCTGGAACTATTCTTCGTGGTTGTATGCATTTGGTTGATCTAGCAGGAAGTGAGAGAGTGAACAAATCTGAAGTAACAGGAGACAGACTTAAAGAGGCTCAGCACATTAACAAGTCTCTTTCAGCTTTGGGTGATGTTATCTCTGCTCTTGCCCAAAAGAATGCGCATGTCCCATACCGTAACAGCAAACTTACACAGCTTCTGCAAGACTCACTAGGTAGGATATTAGCTAAATGATGAAAGATCAATTGTTCTTGCGATTCTTTTCTTTTTTGTCTATTAAAGACTGGTTTTTGGGATGTGACTTTCTTTTAGGAGGGCAAGCCAAAACTTTGATGTTTGTTCACATAAGCCCTGAACCTGAAGCAGTAGGAGAAACAATTAGCACACTTAAATTTGCAGAACGTGTTTCTACTGTTGAACTAGGCACTGCACGAGTAAATAAAGACTCTACAGATGTCAAAGAGCTCAAAGAACAGGTGTTCGATTTTTTTTCTTTTACCCTATTAACTGCTTTTTATTACTAGTATATAGTTTGGTTTCTTCTCATGGACGATATCTTTGTTTTATCAGATTGCAACTCTGAAAGCAGACCTAGCAAAAAAAGAAGAGTCAGTCCCCATGCGGTATAAGGTAATGAGCAGTCCATGTCGCGTGCAGCCATCACCCGTTCAATCTAACCCACAGAAAAGAGAAATGCTAGCTGATTCAAATGTCCAGAGGAAACCAATGGACGATGTAGGCAACATAGAGGTAGAATTTCTCGACGTGGTTATCTCTTTAAGAGCAATTATTTGTAGCACAATGCAAACTCGTTAATAGAAGAATAATTTATCGGAGTCTATTAGTGTTTAGTGGTGTTATAGCTCAAATGATAAATAGATGGGGGAATACATGGAAAGCCACGAGACTTGAATGAGCTTGTACCAAAATTAGAGCACAAGATACCGTTAGCGAAGTTTTTAATGAGCATCCTTTTTGATGCATTCTGTTGTAATCTACAAGACCTTGCTTGACATCTATTAAATGTGCAGATATCTAGTAATTCTGCATTCAGACAAAAGAGGCCAAGCTTTGATCTTGATGAGTTACTAGGAAATTCCCCTTCATGGCCACCAGTCAACATTCCTTGTGAAAACTACGTGGCATATGATAAAGACATGGGCACAGGTGAGTGGGTAGACAAAGTCATGGTGAACAAACAGGAAGTAGGGAAGCCCTTTGGACATTGGGAATCAGAAAATGGCATGTCAGATGCCTTTGCTCAGAAATATCTTTCAGAATCATCTAAATTATGCCAAGAAAAATCAAGTAATCTTTTCTCATTGAGCGACCATTTTGACATCACTCCTGCCGATGATCTGGAAGAATTTGATGCCACGGCCAGTGATTCATCTGAGCCAGATTTGCTTTGGCAATTCAATAATTCCAAACTAAACAGTTTCACCAATGGGAACGAGTCAAAGATCCCGAGACCAAATCCAAAGCATGCAAAGAGCCCAGAAACAAGGTAGTCTCTCATTCAACTTGTTTTGTGATTTATTTGCACGTTAAGAGTAACATAATAGTTAAAATCAATCAACTACATTTCAATCCCCCACACTAGTAACGGTCAGTTATAAGAATCCTCCAAATTTGTTCTCTATTTGGGCTCATTTCATCTTTAACATTTCGTTTAACTGATTGTGGCAGGAACTTGGTTAATAAAGTAGGGTCTTCGCCATCACGAAAGGCAAATGGAATTGGACACACACCTCAGCGGAATGGGAGGCACGCCATGCCAACTGAAATTAAGCGAAAAGCAGGAAACAGGGAGTAGGGATATGACCAAGCTGTTTCCAATTCTTTTATTTTTTTTAACCTTTCTGTTATTATTTCGGGGAGTGTACGAGAGTTGTTTTGCTTTACTAACAGAGTCTCTCTGGCCCTATATGATTTTTCCCTTCAAATTTGTATTTTGATTTATCTGAAAGAGGCACAATTCTGTTTCGTGTAATCTGTACGTCATTAGATTTGTAGAGTTCCAGTTCTTTTGGTAGAGAGCAGTGTGAAGATCTTCAAAGATTGTACTTCCATATGACAATTTGTGGCACAGTTGAGAATTTGACATGTACATTTTGCACATATTCAATTTAGTTTGGTTGTGCTTTATAGTAAAAAAGCTGAAGTTGATTATGAAACCATTAATTTTCTCTGTTTCTTACTTTTATTTTGTCCGAGGTATGAATGATGATAACAATGAAGGCAAGAAAGGAAGGGATTTATCCCAATTTTCTAACTGGAATTACAAATTTTATAATACAAATGGTGATAATAGAACATGAACTAGTGAGCTCCTTGTGATTCCACATCATACCTTAACAATAGATTTAGGGGCAGGGAATGCTTTATTGTTGGCAATTTTTGAGCTTCAAAGTTCGTTTTTTTTTAAAATTATTTAATTTATACTTAAGGGGGAGGGAGAAGGGAATTACTAGGTGTGGAATCGAACTTTATTAAGAAGTTAGAAAGATCAGATAGTCAATCAACCAAACATTTGGGCTATCATGATTCCTCAGCTTCAAAGACATCGTGACGTTACAAGTGATTCAAAAAATTGTAAATGAATCAATCAAAAATTGAATATCAAGTCCTAAATTAGATAGAGATTGATCCTATGTAGCCATTTTGATTAGACCATAACTTTTCAATCACCCACTTTAAACCATAAATTAACACTTATGTACCCAACATATTCAAATACAAACCCTAACCAGTAACAAGGAAGGTTATATAAACTTATACTATGGTGCAAGAAATTTCTAGAAGGAAGGCAGTGACCACATAACCCCTACCTCATAGGAACACCACATAGACATTTTCCTCAACTTCACAATTTGTGGGTAACATTAGTTTCACAAATCCAAACAGCTGCTAAAATAACATAACCCCTACCAGGCTCATGTTATTTTTTGTGGTTAGCAACCTGCACATTCTACCTTTTTTGATGAAACACGTGATTATTATTAATACATTTCTTGCACCCACCAAAACCGAAACAAAAGACAACTGATAAACCGTGTATACCCGTGATAGACACTTACTATGCAAAGTGTATATCACTTACCATATGGTCTTTGAAACTGTTTTGGACCGTGATATACACTTACCATATATAAGTGTATATCACGGTTTTAAGGTAGTAATTTAGTGTAAAATCATTGTATTTAATTAGTAGTGTACACTTACCATAATTGTAGGATTCTTGTACAATTAGAATAAGATTTTTGGTATTAGAATAGAAATAGGATTTTCCTATTATAGAAATTGTAAATTGTATATATACTCTTTCATTAATGAAAATAATCAAGGGATTATTTCTTTCTATGGTATCAGAAGTCTAGGTTAATTTTTTTCTCCCAAATTTTTCCGTCCAAACAGTCCGGTTCCGAGCTCCCTTCCTCGGTTTCCGTGCCCGGAATGTATTTCTATCTTCACCAAATTTTCTTTCATTATGTCTACCTCCAAGAACACGTTTCACCCTACCCTAGTTGTTTCTAACATCAAGAATCACATCCCTCTTATTCTTGAAATATAAAACGTCCAATATGCGATGTGGGCCGAACTGTTCAAAATTCACACACGATCGCATCAAGTTATCCATCACATACTCCCCGCGGCTCCTGAGGATACGAAGGTGCCTAAACGCGAGGATGATCCTAAGTTGTGGACGACTCTTGATGCCACCGTCCTTTAGTGGATTTACTCCACTATCTCTATTGACCTATTGCAGATGATTATTGAGCCGGATGCTACGGCGATGGCTGCTTGGAATAGGCTGCGTGACATATTCCAAGATAATCAAAATTCCAGAGTTGTTACTCTTGAGCAAGAATTTTCCCACGTCAACATGAAAAATTTCCTGAACGTTTCAGCTTATTGCAAAAGGTTGAAAGAATTGGCGGACCTATCCGAGGCCTATAGTGGCGTTGGAACTCTCCTTCGTCAAAGTAACCCTCTCCCAAAGTTTTATCAAGCACGGTTCATGCTTACTTTGGAAGAAGCCGAATTGGCTAAGAAGGCGGCTACCAATGCTAGTCCCATAGTCATGATGACATCCTCCACAAATTATCTGGGTTTTGTTGATAATTCGGGCCAAAATCGTGCTCACGGTGGCGCAAGAATACTCAAAAAAATAATAGAAAAAAATGCGGGGGCAAACGCGGCGGTTCCGGCGGTGGTGGCCAAAACAGTGGTAGTGGGTCCCGCCCCAATAACAGTGGCCCACAGCCCAACTGGTCCCAGCCTTGGGCCTCCTAGCCGTGGGCCTGGGCCAGTGGGCAGTGGCCCAACAGTCCCTACTTTCCAGCGCCACAGACTGGGCCCGGCCACCACACTTTCGACCCGGCCAGCTTCTAGCCCGGCCCCAATGATATAGTGGGGTTCCGGGTCAGCAGGGAGGCAGGATTGGGCCCCACTCCTACGAACATTGTTGGAATAAATCCCTCGGACCAAAATTGGTACATGGACACCGGTGCCACTACTCAAATGACGTCTGACCCAGGTACTCTCTCGTCTTATTCCAATTTGAGCAACAATCGTGGTATAATTGTTGGTAATGATAATTCAATTCCAATTCGTGGTTATGGGCATAAAACTTTGTCTCCCCCCATCCACCCCTTATTTTAAAAAATACCATTCATGCCCCTAAATTGATTAAAAATTTGGTGTATGTCCGTAAATTCACCAATGTATCTGTTGAATTTGATCCGTTTGAGTTTTCTGTGAAGGATTTCAAGACGGGGATTTCTCTAATGAGGTGTGATAGTAGGGGAGATCTTTATCCTATCACGCCATGTTCCGGTCTCTCGAGTCCATCCTTGCCATCCACTTTTGCAGCCCTTGCTCCTTCCTTGTGGCATGCTCGTCTAGGTCATCTGGGGTCGTCTATTTTGTCTTCCTTAGATAAAAATAATTTTATTTCTTGTAAGGGTACGCGTAGTACTCCGAATTTTTAATCTTGTTCTTTAGGAAAAATTGTTAGATTGCCGTTTGTAGACTCCAATTCTCATACTTTAATGCCATTTTATATTATTCATAGCGATTTATGGACATCTTCTGTTCTCAATTCTTTGGGTCATCGTTATTATGTTTTATTTCTCGATGATTATTTTATTTTTATGTACTTTTCCGATAGCGAAAAAATCTCAAGTTTTTTCCACTTTCTTAAAATTTAGAGCATTTATTTTAACCCAATTCGAACGGGAAATAAAAAATATTCAATGTGATAATGACAAGGAATATGATAATGGGGTATTTCGAGAATTTTGTGCTAATAATGAGATTAATTTTCGTTTTTCGTGTCCTCATACGTCTTCACAAAATGGGAAAGTCGAACATAAAATTCGTACCATTAATAACATTGTCCGAACTTTATTGATTCATGCTTCCGTACCCCATTCGTTTTGGCATCATGCTCAACAAATGACTACCTATCTTCTTAACATTCTTCCTATCAAAGGTTTGATATACTCGTCCCCTCTTCAAATTTTATATAATAAGACTCCATCGTATTCACATCTTAGGGTCCTTGGGTGCTTATGTTATCCGTTGTTTCCGTCCACCACAATTAACAAATTTCAGGCCCGTTCTACCCCTTGTGTGTTTTTGGGTTATCCGTATAATCATCGTGGTTACAAATGTTTTGATTTATCATCTAATAAAATTATCATTAGTCGCCATGTTATTTTTGATGAGTCCCAATTTCCGTTTGCTAAAGTGAGTAGTCCCGTGCCTAGTTCGTATACTTTTTTGGATAACGGTGTTTCCCCTTATATTATCCACCATTTATCGGACGTGCCACGTACCCAAAATCCACCAGCGGGCCCACTGCTCGCTGGGTCTACAGTACCAACATCGACCACTGCTCACTGTCTAGTGATTGGGCCAGTTCCGGCGATTGGGCAAGGTACCCAGCCCAATACCGAAACTGGTCCAATCTCTTCTGATGCATTACGTCAGTCTATCATGACAATGCTCAGTTTTGAGTTTGCTATGAAAGACTTGGAGTCGTTGAGTTATTTTTTGGGGATTGCTGTCACTCGTCATGCATGTGGGTTGTTCTTATCCCAGAGGAAGTATGCTGCTGAGATCATTGAGAGGGCTGGAATGTCATCCTGTAAGTCAACTTTCACTCCGGTTGATACTAAACCAAAGTTGGGTGTTGTGGCTGGCTCGCCTTATGAGGATCCGACATGCTATCGCAGTCTTGTAGGGGCCCTTCAGTATCTTACATTCACGAGACCAGATATTATGTATGCCATACAACATGTGTGTTTATTTATGCATGATCTCAGGGTTGAGCACATGAATGCGCTCAAACGCATCATTCGGTACATCCAGGGGACACTTGACTATGGCTTACATTTATATCCTTCGTCGACGTCTACACTTGTCTCGTATACAAATGCTGATTGGGGGAGGGGGGCTTGTCCAGACACCAGACGTTCTACGTTTGACTATTGTATATTTCTTGGTAATAACTTGGTCTCTTGGTCTGCCAAGCGTCAGTCGACTTTATCACGCTTTAGTGCAGAGGTCGAGTATCGAGGGGTAGCCAATGTGGTCTCTGAATCCTGTTGGTTACGTAAGCTTCTTTTAGAGCTTCATTGTCCTATTCAGAAAGCTACCTTGGTTTATTGTTATAATATTATTGTCATCTACCTTTCTGGGAATCCGGCTCAGCACCAATGCACTAAACATATAGAGATGGATATCCATTTTGTTCGCGAAAAGGTAGCTCGAGACAAGTACGCGTCTGCCATGTCCCTTCCAGGTATCAAATTGCAGACATCTTTACCAAAGGTCTTCCCTCGGTCCTTTTTGAAGATTTCAGGGACAGTCTCAGCGTACGAAGACCGCCCGCTGTGACTGCGGGGGTGTGATAAACAGTGTATACCCGTGATATACACTTACTATGCAATGTGTATATCACGGGTCTTATGGTCTTTGAAACTGTTTTGGACCGTGATATACACTTACCATATATAAGTGTATATCACGGTTTTAAGGTATTAATTTAGTGTAAAATTATTGTATTTAATTAGTAGTGTACATTTACCATAATTATAGGATTCTTGTACAATTAGAATAAGGTTTTTGGTATTAGAATAGGAATAAGATTTTCCTATTATAGAAATTGTAAATTGTATATATACTATTTCATTAATGAAAATAGTGAAGGGATTATTTCTTTCAACAATATTTTTTCTTGTACACCAAAACCAAGTGAGTACTATACTTTTATATTCAACAAATAAAAATTCTCCTATTTGTTCAAGAATATGGAAGTTGTGTCCAACAACAATGGAAACTCCTGCTACTATACTGTTCTTGGAATATGTACACAAGCTAGCTCCGGTTATCTTACGGTTTCAATTTAAGTTTATTACTTTTTTTTTAATTTGGTTTTAAAAACGTATTTCTTTCTATATTTGGTAACTCCTTAATTTCATTATTTTACTTGACTTATTTAAGACTACAAATTTCAAATGACATTTTGGTACATTACAATACATCTTTAGTCTAAAATAATAAGATTCCAAAATGTTGTGTATTTTCTGAAATTAACGTGTGTAATCACATTAAGAAACTTAAATTTAAATGGAGGAAGGCTTAATTTGATCTTAAAAGTTAAAACCTTCGCGGTGTGATACCTGTTCTGCTTCATTTTTGTGTTGTGCTTTATATTAGTGTTTCTTTTTTAATTTGATTTATTTATGTGTTGTTGAAGAGATGGCACCCGGATAGATGGATGAAGAAGGATCCTCACATTAGGGGAGAAGCTAAACATAGATTTCAGCAAGTTCAAGAAGCTTATTCTGGTATGTGAATTTTGCGCCGATTAAGAATTTCAAAAAGATGAGTGCACAATTAACAAGAAATGTATTTAGGATTTTAACAAATGTTAAATTTTAAACGCATAATATCAAAAGTCTATTTCTAGGAATGGAGAACTTTTTGGTAGTGTAAAGAAAATTGGGCGTGTATGAGCCTTGATTATGTACTTTTATTTTGTTTATTTATTCCATTTCGCACTCTAATCCAATATGTTATTTAGCTCCCGCATATCACCATAAAATTTATCATCTTACTTTGTTACAACTCTTGACGATCGTAAGAAATTGTCACAAAACCCTGCTGATCGTCAGAAATTCACCACTAAATCCTGACGATGCTAGCAGATTGCTATAAAATTCGTCTGGTTGCTTTGTCACAAAACTTGATGATTGTCAAATATTGGCCACCAAATCTTAATGAGTTGTCTTCTCACACAAATCCCGGCGATCATCAGAAATTGGCCACCAATAAAACCCAACAATGGTGTTCTTCAAGTTCCTTCAATTAAAACCAATTCAAAATAATCAAATAAGCAATGAGTCTTCAATTTTCTACGTTACATATTTAGAAAATGAATTAATCATCAATCTTTCAAAAGGCAACCCCGTGGAAATTCCGCTTTCTTATTGTCCAAAGGGGGATTGTATTCTTTGGGTCATAATATTGTTCTTCCGAACAGCAGCAACAATTTAGTACAACAATAATAGTTATAACTTAATTGCAGTCATCTATTTGTTTCAACGTTATGGTGTTGAGCTTTCTGAAACAACTGCTCTGGATAGACGATCGAACTAGCCCGGGTGATTTGCAAGAACGACCTTGAAGGTGGGTTATCTTGACCTTTTGACCTTGCTGCCTCATGGGGCAAGCGAGGTTAAAAAGTTCAAGATCATTAGGTGTAATTTCCTGGATAGCCCATGCGTAATGCTCCCCCCTTATTTTTTCTTTAGAATTCTTCCATCATGATCTTCAAATGTTTGACATCATTACAGGTAAACTCAAAATGCACTGTATGTGAAGGTGCATGAACAAGTTTCTTAAGACCCTTGGGCTGAGATTTTGAACCAAAGAACAAAGAATAGGCTTTATATGTTTAAATCAAATGGCTAGAACTTTTATTGCAACAATGACAATCAACAATAACACCCCTTCAACCATATAGCATTAACCAATCTTACTGCAGTCTCCATAAACCCAATTTACAAATGTAAGAACAATTTAGTAAAAAAAATCAAATGAAGAATGACACAAGAAAGGAACAACGTATCTGAATTTACTGCACTACCAAAACTTTTCTTGCACATGAATAAAAGAAACTGATGCTGTACACAGGAACGATCTGCAACGCAAGGCTACTTTTTTGAAGAGATTGCTCACCCGAGTTTTGACTTTGACTTGGGAAACCATGAGACCGAATATTCTGACTTGCATCTTATTGGAAGATTGTACACCAGAACTAGAACAAGATATGTGTCTCGTTGTTCAAGTTCAATGAATGAATAGTTCCGATCGGGGTAGGATTATAAAATTGCAACTTCAGTATATGGGTGTGGAAGAGCAAAGCAAGCGGAACTAGAACTGGACAACGAGCCTTGAAGCTCGGCACATGGTTTAGGAAACACATTTTCAGAAGCACCTGATATATCGGAGCATAACCATGGTGTAGACGGGCTGGACGAAATGGAGAAGGAAATATTTGATAGACATATATTAGTGAAGGGAGATTCAGATAACCCGGTGAAATTTCCTGCTATCGAGATATTTGTACCAACAATGTCCACGAAAGTGATACCACTAACTTCAGGTAATGAAGAATGATCATATTTCTCATCTGGATGCGAATCAGCGAAACCAGTAGCCTTGATTCCCACTTGTAAATTTTCCATAACAACGTTCGTAACGAGGATATCCTTGATGTAACCGCCTCTTCCTCTAGCTGTCTTAAGCTCAATCCCGTAAAGGGAGTCATGTAGGGAACTATGCTCTACAAGAACATTGGAGATACCGCCAGACATCTCACTACCAAAAGCCACACCGGAACCTGCAGCAGACTGTAACCTCACCCGTCTAATGTGGACATTTGACGTAGGTTTCCCGTAGGAAGTCCCGTACTCATCCCAACCACTTTTAAGAACGATAGCATCGTAACCCATGCTAATGTTGCTGTTTTCAATGCAGACATGCTCGGAAGAATCTGAAAAGCGGACACAAGGTTACCATCCTTTTCTTCAAATTGAAGAAAAACACATGGAACAATGTACATGTTTCATGAAACATCAGACCTAATTGTTTCACATCAGCTCAAAGACAAATCTATTCGAGGCTCGTGTACCATTTGTATATTTACTCAGGGATGAGTTAATAGCTACTTCAATTTTATTTGCATACTTACAAATCTAAAGAAATTTAGGTCTATGATACTATTGGAAAAGGCGTTTTGTGTTTGCTTGAGGAAGCTTCCTGTTGTCAGATAAATTAAAGCTATATTTGAAGACCTATGAACACTTAAGTGGTGAACGTCTAAGGTTACAACTTTTAATTAGCTTTTTTTTAAAAAAAAAAAAGGGGGGGGGGGGGGGGGGGAGCCCAGTGCACAAAGCATTCTGTGTTAACAGGGTCCGGGTAGGGCCGCACCCCAAAGGGTGTGATGTAGACAACCCACCCTAATACAAGCATTAGTGGCTACTTCCACAGCTCGAACCCATGACCTATAGGTCATTGGCGACACGGAGACAACTTTACCGTTGCTCTAAGGCTTCCCTTCTTTAATTAGCTTGGACATTTAAAACAAATAAGATTAATGATTCTCTTAACCAACCTGGGACAATCCCGTTAGTGTATGGGGAATCTTGTGGAGAATAAACCGTTAAGTTCTGAATGACCACATTACTGCAAGACATGAAATTTTCTCAAGGATTAGCCAAACAGAGATCTTACCCACAAACAAAAAGTACATGAAACATTTAACTGCTTATACAGATACCTGCAATATGCTGGGCGGATGTTCCAACCAGGAGCATTCAACAAGGTCAAATTTGAAATAACAACATTTCTGGAGCTAACAAACTCTACTAGGTGTGGTCGAGTATAATTTAAGGAATGGGAATTAAACTTCTCCCACCATATAGAGCCCTGGCCATCAATAGTACCGTTGTTACCTGCACAATTGATTAGAAATAAGCAGGTTGCATGAAGGTACGATAGAGAGAAACGTAAAATTAATAGAACCACTCAATGAAGGAATTCCTGCCTGTTATTACAACATCCGTTAAATTATTTCCAGAGATCAAGCTGCGGTATCTTCCATATTGTGCCTCAATACCTCGGCCATAAGATGGTAAGGCTTCAACTACATCCCAATGATCGAAATCCTGAAACAGTGAATGCCCAAAATATTTATCATGACATGCATTAAGATGCTTATACATCCAAACCGATAAGACAGATAAAAATTGAAGCACTTATCTAATCCATCATAATGCAGCTAAAACTGTCATTACCAAAATTTGAGTTATTGCTGTCATGACAACATATTATGTAGGAAACCTATCTGTTTTTTATAACTGTGGTGTCCGAGCCAGCGTGCGCGCACTTGTACCGGGTAACTCTGTCCACCAAGATTTGGACAGATGGAAGAAATCACCTAGTGTTTTTGCTTCCGCTGAAAATTGAACCTGAGACCTAATGGTTCTCAAGCCACTAGGCTACACCTCTCTATTGATTTGGAGTTACCATGTATATGTCGAGAATATTTTATTTGTGAAACACTAAGCAATAGGTCCTAATTACAAGTGCCAATGTATCTCATGCTTGAAACTAATGGTTGTCGACCCTATTACATGATACTTAACAATTCTTTTCCAGAAAATTTGGTTTAGCTGTCTTTTGTCTGAAACACAAACAATAAGATTAGAAAAGCAAAAATGACGCTCACACAAAGTTCAGAGGCTAACCTCAGATCCTAGAATAACAGCATCTTTTTCCAGGAACAGTGTAAGGTGGCTAGTAAGATTGATGCTTCTAGTCAACCACTTGCCAGCAGGAACATAGAGCTGCGCTCCGCCCTTGTCAGCAAAGGACTTGAGATAGAAAATCGCATTCTGAAAGGCTACGGTATTTATAGTTTTCCCATCCCCCACAGCCCCAAAGTCCAATACTGACACACTGTGAGGTCTGGGTTTCAAATGCTTATTGAACTTGCATTCTCCATCAAATTGAGCTTCACTATGTATTATACAGTGACTGAATGCCAACAGCAAAAGTAGCACTGCCTGGAAACAAAATCAAAGAGGGGTAAATCATTCACCATCCAGCATCTTACTGAATTTCTAAACTTTCACTATCATGTAAGCTAACAAAATCTATGCCGCGGCCCAATATATTGGCCAGTGCCCTAATATGGAGAAACAAGATCACCACATTGAAAAAGTTCTAATCTTTACCCAAATTCAACACGGTAAAATGCTGAGAAGAACCAACTACAAATTTAAATCACAAATGAGCTCCTATAAAATCTGATGTCACAAAGGAGCAGGGAATACCAGTAGAATGAACACAAGTAGATATTCTTGTCCTTTTATGGAAAAAGTTCTCAACTTGATTAGTAACCAATAGATAGAGACTTCATTGGAGTACAAAACCACTGAGCAATAACAGTACTTTATAAGTGTTAAGTTCAATGTGAGGAGAAAACAAAGGAAATTTTTTTATGAGAATGAAAAAAACAAAGGGTGTATTTATAACTTTGTCAGCTTTCATAATTTATACTACTTCAGCAAATCATTGTATACCAGTAGTAGTGGTATCCCAATCAGATCCCTTCTACCAGGATTGATTAGTTACAAGACAAAACAAATTTCATTTTTTTCCCTGATGGGTAAAAATCAAGTTTATGATTACAAAGAACATCCAAACAAATCCTTAAATCCAACAAATTCTTGTCTTGAAAATACAATGTAGACAAAACAAACAAGTATCCCAGTTGGTAAATACATGAGATCAAGCAAATCTCAACAAAAAGCTGTTAGTAAAGCCAATTCAGAGCACAGATACTAAAGTCTAGTAAATATTGCACCAATTGAACCAAGAATCAATTTTTAAGCACAAATATTTCAATCTACTAAATATCCACTAATTTTTCAAGTGAAAATGTTAGATTAATGATATGTAAATCAAGATTTAGACACCCTTAGTACTAAAAATCAAGAACACAAAAAATGAAATATAAACCAACGTACTTACTAGCCTCTTCATGATTATTATGAGCATAGTGACATTCACAAATCTTGAACTAACCAACCACCCCTCTTCTCCAATAAGCTTAAAAATTGATGAACACAAAGTGAGAAAGGGAGGATGAAGAAGGGAAGGTAGAGAAAAGAAGAGGGTGTTGTAATTGTATGATGATGAGAGAGTGGCAATTAAGGAGAGAAAAATATAATAAAAAATATATATATATACTCCACCCCTACTTAAATTATTTATGTATAAGTTATAATTATAATAAGGAAAATGAGAAAAAGGTAATTAGTGCCTTGAGCTTTTAAAACAACAAATTGATATCATTATTTTAGTAATCACGATAAATAATTTAAAATGGATGAATTATTATTTAAAATAAATATTTGATCTACTTTACTTATATTTATGTCTAAGTTACCATCTCTCAATTAAATATTTACTTTATTTATATGTCATCTTTATTAAAATAAATAATAAAATAAAATAAAAAATAATTAATTCTGTCTTGAATTTTTAAAACAATAAATAATTTGAGACAGAGGAAATAATGAATTAAATGTATGGAACTACTACTACTGCCAATAGAAAAAAAACGGATGGTAAGAGAAAGCGACAGCGAAGAATTAGAAAAAGACAGCTCTTCCTCTATACATAATATTATTATTATTAATTAACACTAATAAAACACAATGAATATGAACACTTTTTGGGGTTCATTTTTCCTGTATCGTCTTATACGGGGGGTTTATTAGCACTTGCAAATAATGGAAAGAAAGAGAGTACAGAAAATCAATACTTAATTCGCATAATAATTAGCCATTAATCACTCTGTAAAATTTTGTCAAATATTTATAACGGACATTGCCGACACTCAATCAGCACAATAACAAACGGTAGCAGAGCAGTAAGAGGCATTGACTGTGTAACTACTACAGTTATATATAAGGACGCATGACTTTAGGTCATTATACTAAATGCAATTAATAGGTTCCTAACTCCACTCTGGTAAAATTTATTTTACCTTTTTTTCCCTTTAGAGGATAGCTTAATGGCAAATTTTTACAAATGTTTATTCAAGTTAAAAATTTACACCTGATCCTATTAGTTTTACCATAACTAAAAATGACTTAATGTGAGAATATAAATGAAAAATTACAACAACATACTCAATGTATTTGAACAAATAGGCTATGTGGAGGGTGGTATGTCCGCAAATATTACCCCTACTATAGGAAGATAGAAAGACTATTTATGACATATCTTCGATTCAAGTAAAACATATCAAAATAAATTTGAAAAAGGAAATACAACAGTAAAAGATAAGTGAGAAATTGTATGCAAAAAAGTTATATATTTAGTGGCCCTCTGATTACAAGGATTATGAGTTATCCCAGCATAAAAATTAAGATTAAATTTTGTTCAATGTGTTTTGGGTATTAGCTAATTTAAGATAAACTTTACACCAAAATTTTGAGTATGTACATCATATAGAAGGTGAAATTATAACTTCTGAATTATTAATTTTTTATATATATAATTTTTTGTCCATTTTTATTCATCTTCTTAACTTTGAGGATTTTATCATCCTAATTGAGATGTTATAATCTCAAATTATAATTGGAATACTTTTGTTTTGAACCAAACTACCTCTTATTGATTTATTATAAACATTAAGCTTGGATATATATTTTTTTTATCATAACTATAGTGTCAGAAATTCAACTTCAATAATTTTTATCATGTACTTTCGTCCTTCGACGTTGTGAATCTAAATTAGTCAAGTTAATGAGTTTCAGTCTTTCAGATATCAAATTTAACTCAAAGTCTTTTTTCTGTAATAATGATAGTTAGGTTTTTTTTTGATATTTTAGTATTTTATCTAATTTAAATTAGTTATTTTAGTTTTTGTAATAATGATCGTTGATTTTTTATGTATATTTCAATTATTTCATGCAATACTTGCTACCTTATACAATATTGTAATATTAAAAGAAAAATAACAAGTTGGGGTCGGGGGTTGCATGTGCTTGATGAGAAATTAGTAGGGGGCCACAACAATGATGTGTGGGAAATGCAAGGCTGGCATCAGTGAGGTAGCCAGATCATATGGGTCTATGGGCTGGATCCCCACCCACCCGGGTGGGCCCTCTGTCCTGTTATTCTTCTATGTATAATATTATTCCGTCCTAATTTATATGAAATTATTTAATTTGATATAAAAAAAATATTTTTTTAAATGTATTGTCTAAAATAAATTTAAAATAATGATATGACTATAAATTATTTTATTAAGAGTAAGAAAAAATTAAAATTAAATTATTTTTAATTATAATAAAATAATATATTTTTAGAAATAAATTTTTTAAAAAAATGATGACACCAAATTGAGACGGACACAAATAAGGCATATGTCATGCAATAACCCTGCTGTTGTGGTCCTCCTTGTCTCTTGTGCTCCCGTTAAACTCAATCTAGCAATTATTCCCCTTTTCTCCCTTTATATATATATATATATAATTAATATTCTTGTGCTTTTCCAGTTAGTCTTATTTTGTTAGCATCTCTTTTAAACTAATTGCCTCCTAAAAGTCTTTAAGGTGTATCTTACAAGTTTTGCTGTCAGTTTTTTTTTTTTTTTTTGGCAAAAAGTGTTTGTTTCAAAATGAGGTTTTTGCAAAATTAAAATTAATTGATGAATTAAATCAAATAAATAGTTCGCGGGATTATTGAATATGTGTCAACGGTAACAGTTCAATCACATATCAATAATACGAATTAAAATTTACCGTCTATAATCAAACATGTTACAAAATTGTTCTCAAATTTTATATAAGCTTCTTTACAGCAAAAAATCCTTTCCAAGAACTTCACTTGAATGAGAGACAAGAAGGAATTTATGTTTTTTGTATTAATGGATAAAAACTATCGAGGAGTTTTGTCTTTCAAACTCCTTTTGTTACATCGTAAAGTAATATAGCAATTTAGGAGAGTACTAATCGTCGTGTCTATTCTCCATAATATATTACTACTATAATTGTGAATATACAACTAATTATACATTTACTTATTTTTATTAACATACATCCAGATTAACCCATGTGGGTGACCCGAATTAATTCTTTCATTAAGTATGAAAACTATCAACAACAATAACAACAAAAAAGTTACTCCGACATGTTTTTTTACTACAAAAATGGAGTAGCATTAAACAAATACTTTTTACAAAATTCAAACTCAGTTGTTGCAAAAGGTGAAACAAAACATAACCTTATTTTCCAACATAGGCTTCTCAGCAGGACCAAATATATGCATCGAGATAGTTAATTTAACGTTGGGAGTCAATGTGAAATAATCAAAATTTCTTTATGGGTAATGTCTGAATATTTTACGTGTTGGGTTTTAACATACATTGTTATTTATTTCCTGATCATGAATCTTGCTACGAATTTTAGATTTATTATCTTAAATTTTGATTTAGCTTAATTCTAGTTAGATGGAGTTTTTATGTTCAAGAATGATGCAATATTTTTAAAGACCGATTTGGTACATGTCAAAGTGTTAGGTTACATATTAAACTACAACAACATATCACTATAATCTCACAAGATAAAGTACACAGAAAGTAAAGTGTATGTAAATTTTATTCCTACTCACAGAGGTAAAAGACTATTTTAAAAAAATCATCCGCTCAAATAACTCATATCAAAGCAATACAATACAAAATTAAAACAAACATAGCAAATAGGAGGAATCATTACATAGCAAAATAAAACATTAAACTAAGACCAACAAACTATCTATCCTTCTGTCAGGAAAAAGAAACGGATTAACTGTTTGTCATCCTTTCAGTTAAACTACCGTCAGAATGTGATTTAATTTTTATTCCTTTAAGGAAATTAAACACTGAAAAAAGAAAAAAGAAATTACCGTACAAGAATTCATTATGGCATGTTTATGATGGGTATTAGAAAAGGTTAAACAAGAGAGGCACCCAACATGTCGTTGGAAATTTGCCTTTGGCAGAAATTGCGTCCGACCAACTTTAACGGCTTAAACACTAGTATTACGCATGTTGGAGAATCCGGTTCTTCACACGTGCATGATCTACTAAGTACGTAGATAACCGTAGGGCCAAGGATCGTCAAATTTCGTTGAGAAATGAAAGAGATATTGGTCCACGAAGTGATGTGTTTGAAGCATGGAAAAATGTGGTATGGGATCAATTCTCCCTCATCGGTGGAGGAAGAAAGAATTGTTTTGTTTATAAGACTCAAAGTTGGCTTGGGGTTTGGGACCCCAAGGGGTATCCCATGTGTTTAAAGGAGGGATGACCTAGATGTGCTTCGGTTCGAGGAAAGCTCACACGCGCGCCGCCCGTCCGATCCGATTCCGGGATCATGGGATCATGGTGTCGCGCCCGTTTTTTACCCCGACCCACCGCGAGAGGTCGGAGCGGAGCACAGACTTATTTCGGTGAATCCTAGGTAAATGAATTAAGGATTGATGAGTCGCCACCTAATTATTTTTTACGGTGAATTAGAACACCTAAATATTAAACTAAATGCTGCAAAATAACTCTAATTTTAAGGTCTGTGAAACTAGTGAGATTCTAGGTAAGGGTTCTTTATTATCCTAAAGGGAAGGGGTTAGGCATCCTTTAAGATCCGCTAACTTGCAGTTATCCGGTCAAACTCAGGTTAACTATGGCTAGAAAAAATGCATGTTTTAAAGGTATAATAGATAAAAAGATGTTGGTAAATATTTAGTAAATGATGCATTTTAAAAAGGAAAATACATGTAAAGTTTGGAAAATATGCATTTGTAACAAATGATATAAATTATTTATAATGTCAAAGAAGTGAATTTTTGGAAAAAGCTTTGAGTTGCAAATTAAAAAAAGATAAACTTATTTTGCAATTATTAAAGCAAGTAAAAGATGACAAAAGTTGTTTTGAAAAGTCTTGAATACGCGTGACGAGCCTAAAATAAATAACTAGCGGAGAATTTCTAAGTTTGAATTAACCGAGCCTACAAGTAAAAAAGGCTAGCGACGGGTTTCAAATCTTAAACTACCCTATGAAATAATTCTAAGTTTGCCTATTCTAAGCATTTCAATAATTACATAAGTGCGATAAATAATATTACAATACAAAGCGGGATAAAAGCTGAATTAAAGAAAGAAATAAGATAAATAAACTCCGAGGAATATTTGTCTTTATTTACTTTAATCCCTGCAAGCTGTCAAGAACAAACGGTTAGAAACAATTAAATACAAATAACTTCGGATCCGTGTCCAAAACAGTAAATGTTTTGATCACGGAAGGCTCAGACTTAAATTTTGAAAAGACCATTCCAATCACGTCGTGGCTGCAAACATATGACTAATGTGGTTATTTTGATTGCCTTGCCTACTAAACGTATTGGTCTCTCGGATGAAATAGAAAAGATCACTATAATCACGTCGTGGCTGCGAATATATAACTTGTTGGTTATTTTAGTCACCTCGCCTACTAAACATGTTGATCTCGGATGAAATAAAAAGGTTTAAGTCTCATCATTGCCCAGAAGTTATATTTCCGTCTTTACAACTGTGGAGGCCTCAAAATCGACGGATATTTTTCATCGGCCAGTGTAGTATCGTGTTCAAATCAGCAAAAAATGAAATCGGAACAGTAAACAGCAGCAGTGGGCAGTGAACTGTAAGCAGAAAAAATAATTTCCGAAAAAGACGCGGTGTTTAGTTTAAAACAGTAAAAAACAGTAAAATATCCGTTGCCCGGATACTTAAAACAGTGCTGAAAAATAGAGAAATGAAACGAAAGAAAAGCGCGGCCTCGAATTCAATTTCATCGACCTAAATGCGATATTAATAAAACAGTAAAACAGTAAGATATCCGTTGCCCGGATACTTAAAACAGTGCTGAAAAATAGAGAAGCGAAACGAAAGAAAAGCGCGGCCTCGAATTCAATTTCATCGGCCTAAATGCGATACTTATAAAACAGTGCCAAAGAAACGAGCAGTGAGCAATTAAAGTATCCGACCCGAGTTCTGAAATCCCGGGACCGAAACAGGATTAAGAAGTATTTATGAAAAATCAAACCCAGATCATGAACAGTGACCCGAATAGGTGACCCAATTCTGAAAACATATTTTTTTTCAGATAACCAACAAGTGATATACGAAAGGCAAGAATTCTGGAAATATCCAAATCGGGTTGACCCGACCCGGGTCAGTGACCCGACCCGAATCAGTGATCCAAACTCGAATCAGATTTCAGCACCAATTTCAGATAACCAACATACAAGATACAAAATGCAAGAATTCTGGAAATATCCAAATCGGGTCGACCCGGGTCGGGTCGGTGAACCCGAAATCAGATTTCAGCACCAATTTCAGATAACCAATAACAAGAATATGTAATACAAGAATTCCGGAAAATATTCGCGACTGGTCGACCGACCGTCGATGACCGACTAATCGTTGATCCAAACCCGAATCAGATTTCAACACCAATTTCAGATAACCAACATACAAGATACAAAATGCAATAATTCTGAAAATATTACCCAAACCGGGTCGACCCGACCCGGGTCAATGACCCGACCCGAATCAGGTGTCAAAAATCAGAGAATCAAAAGTGGAGAACAAACCTTTTCGGACTTGATTCTTGAATAACAAGGAAAGCAAATGTTTGAAATCAAGAACACAACAAATATTTATATATTGAATCGTTTTCCAAAAATCCTCCGAAAATTCCTTTGAAAATCCTCTCAAAATCCGTTCAAATCCCTCTCAAATCTCCCCCTTTAAAATGAAGAACAACATGGGGTATTTATAGGTGGATTCCCCCTTAAAAACGAGTTCGAATTTCAAATAAAAGGAGCCCAAAAAATTGCGGATTTTGTGGGTATGGGTCGAAGGGTTTGGTGGTGTCGGTATATGCAGGGGTTGGTGGCAGGGTTGGTGGCCGTGACGTGGGTCGCCGGTATGGGGGTGTGGGGTCGCGGCGGCTGGTCGATTTGAAAGGGTAGTGTTCGTTTTGTTTTTTTTTTTGTTTAGGGGAATTAAAAGGGGCGTCGGCTGGGCCGGTTCGGGTTGGGCCTGGTCGAGTTTGGTTTTGGGGCGGCCGATGGGTTGGGCTGTTGCGGGTTGGCTGGGTTTGACCGGTTGGGCTTGGCCGAAAAATGGGGTAAGGAAAATAAAGGGTGAGGGCTGTTGGGCCGAATGGGTATGGGGAAATTGGGCTTTGGTTGAAATTATTTGGGTAGAAATTGGTTTGGGGTTGATAAATAAAATTGGGTTGGATTTAAAAATATAAAAGAGGGTTTTAATATTAAAAATATTATTTTTGTTTTTTTGTAAAAGATGTGAATTATTTAAAATAACATAACGATGTGATAATAATAAAAATATAATATTCGCGAAATGTTTAATGCTTAAATAAAAAATGGAAATGCGATGCAATTTTGCGAAAATAAATAACATAGAATATTATGGATAAAACTATGATTATGATATAAAAATGCAAAATGACAAATAAAAAATGCAAATAATAATACTAATAATGATATATATACACATATATGCCTATATTTTAAAATTGTTATAATTGCAAATAAATCGAAAAAGTCGGGACAAAATTGGGTGTCAACACATGGGATCATGGGATCATGTGATGTGTTTCTTCTAATATTATCATTTTGGACCAGAGAACTTTGCCAGATGTACAGTTTGATCCCTGAAGTTTCATATGTGCAGTTTGGTCCCTGAAGTTTCAAGAAAGTCAAAATTGAGCAGAGAGATCAGAAACGTCAACATCACTCATTCAACCATTTATTTCAGTCTTCCTACAACTTTCAACATCATTTCATTACTCAAAATTTTTCACGGTAGCACTTGAGTTTTCTTTGCTCAATTGTTCCTTTGCTGTTTTGTCTTGGGAGACAATTGTCCAGGACGTATAAAGGATACATACGAGGCAATATTGTCTTAAAGACAGAGTGCAAGCACTCGACTCAACATACACAAAAACAGTTTCAGTTTCTTGTTCAAGATCATTGTAATTTCAGTTCTTGTATTACTTAGCGGTTACTTGTAATTTCCGTTTCCTTCACCTTTGTATCCAACAAGCTTAAGACAATATTCGCTTACTGTAACTGTTGCAACATGGCTGGAAACATGACCGATGCTGCTGCTACTGTTGTTGCCTCTCAAGGCAACAATGTTGCCTTCCTCGCTATCGCCGCCATCGCCAAGGCGCACTCGCCTTTCATCGCTGTTGCCGCTCATCGCTCAAGCGCAGCAACTCCGCTGCCTTTCCGACTGCTGGTGCTCCACCTTTTGCCTCACACCACCATGATCACCCTGAAAAATTCATGGGATCAGAATTTAAGAGATGGTAACAAAAGATGATGTTCTACTTAACTGGTATGGGCATGGCCAGGTTCCTAACGGAAGATCCTCCACAAGCTGGAGATGAAATGGACTCTTCGCCTAATGAAACGGGTGAAGGGGGCCTTGGTATCCATATCATTAATGGCATGAAGATGGTTCTTGATGCGTGGAATCATAGCGATTTCATGTGTAAGAATTACATACTGAACTGCTTGACAGACCCTCTCTACACGGTCTATTGCAATGTTGGCACTGCCAAAACGTTGTGGGAAAAACTGCAAAAGAAGTACAACGCACAAGATGCGGGTACTAAGAAGTTCATCGTTGAGAAATTTCTAAAATTCCAAATGGTGGATAGTAAGACAGTGATGTCCCAAGTCCAGGAATTTCAAATGATTTTACATCACCTGGATTTGGAAGGAATGAAACCAAACGAGCAGTTTTTGGTTGCATCGCTGATTGAAAAGTTACCTCATTCGTGGAATGAGTTACTTAAAACTCAAGACAAAGGAGATGACTTTTGAAGAGCTTATTATCAAACTCCAAATCCATGAAGATAATAAAAAGACATTGCCTAGGGGTAGACAACCTGCTGAGGCAAAGGCGAATCTGGCTGAGGCCAAAGGGAACTCAAGCAAGAAACGGAAGTTCCAGAAAGACGGCAAGGCCCACGCAGCGGAGATGTTCAGAGGTAACTGTCACCACTGTGGAAAACCTGGTCATAGGATCAAGGAATGTCGCAAGCTCAAGACTGAGCAACAACAAAAAGCCAAGTCTAAAGGCAAGGTGCAGGCTAACGTCGTCAAGGACACGCTCCTAGATGACATGATTGAGGAATTCTCGGCAGTGGTGCTAGAAGGCAACTTGGTTGAGAATCCGATGCAGTGGTGGATGGACACAGGTGCTACCAGACACATCTGTTCCAACCGAGATGCCTTCTCCACGTACACACCAGTCACCGACAAAAAGCTGTTCATGGGCAACAATGCTTCCTTTGACGTGCTGGGGGTAGGAAAGGTGGTCCTGAAGATGACTTCCGGAAAGGAGCTCACTCTAAAGGAAGTGATGCACGTCCTAGAGATTAGAAGAAATTTAATTCCTGGACCTTTATTGGTTAATGCTGGTTTTAGGCTAGTGTTTGAATCCAATAAGTTTGTACTCACTAAGAATGACACATTTGTGGGGAGAAGCTTCGTCTGTGAAGGCCTCTTCAAAGTGAATGTCATATTTGTAATGCGTCCAAGTAATAAAGTTGAACCTTCTTCTTATTTGCTTGAGTCTTCTAATTTATGGCATCATAGATTAAGACACGTTAACTACAAGTATATCCAAAGGCTGGTAAAAATGGAGTTGTTGCCGTCTATCGACGTAAACCCTCAACATAAGTGTGAGGTGTGCGTAGAGGCAAAACTCACCAAGCTTCCTTTTCGATCCGTCGAAAGGAATACTGCTCCTCTAGAACTTATTCACACAGATATATGTGATTTGAAGTTCGCACAAACTAGAGGGGGGAACAAGTACTTTGTGACATTCATTGATGATAGCACAGGGTATTGTTACCTTTACTTGTTGAAAAGTAAGGATGAAGCCTTTGAAGCGTTCCGACGTTACAAAGCAGAAGTTGAGAACCAACTAAGCCTACTGATTAAATCCATTCGTAGCGATAGAGGGGGAGAATATGTAGCGCCATTTGAGGAATACTGTGCCCAAGAAGGCATTATTCATCAAACGACGGCTCCATACTCACCTCAATCAAACGGTGTGGCGGAACGTAAGAACCGCACATTGAAGTAAATGACGAATGCCTTGCTTATCAATTTCGGTCTTCCCCAAAATATGTGGGGAGAAGCCGTCCTTACCACTAATACGATTCTTAACAGAGTCCCACATAAGGGTAAGGACAAAATTCCATATGAATCATGGAAGGGAAAGAAATCCACCTACAAATATTTTAAGGTGTGGGGTTGTTTGACAAAGGTTGAAGTACCCAAGCCAAAGCAGGTCAAGATTGGGCCTAAGACTGTAGATTGCATATTCATCGGATATGCAATAACAGTAGTGATTATCGCTTCTTAGTGCATAAGTCAGATATTCCAGATATCCACCAGGGTACAATCATGGAATCAATGAATGCTCTATTCTTTGAAGGCACCTTTCCTAGAAAGGAAAAAGACATAGCCTCTCGCAAACGAAGTTATGAACAAAGCTCTCAAGAATTGGGAGTCGTTGACGGCCCGGATCTAGATGTTTCAGATCTAGCGGATCTCGAGGTGACTGAACATCCGGAATCTTGTGTTCCAGATTCTCAGAACTTGGAGACTCCATAGATGGATCTAAGGCGAAGTAAAAGGGCCAGGAAGGATAAATCATTCGGTCCTGACTTTGTAGCTTATATGGTTAATGATGAACCACGAACAATTGCTAAGGCGTTGTCAACTCCAGAAGCACCGCTCTGGAAAGAAGCCATTGAGAGTGAAATAGGCTCCATTCTGCATAACCATACTTGAGAGTTGGTTGATCTTCCTCCGGAAAATAAATCGTTGGGTTGTAAATGGATACTCAAACGGAAATACAAAGCAGATGGGTCTATAGACAAGTACAAGGCCAGGTTGGTAGTCAAGGGCTATCGGCAGACAGAAGGTCTTGACTACTTTGACACATACTCTCCGGTAATTCGAATGACATCCATACGGGTATTCATTGCGATCGCAGTTTTGCGTGACCTTGAGATACATCAAATGGATGTCAAGACAGCCTTTCTAAATGGTGATTTGGAAGAAGAAATTTATATGGACCAACCCGAGGGGTATGTGGTTCAAGGGCAAGAGAAGAAAGTCTGTCGGCTTATCAAATCTCTGTACGGGCTGAAACAAGCCCCGAAGCAATGGCACAAAAAATTTGATAGTACTCTACTATCAAATGGTTTCGCCATTAATGAGTGTGATAAATGTGTCTACACGAAAGGTAACTCTGACTCGTTTGTTATGAGATTCCTGTATGTAGACGACATGTTAATCACAGGAAGCAGTCCTAGGGTAATCCTAGAGACTAAGAACATGTTGAAACAATGCTTCGACATGAATGATATGAGTATCACAGATGTCATCTTAGGGATTAAAATCTCTAAGACGTCTGACGGACTGGTCTTATCTCAGTCTCACTACATCGAGGATGTTTTGAGAAAGTTCGAGATGTTAGACAGTTAACCGATAAAGTCACCAATGGATACAAATCAAAAGCTTGATAAAAATCTTGGTGCCATGTATACCAGGAGCGATATGCACAGGTGATCGGTAGTTTGATGTATATAACAAACTGCACCCGACCTGATATTCCTTATGCAGTCAATAAGTTGGCTAGGTTCACCCATAATCCGAGTGATAATCACTGGAAGGCGTTGAATCGGGTATTACAATACCTGAAATACACGTTAAATTTTGGGTTACACTATTCGAGATATCCAACTGTACTAGAGGGGTACAGTGATGTAAACTGAATATCTGATATAGAGAACACCAAGTCCACCAGTGGGTATGTATTTACAATTGGTGGTGGGGCTGTGTCTTGGAAATCCTCTAAGCAAACTTGCATCGCCCGATCCACAATGGAATCGGAGTTTATCTCTTTAGACAAACCAGGAGAAGAAGCTGAGTGGCTTCATGACTTCTTAGAGGATGTTTCATGTTGGAACAAACCCGTACCTTCGGTAATGATCTACTGCGACAGTCAGTCGGCTCTAGAAAGGGCACGAAATACTATGTACAATGGCAAGTCTAGTCATATTCGACGGAGGCATAAGACCGTTAGACAACTGATCACCACGGGTATAATATCCATTGATTACATTAAGTCAAAGGATAATATAGCAGACCCCTTGACAAAGGTCTTACCCAAATATTAGATGGCTTGCCTGTCTAGGGGAATGGGCTTAAAACCCAAAATATAAGGACCAATACAGTAGTAACCCAACCTTACTAACTGGAGATCCCAGTGATTTGGTTCAATGGGAAAACTAAGTTGTAAAGGTTCAGTTGATCGCTTCAGTGGAAGCATGAGCACTTCGGATAGTGATTTCTGAAAAGAAACACCAAATCCAAAGTCGTTCCCGCGATAGACGTTAAGTGCTATCTGCAGTATGGGTAAAGGTTAAGTTTTCAAAACCTGTAATGATCCTCAACAGTTGAGGTTAGGTTTTTGGGAAACTTTTAGTGGTTCCTAACACTTGTGAAGTGGGGTATAGCAGGATACCTTGTAGGAGACCACCTATTTAAGTGCGAGGATGGGCCACCTCAAATGAACGCACTTAAGAATCCAAGAAGTTGTCCATGGTCACAATGGACAAAACATTACGAAGAAGAGAGTAAGGGAATTTGTTGTGTTGGTACTATTGACTTGACTTACACTAAACACTGACGGTTCAAGACATCACGTTCACCGCGCAGTAAGTAAGTCCGATGGTATTTAACTATGGAAGGTTCAAAGCTGAAGCTACATCTCCTTATGCAACATCGGTCCGCTGAAATATTGTTGGAAATGAAAATGCACCATGTGAGTGCGCCAAAATCTCTTTCAAGAGGGGATTGTTGGAAATTTGCCTTTGGTGGAATTTGCGTCTGACCAACTTTAACGGCTTAAACACTAGTTTTACACATGTTGGAGAATCCGGTTCTTCACATGTGCATGATCTATTAAGTACGTAGATAACCGTAGGGCCAAGGATCGTCAAATTTCGTTGAGAAATGAAAGAGATATTGGTCCACGAAGTGAGGTGTTTGAAGCATGGAAAAGTGTGGTATGAGATCAATTCTCCCTCATCGGTGGAGGAAGAAAGAATTATTTTGTTTATAAGACTCAAAGTTGGCTTGGGGTTTGGGACCCCAAGGGGTATCCCATGTGTTTAAAGGAGGGAGGACCTAGATATGCTTCGGTTCGAGGAAAGCCCACACGCGCGCCGTCACCGCCGGCCCGTCCGATCCGGTTCCGGGTTCACGTGCTGTGGGATGTGCTTCTTCTGATATTATCTTTTTGGACCAGAGAACTTTGTCAGATGTACAGTTTGATCTCTGAAGTTTCATATATACAGTTTGGACCAGAATTCTTTTATATGTACAGTTTGGTCCCTGAAGTTTCAAGAAAGTCAGAATTGGGCAGAGAGATCAGAAATGTCAACATCACTCAATTCAGCCATTTATTTTGGCTGAATTACTCTTCCTAAATGGCCAATCCGTTGCACATCTTCACCATTTATTTTGGAGGAATTATTACCTCTATATTTGTCATTACTTGGCCAGTAATGACACTTATGGAGGCAGTTCATGAGCCTCTCCTTCAACTATATAAAGACCCCTTGTCACTATTGTTGAGGTACACGAAAATACATAAACAGAAATAGATTTCAGTCTTCCTACAACTTCCAGCATCATTTCATTACTCAAAATTCTTCACGGTAGCACTTGAGTTTCCTTTGCTCAATTGTTCCTTTGATGTTTTATCTTGGGAGACAATTGTCCAGGACGTATAAAGGATACATACGGGGCAATATTGTCTTAAAGACAGGGTGCAAACACTCGACTCAGCATACACAAAAACAGTTCCAGTTTCTTGTTCAAGATCATTGTAATTTCAGTTTATTGTTGAATTGTAATTTCAGTTCTTGTATTACTTAGCAGTTACTTGTAATTTCCGTTTCCTGCACCTCTGTATTCAACACATGTTACACTTTAATTGAGCAAATTTTCTTTTTTTGCATAAAAACCATATTTCGAAACCCTAAAAGGGGTTCCTCGGAGAAACTTAGGTGACCACATTGTACCATACATTAAAATAAAAAGTGCTTGGGAACAAATATTGTACTAATTAAAGCACAAGAGGGATCTAGAATTTAGATAGAGTTAGTTATATATATATATATTGCCAGGGAAGAGGAGCGGTAATGTCTATGACTTGTTTTAAAATATAAATTTAGGAAATCAATCTTCCTTAAATTTTATGTCCAATAAAACATCTTCACATATTATGTGACTGAAAAAAGAATAAAAGATCAACCCCAAATCTGTATCTTGTTGAGTCCACAACTAAAGAAGGAGGCGAAGCAAAAAATGGGTTAATTTCACCGATGGTCACAAAACATTTAGTGTAAGTTTAGTGATAATGTAGATTTTTAATTAAAACAAAATCATGTAGCATGTACACGTGGCTAAATGATATCGCGATGAGTCGATGACATCATTTACTGGTATAAAAATTTGGCTTTCTGGTGATTTATATTTGATAGAATACTGTGTAGGAATAGGATTTTCATATTGTGTATTATGGTAATGTTGTATAATTACTATAATTGTAGAATTCTTGTACAAGTAGAATTAGAATATTAGAAGTATAGTAGAAATAGAATTTTCCTTATTTGGAGATTGTAAATTGTATATATGTACCTATTCACTCAATAAGAATAATCAAGGCTTCTTCTGATGATATGCGCAAGTCTATCATGTCGCTTCTCAGTTCCGAATTTGCTATGAAATACTTGAAGCCCTTGAGTTATTTTTTGGGCATTGTTGTCACGCGTCATTCAGGTGGTCTATTTTTATCCCAAAGGAAGTATGCTGCGGAGATTATTGAGAGCGCTGGTATATCATATTGTAAGTCTACTTCCACTCCGGTTGATACCAAACCGAAGATAAGTACTACGTCTGGCACACCATACGAGGATCCCACTCACTATCGCAGTCTTGCAGGGGCATTTCAGTATCTTACTTTCATGAGACCTAATATTACTTATGCAGTTCAGCAGGTGTGTGTATTCATGCATGACCCATGGATTGAGCACATGCATGCGCTCAAACGCAGTATACGGTACATCCAGGACACACTTGATTATGAGTTGCATTTATATCCTTCTTCCGTCTCTACGCTTGTGTCATATACAGATGTTGATTGGGGTGATTGTCCTGATACCAGACGCTCGACATCTGGTTATTGTATGTTTCTTAGTGATAACTTGGTCTCGTGGTTTGCTAAACGTCAGTCTACATTATCGTGATCCAGTGCAGAGGCTGAGTAATATTAGGGACAGTTTCAGCGTACGACAACCGCCCGCTATGACTGCGGGTGTGTGATAGAATACCGTGTAGGAATAGGATTTTCCTATTGTGTATTATGATAATGTTGTATAATTATCATAATTGTAAAATTCTTGTACAAGTAAAATTAGAATATTAGAAGTATAGTAGGAATATAATTTTCCTTTGGAGATTGTAAATTGTATATATATACCTAGGATTATTTCTTTCAATATTTTCTAGGCAACTAACAGTCTAACACATGGAGTACATGGTTTTATGACTTCAGTGTTACAAATAATTAATTTAGTTTTTTAAATGTTATAAAAATAGTATTGTAATTTAGTATTAGACAGAATAAGTGTGATGATCATCGGTTAAATTAAACAATGCTTCTTTTGATTGTAGTTTTTTTCTTTCATCACATGTTAATTATCAATCTGATTACATGCCTAAGTTGATTAACGTTGTCTTCTTGTCTTTGCAGAAAATATGTCTTGGGACTTTGTTGTCGAACATGATAATTAAGATAAAAGGTTTTTGTAATTGCTTCCCTAATGGCTGTCAGTTCGTGAGAACAGGAAATTCACATGCAGAATCAACGGCGGATTTTCTTTGTGTTCTCCTAATTAAATTAAATTTAAGCACAAAATATATATATAACAGGGTTAATAATTTAGATGATGAAATTTAAACAACATTGCATCAGAGCAAGAAGAATCTTAAGTTAGATTCTCACCTTCACCCTGGACAAAAATTAGGAGTAACTTTAAATGTGTTAACTACCATCATAATCAAAGTTAATTTGCTAAACTTGCCTTTAGTTACACTTTTAGTTCAATCATATTTTTGTCATTAGTAAATTATCTCATGTTTGCCCTAATAGTTAACTGAATTTCAGCGCGAAATGGGTGGACGATTACGTATCTCAGTTCCTTAATGAAAATGTCCAAATTTACTCAATCTTTTTATTAATCACGGTTTAAAATTATCATTGCATTTGAACCAATGGTGAAGTTAGGATTTTCATTAAAGATATTCAAAATATAAAGAAGTAAACACGCGAAATAGCTAAGGAAATTCAACATCAACTATATATATACGTAAAAAATATTGACCCGGTGTAATTTTTCGACAAGACGATAAAAGTGATACAAATGAACCACATTACACCCTTAGTTCCGCCCATAATTGGAACTTCGTTAGAAGTCGAGAACAAAAACGAGATTTCTTCCTAAATGTGAGATGATATTAGATGAAAAATCTAAATGTGTTGACCATCATAGTAGAAACTTATTTTTTGGTTTTTCGGCTTGAAAGTGTCTTTCCGATTGAACTATGGCGTGCATTGCGCCATATGCAAGAGAGTAACGGGAGAGTTTTACCTACCACACACACATGCATGCACCTCTCTTTTCCACATGATTTCCACAATTCCATTCCCATTTTCTTCTGTCCGTTGTGAACTCGTGATAGGTCACGGAAACTTAGAATGCAACTTGGAAACTTGGAATGTGTGATAATGCTTATTTTAAAATGATCATATGCTTGCAAAAATAATATTTAGCTTGAGACTTGTCAAGAATACTGTACTTAAGAATATTTTCTTCATACATTATATAATATAATTAGGTGGATTAACAGCTAACTAATATATTAATATTAAAAATTTAATAATTAGAGTAATTCTCTAATAACTTTTACCTGCTAGGAGCACATTTTCGACTATTAAAGTAAAATTCTCTTATAAGAATATACACATTCGAACTTGGAGCCCAAATTGCTTGTCTGTGCAAGCCCATTCTTTTTCTTTGAAATATTCGCCAGTTTCCTTCAACAATTAAAATTATATTTTTTTGTTATCAAATAGTCCTGCCAGTACTATTCATGCTACTATGCATGTTAGTAATCAATTAAATGTCGAAAGTTTTGTCTAAAATAGTGCAGGGCTTTTGATTATTGAAAGCTTAACAATCATTTGCTTACTTGACAGTTGACAAGAGAGGCATATGAGAAATAGGAGCTCACTTGAACTAATATACCCTATATTTAATTGTTTCCTATGATAGAATACATGCGTGTAAACGGTGAAAGCAAACAACCAAGATCAACTTACATGTAATCTAGATAATATAAATCATAAACTAGATTGAAACACTAACCTCTTGAAGTTTTTAAACAAATCTTCCATAGCAACACTACGCGTCAATTTCACAGTCTTCTACTATGTATCATGAATATTCTCGGAACGAAAACACTCCAATGGCGAGTATTGCGATTAGGAAAAAAGTATATCTAATAGGGCTGAAAAGTAATACATATATAGTACAAGTTTTTTGGTAAACCCCTACAAAGAACGTGTGGGCTTTTCCTTGCCCCCAAAAGAATACTATTTTCCTTGTTCTAGTAAATTCAGGTACAACCGATTTAATAATGAGGCTTCCTATTGTGGTATTAATTCGAAATATGAATGAATTAGTCCCACCACAATAAACAACAATTTATTCCACTAAAATTGTAATTGCACTCTTCTATTTATTTTTTTAATCCTCAATTAAATACTTATTTAACTCCCCATGTTAAGATTACAGATATCAATCAATTAAATTCAATTACTAACAATTTAACTCATTGACTAATTAAATCTTTTATACTTTTGCTTAACTTATTTCATGTGACGCATATAAAATCCACCTGCAGGGTTCTCACATAAAAACTTATAATCATCCATAAAATAGTATCATCAATCTCAAAGTTGAGACATGAATTCTATCAACTAATTATCACTTCACAAAATGTTATCTAGTACTATCCAACTTATCAGGAATACATTGACTCATAATTGAGTCGTACCTTTTGATAAAGCAAAATAATGAACAAATCACATTGGTCATAATAACCATATCAAGATTAAGAATATAAGTTCATTTAATGAGTTAGAAAGGTTATTTTATATATTCAGTACAAAAACACTTATTTCTACTTGGTCTGTTCAATACATACAAAATGCACTAGCACAAGAAGTTGGAATAAGGTCATTCCCATAATCAAGATAAATTATATTTTAATCTTGTGCTACAATCATCAAGATATTTCGTCCAGTTTTATTTTTTTATTGTGAACGTAACTTTATAACTTATAAGAACCGACAATTTAATCTTCCGCGCATGAGCTAAAGCTCCATACATTAAATCGTCTACTATATAAGTAAATGAAACACATGTGAACAAATGATCTATTTAAAATAAGACTTTATTGAATTGAATAAATAAATAAATAATTATTCCATAAAGAATAAAACACAATACTATAACTAAACCGCATGGTTAGTAGTATATCCTAACAATCTCCCACTTAGATTCATGACCATGCATCTACAACTTTAACACCCATTTCTTCCACATGCCTATCAAAAGTCTTCTGCGGCAAGCTCTTTGTAAATGGGTCTGCCAAATTGTTTGCTATGCAATCTTCAAAATTTACACATCTCCCTTCTGAACCATGTCACGAATTAAATGATATTTACGCTCAATATGTTTACTCCTCTTATGACTCCGTGGTCCCTTCGAGTTTGTAACCGCACCACTATTATCACAATAAAGTGTCATTGGTGCTTGAACCGAAGGGACAACACCAAGCTCTTTTAGGAAGTTCACGAGCCAAACAGCCTTCTTGGTCGTCTCAGAGGCAGCCACATATTATAATTCCATGGTGGAATCAGCAACACAAGATTGCTTGATACTCCTCTAACATACGGCTCCTCCTCCTCCTAAGGTAAACACATGTCCTGAGGTAGATTTTCTAGAATCTTTATCTAACTGGAAATCTGAGTTTGTATACCCAATGGGTACAAGATCGCCTGAGTGAAAAGTCAACATGTAATCGTAGTCATTTTCAGGACTTGATTATATGTTTAACTGAAGTCCAATGCTCTCGCTCGGGTTTAGACTGAAATTTGTTAACTATGTCAACAACAAAGCATATGTCAAGTCTAGTGCATAAAATTCAATACATAAGACTCCCCACAGTAGAAGCATAAGGGACTATCTTCATCTTCTCTATCTCATCAGTTGTATTAGGAGACTGATACTTTGACAGAGAGATTTCATGCCTGAAAGGAAGAATTACTTTGTTGGAATTTTGCATGCTAAATCTGATTAGTATTAATATAAAGTGCTTTAGATAAATCTAATATCATTTTCTTACGATCTCGCGCGAGCTTGATCCCAAGGATATGAGACGTTTTTCCCAAGTCCTTCATTTTACAACCACTCCTTGACTGAATTCAACATGTTCCTTTGAGCAAGATGTCATCTACATACAGTACCAAAAATACTACTTTTTCTCCATCCCATTTCTTATAGACACAAGTTCGTTATCACACTGATCAAAACCAAAGGTCTTAATAGATTTATCAAAACAAGTGTTCCACGCCCTATATGTCTGTTTCAATCCATAAATGGATTTGTTAAGTTTACACTACATGTGACCATCGCCACTTTTCATGAAACCGTCTGGTTGTGCCATATAAATACACTCATCAATACTTTCATTAAGAAAAGTCGTATTGACATTCATTTGCCATATCCCATAAGTGTAATGAGCATCAATAGATAAGAGGATTATTATGGATTTAACCATGGCTATCGGCCAAAAGGTTTTCTCATAATCGATCTCTTCTTTTTTAGTAAACCCTTTTGCACAAGCCTAGTTTTAAAAGTTTGCACTTTTCCATCCACTTCTCTCTTTTTCTTATATATCTATCTACAACCAATATGTTTGACTTCCACATGTGGTTCTACAAGATCCCAGACTTGATTGGAGTACATAGACTCCATTTCAGATTTTATAGCAGCAATTCACTTTTCAGTGTCTATATCCTGTAGTATTAGCACTCTTAATGGATTTCATCGTAAGATTCTCCTAAAAACACACACCGATAAGGTTTTGTAATAATTCTTCCACTACGACGAGACACTGCAGGTGCAATTATACCATTTTGAATTTGTGGTGGATCCACGATATTATTTTGAGGAGCTGTAGGGTCAATGTTATCCTCCACACCTTGCGGTGCTAGGATGTCATTAACCTCTTTCTCAAGTACAGGTTGCTCAATATTACTCTCACTACTTTGAGGCAACAAGATGTCGGACAGTTGCTCTTGTGTGTTCTCTTGCCTATTGACATTTCTCCCACCATGATAATGCAGTGGTAGGTCTATACTGGCTGTCGGGATATGATCTTGAGATAGATCTTTTGTTATTTCTTTGCTCAATTCATGCAAAATAAGTTTGCTTCTAGGAACATGATTTATTAAATAGTTATTTTTCAGAAATTCGATATTTGTTGTAACAATCACCTTCTTTTCACTGGGACAATAAAATAAACCTCCTTTCGTTCCCTTTGGATATCCAATAAAATGCACACCGCTGTCCTCGATTCCAATTTATCCATTTTCCCGTTAAGCACATGTGCTGGACAACCCCAAACTTGAATGTGTCATATACTGGACTTGTGCCTAGTCCACAATTCTGCTGGAGTTGAAGGTACTGAATTTAGAAGGAACCAAATTCATAGTGTATTTTGCTGTTTCTAAAGCGTATCCCCAAAAAGACTAAGGCAGCTCTAAATAACTCAACATCGATATGATCATTTTCATAAGGGTTCTATTTCTTCTTTCTGCCACACCATTTTATTGTGGTATTCCTGGAGTAGATAATTGAGACGTTATTCCACAATCTGATAAGTATTTAATGAACTTTGCAGAAAGGTATTCACCATCGCGATCAGATCACATCAATTTGATATATTTTTCATGTCGTTTCTCCGTTTCTGTCTTAAATTTCTTGAATTTCTCAAAGCATCCAGACTTACAGCGCAAAAAATAAATATATTCGTATTTCGAGTAGTCATATGTGAATGTTTACAAATACTCAAAATCACCTCTTGTTTGTATATTCATAGGACCACACAAATCATAATGGATTAATTTCATTTTATCACTGGCTCTAGTTCCTTTTGAAGAGAAAGGTCTCTTGGTCATTTTTCCTTCTAAACAAGATTCGCAGGTTGGTAGTGCCTCCACTTTTAATGAACTCAAAGGTCCATCAAAAACCAACCTCGAAATCCTATTCAGATTTATATGACCTAGCCGTAAATGTCATAAATAAGTTTGACTCAATTCAGAAATTTTCTTTTACGTGGAAGATCAACGTTATTAGTTCTTTTGGTTGTAGCACATCAAAAGAAACATCAAGTATAAACAGATCATGTACTCTTGCAGCAGTGTAGATAAAAAGTCTATTATACTTAATAATACCAGAGCTATTATTGAAAAAAAAAATTATAATCAACATCTTATTATTTTCAAAACTGAAAGAAAATTCCTTCTAATGGAATGTACATATAAAATGTCTTTTAGTGCTAATATTCTATCACTACTAATATCAACTCTAATATCTCCTAATGTTAAATCTGGTGTTGGTTCGCCATTGGCTTGAAAAATGCAAATTTCATTCTCATTTAGTTGTCGTGTTTCCTGAAACCCCTGCAAGGAAGTGCATATATGATTAGTGGCTCCCGAATCTACACATGATGACATGGTAGAAATAACCGCTAAATAAGTTTCAACGACATTTAAATTTGAATTAGTTTGATTGTTACACTTAGCCAGATAGTTAGGACATTGTTTTTTGTGATGGCCAGACTACTTGCAGCGATAATACTTACCCTTAGGTTTACTCACATCACCAGCAGCAACTCCGGGAGCCACAACCTTGCGAGTTTTTTTCTTTTTCTGCCCGTCTTTCGACTTAGAAACAGAACCTTTCTCAATAATCAGCGTCATAGGAGGAGCTTGCTGCTTGATAATGGATTCTGCCACCTGCAATTCATTCAACAATTTCTCAAGTGACAAATCCATTTTGTTTATATTATAGTTCAAGCGAAATCGCTAAAATTGTCATGTAGAGTCTGTAGGACCATCTCAACTTGAGATTCCTTATCAATCACAACTCCTAGAACTTCGAGTTCGTTCAAAAGACCCATTATCTTAAGGACATGGTCCCTAACCGATGATCCTTCAACCATCTTAGTGTTCAAAAAGGCTTTCATGGCCGTCTGCTTAGCCGCATGATTTTGCTCTCCGAACATTTCTTTGATATTTTCAAGCATATCGTACGCAAACCCCATTGACTAATGCTGATGTTGCAAAACATTTGCCATATAGGCAAGAATGTAACATCGCTCCATCTCATCAACCTTAACCCATTTTTCATAGGCCTTAATCTGATCTTCCGAAGCACCTTCTCCAGGTTTTTCTGGGCACTCATCGATCAACAAAAAATTAAATCTTCAGCAGTTAGGACAATATCTAGATTTCTTTTTCAGTCAACATAATTCGGACCCTCTAACTTATTTTGGTTCAGAATGGAGGTGAGTGGGTTGAAAGAAGACATGATTAATTTGAGAGATATAAACATTAAATAGATCATTCATTACACAAAATAATAATAATATTCAAAACACACATCACACATACAACCATGCATAATGACCAGTTAGATTTGATAAGGAAACTTAACTATTCATGCATAATATATGAGTCATGCAAGATAAATCACCATATAAATTAAAATAAGACTAACTCAGATGGAGAGTAAACTGCTAATTTAAGTTAGGTAAATATCACTTTTAATGAACCTTAGTCCCATTGAACCAATGTGTAACTCAGTTGGAGAGTCAAGACAAGTTATCAATTAACTAGGGTTTAAAGCACAATAATTAACCATAATGAATATATCTGATGGGGAAGAAGACCTATGTCAACATATAAACTCATTACATTACTGTTATGTATAATGGATACTATAGAGAATGACCCCTACCACCACGATTTGATGAAATAAAATTATTTTATTTTGACAAAAAAATTCAGAAAACATAAAAATGCCCAAAAAACCATCTAAACGACCTCGGATGGCAAAAAAAAGGCACGCCCAAAGCTGATGAGTATTGATCAGTGCGTCATTTTCGATGAACCTACCAAATTTCAGGTCAATCGGAGTCCGCCAAAATCTGAATTTCGAAATCATGACCAATCCGACAGAAATAGGTTTTTAGCGTTTTAGGATTTCAAAAACATTCATATTCATTCATATCACATATTAAACCTATTTAATAACATTCGTGACTCTAGAAATAAAAATAATATATTTAATCTCATTTCATTAAACAACATTATTTTTTTGGAAACTAACATGCATTCAAAATTTCCAGATTCATTCATATCACATATTATAATTATTAAATCACCACAATAAGACCTGATGCATAGGTCTGTAAAGGATCTTATCATGAAATAAGACATAAGTATAGGATTTAAATAACAACCTTCAAGTTCTAAGTAGTACTATGCATATAAGATTTGACTATGTCAAATACCAGTACATTAGCTATTCACCAGTCCCAATCAGAGCTCAAGAAAAGCCATAACGCTTGACCTCAATTTGCGGCTAAGTATGAGCAAATGTACGGACATCTTTAAGAATAGCCTACTCAAGTATTAACATTACTCACAGTGCTTTGTACTCCCTTAAAACTTGAATTTTGTAAAACCTTTACTTATTTAAATCATATTCTCAGAGCATTCTTAGACAGTATAGGCTATTAGCCTATCATATGAAATATCAATGCAAAAAAATAAAGGGAGAGGGAGGTATACCGGAACGAAGCCAAGAACACAAGAGTTGAGCCAATTCCGATCTTATTATTGATTGGAGGATTTACAAAGCTCGTTTTTCTCTTTTTTTCTGATCTCTATACAAATGAATGGAAGTCCCCTTTTATAGACGAAGGCGGACTTGAACTAAGATTACAATCTACAAAATAAACAGTAAAAAGAATCTAATTATTACAACACTACAAACTACTTTGCGGAAAGTAGATAACTTTACATAAAGTAAGATAAGATTCCCGACAAATGTCACTTTCTTATCTTTGAAAAAGTAAAAGAAAACAAATGACTTTTCATAAAGTCGAATAAAACTTTTGATAAACTTAATAGTGGCCGAATGTGACCTTTACTTTCTTTTCTTGATAGGACATGGGTCCCTGCTGCTTTATTCGCTCATTTTTTCCTTGCCGCGTGAGGACTTATCTTCCTGTCGGGCCTTGGCTTTTTCTTTGACAGCTTCAATCAAGCCATCGAATAAATCTGTTGTTGATGGATGATAAGAATAGTTTTCTTCATCCTGTGAGTCTTGGAATAGTCCATCGTTCTGGGCTTCCTTCATTGAGGTCGTTGATGTCTCCGAATAAGGATTTTCATCAATCTTTTTTGCAAAATTTTTTACAAAGTCTGCCTTAATTTTATCAAGATAGGCAGTCATAAGTTCTTCCTCTGAAGCATGAGGATTTTTTAACTTAATGGATTTCTCTAATTTAGAGAAAATGGAATCATCGTCCTTTGTCTCAGTTTTGATCTTGTGAATCGTTTTAAGACTTTTTAGTAAGGAAGTAATTTCTCCCTCAAGTTCCCATCCATAAGTTCGGGTAGGATTTTCCGGATCTTTGTCTAGTAATTTAGACCAGAATTTGCAGAGAAATTTTCTCTTAAGACATAATATGCCTTGCTGGTTTCTTCCTGCCTCGGGAATCCATTTCCAGATCCATGGGGTTCCGGTCTGCAAGAAAAACATTAGTGATGCCGATCCCTCGACATAGTCAGAAGGGTTTTCCGGCGTGACACATGGTGTCAAATGAATTCATTCCTTATAATAATCCATATAAGGGGCTGGGAGGATCTGAATTTCAGGTCCAATGATATTCCACCAAGGGAAGATCCAGCCTGGTAATAACAAACCATTTTGGTTGTTTTTGAAAATATCTGGGTTTAATTTAACCCACCATGTATGACCATGTTTTTTGTTTTCATAATAAAAAACATATGTGAAGGCATCAATATAATCATAGTAATTGAAAGCCAACCGAATATCGGTTCTTGGAATTATGAATTCCTTGGATCGGAAGGGGCTAATTCCCCATTCATAAGGAGATATGATCTTCTTCAAGTAGAACTTAGAATAACTCTTTTCTACTCCAGGTTTATGCTCTGGGTAGGAGGTAATATCAGCTGTGCTTGTAGCTATGAGAATGTATTCATAATACATCCTGTTTTTCCCTTCTTGAAAAGAGTGGTAGAAATTTTCTACGTATCGATTCACGAGAATCCAAGGGTCATTCAGATAATTTTTATCTTCATGAGTAAGTAAGAGAATAGTCTCTTCATGAGGACGAACCAAATATTGGTTTCTATCTTCCTCTTGTTGTAACAGCTTTTGGGCATATGAGCCTTGCTGGCTAGAAGAAGCTTGTTCAACTAGCTTGACCTTAGGAATAGTCCTTGGGTCATTCTTTCCTCGACCTCGGCCGCGATCTCTGCGACCCCTACCCCTGCTCCTATTAGGAGTGGGTGGTGTCCATTGTGGACGCATGCTTAATCCTGCAAAAATTCACGAGTGAGAAAGTCAGGTAGTGAATTATCTTCACCTTTTAGATATTGAATTTCAAAATCAAATGGGGCCAAATGGGCCTGCCACCTAGCAAACATCTGTTTGGACACATCATGTTTAAAATCTTTTTGAAACATGAATTTGGCTGCATTGCAGTCCGTTCTTATCAGGAATTTAGAATTATAAAGATCATCCTGAAATTTCAGAACACATTTTACTATTGCAAGAATTTCTTTAGCAACAGTAGCATAATTCTTCTGGCTATTAGACCATTTTCCTGAATAATATCTGACAAGATAATCCTGTTTGGTCTGGGGATTGATCTGCTTGAGAATTCCTCCATAACCGATATCAGAAGCATCTGTCTCAATTATTTTTCCCCAATTTGGGTTAGCAAGCATAAGACATGGCAAAGCCTGGACGATCTTTTTGATCTTTTTTACTGCCTCAGTATGAACCTTGGTCCAGGGACCAGATTTCTTTCACCACATATAAAACGGCTGCGTCAATAGATAAATTCTTATAATAGGGAGCGATATAATTAAGGCTGCCTAAGAACCGTTGAAGTTGGGTTCTATCAAGAAGTTCGTCTGAAAATTTAGAAGCGAACTCGATACTTCTGTGAATTGGGATAATATTCCCTTTTTCAATATTATGACCAAGAAATCTTATCTTAGTCTGAAAAATACTCATTTTTGGTTTCGAAATAACTAAACCATTAGAGATAATAATTGTTTTGAAAATATCAAGATGCTTAATATGCTCTTGAACAGTTTTTGAATAAACTAAAATATCATCGATATAAACAGTGATAAACCCACTATAGGGGGTAAATACGTCATTCATGATATGTTGAAATTCGGACGGGGCATTCTTGAGTCCGAAAGGCATGACGTTCCATTCGTAATGTCCGAAGGGGACTGTAAAAGCAGTCTTGTACCTATCAGGTTCATGTACCTGTATTTGCCAAAATCCTGATTTCAAATCAAATTTGGAAAAGATGTTAGATTGATATAATCTACCCAATAAATCTTTTTTATTGGGAATGGGATATCTGATCCATTTCAAAACCTTATTCAGAGGTTTATAGTTAATAACCAGTCGGGGAACTCCTCGCTCTTGTTCTGAATGTTTATTAACATAAAACGCTGTGCAACTCCATGGAGAGTTTGAATGTCTGATGAGCTTTTTCTCTATGAGAGAAGCAATCTCTTTTTTGCAAATTTCCAGATATTCCATGTTCATCTGGCAAGGTCTAGCCTTGGTAGGAATTTCCTGTTCTTTGAATTCTTCCTCATATGGGAGTTTGACGATGTGCTTTTTCCTGTTTCAAAAAGCTGTGGGTAAATCGTCACAGATAGAAATGGCAAAATTATTTGCTATCCCTTTGATCTTAGCCTGCAATTTAGGATTTGTAAGCTGGTTTTCTACATTGTAGACCATTAGTTCTTGTTGCAGATAGTCCAAATGCTGCTGCTTGTTCTGCACAAGATTAACAAAGCTGATAGTTTTATAAGAATCAACCCAAGGGAAAGTAATCTGCTTTCCTTCATATGTTCCTGAAAAACCTTTCTCAGTAACATTGTTAAGAGGCATCAAACCATTAATAAATGGTATACCCAAAATAATATCATTAGTAAGATTTTTTACTAAAGTAAAGGAATGTTCTATGCAAACCTTGTTATGACAAATATATGCCCGAGATAATTTGTAGGAGACGCCGAAATCATTTCCGTCTGCTCCAGATACTTTCCGATTTGTTTTGGTAAAGTATTTTGTAGGAATTAATCCTTATCTGATGCAATTAACATCTGCTCCGAAATCAATTAATGTCGGAACATCTCTGTAGATGGCCCCTCCTTTGATTAGCAAAGTGATATGGGTGATCCATCTCTGACGTGTAATAATGCTGACACCTTCTGTAGGCTCTCCATCATTATCATATGAAGTTCCTGGTTCATCGATAATGGGGGTGTGGAGGTTCTCTGGTTCTTTCTCTTCATAAGAGATTTGCTCTAATAGAGCAATCCTGTTTTCCAGTCCACCATAATTTTTGTGGAGATGGGTTATCTCTATTTTGAGATCATGAATCTCTTCCTTTAACTGCTGAGTTGTCAGGATATTGCTACCGCTTCTCCTCTTCTGCAAGTCAGTCAGAATCTCCGAAAAATTATACGGAGGATCAATCCGAGATTTGATCTTTCGAGGCATCCTATCCTTTTCCTGGGCTTTAAGCAAAGCATCAAGGATTTTTTCCTTCTGGGCGTCTTCTGGAATATCTTTCAGAAGATCATTAATTTCTTCTCCATTGATAACGCTCACATTGAAGCTGGAGAACTGTGCTTGGAGTTTATAAAACTCGTCCTCTGTATCTTCCTCTTTGTTTTTCTGGCAATTACTGGAAGTACAGATACATGAGTCACTTTCCTCAGAGGAGGATGAATATGAATCCTCTGAATCCGTAGTGACGGATTTATCCGATTCATCCGATTCGTCGGACGGGATCATGATTTTCATTAAGGCATCTTTGATGTTATCATCAATCTTGAGTGTCTTTATCTTGTCGGCCTTCCTTTTCTTACACCGATTGGCGTAATGGCCCACTTCTCCACACACATAGCATGTAGTGGTTTTGGTTGTCATTTTCTTGGGGACGTAACCCTTCTTTTCTTTTCTGGCTTTCCAGAAGCGATCACTTGCTTCAGGGAGATTATAAACCCTGCTAAGAAAGACATCCTTATACCATCTGAAAGAGGTTAGGGTAGGACATCTATGATTCTGGAGAAGAGTCCTGATATTATCATAATTAGTAGAATAATTGCCTGTAAAATGATCTAAATTAGTTAAGATCAGGGTGTAAACCGAATTAGGGGTTTGAACATTACCCTCTATCTTTACAGAGTTGCTGATTTGCATCTTTTGATCTGGCGAGAGATAATTATCCCACCACGCTTTCAGTTGACCTGTAAATCCAACACATATCATTTTTGTTATGCTCAGCTCTGTTTGGTTATTACCTTTAGCAGCTGCGGCATACATGAGCATTTTGTGGCAGGTTCTGTGGATCTGAGTCTCAGCGCCACCGTCAATGTTCCATTCTATGATCTCGGTACCTGTATAGGCTGCGGGATCATTCTTCCATGTTCCTTCTTCAATAAGGACATCCATGGTAGTAGGTCTCGGATAGTAATAGCTTTCCGAGGCGTTTCTGGGAGCCCAATTGCTTCCCTTTTTAACTGCAGCGATACGATCGTCGCTGGTGGTTGCCGTATCTTCGGTGTTGACCATTCCAATTACGGATTTGGAAGTTGAGGTCGAAGGTGATAATTTCATTTTATCACTTAATTGAGATATCAGATTTTCGATATCTTTTGCTAGTGGACTTGTCTGGTCTTTTGCCAGCTTTATCCCTTCCATTGAAGCATGAGGCTAGATATTGGCACTGGTTTCCAGGGGCCTTTTAGCTCTTTCCTCTGCAGCAATCCTAGTCCGTTGTTCCTCGATCAAGGAACTGAGCCTGTCGACCTTACTATGTAATAAAGTCATTTGCTCTCCAAGAACTTTTAGACACACATTGGTGTGATTTCCTTGTTTGTAGACGTTGTTCCAGTTATCAGCATTGAGAACGCCCTGTAACATCTTCAAATAAGGTTGAGCCTGCAAATCATGGCTACTATTGTCCTTTTTAATGAAAAGGATTCATCTGGGGGATATAGACTCCTAAGAACCTTCTTTGAGTCTAAATGCCACTGCCTTTCTATAACATTGAAATTAGGCAAAGCATAATCTTCAACAAACCAATGAACAAAATATTTAAAATCTTGCTTGGCCTGTAACTCACCATAGAATTGTTCTGTAATCTCCTCTTGCTCTTCTTTTGAAAAAAAAGAATGGAACCAATTTCGGAAAAGCAAGTAATCAGAACTGTTGAAATTTTCTTTAATCAATTTGCGTAGGTCAGAATCAGGAGCATAATTCAGACCGCAGTAATAGGGATCATCAGGATAATCAACCTTCATGGAAATAATCAGTATAATCCGAATTACTATTTTCTGCCGGAATTTCAGCAGGAATCTGGTTTTCAACCTTAATTTTGTCAACCTTTTCCTCTCGAGAGATTTTGAGGGGGTGACGACTCTATAAAGGTCCTCATCTATCTGAGACGTCGAGGCTCTAGCAGTAGATGTACCAACAGTGTTATCCAAAGGGGATATGTAATAATGGGATGACAAGGATCTGCCTAATTTAGGCTGTTTTGCGAACTGTAGGCGAATACTGCCGTCAGTCGTCTGGACCACACGAGCGATCTGGGAGTCTATCCTGGGATGAACCGGGATAGCTTTTTCTATTAGCCAATCTTCGGGATAATTAATTTCATCCCAGCTTATAGGTCTTCTAGTAGTAATTTTAGACCTTTTGGCTAAGTTTGTCTCAATCAAGACAGTCTGCCTATTTCTCTTGTCGTCCATGATTCTACAGTTGGGATTCATGGTATCTAACACACGGAAATAAACACGATAACAGATACTCATAACCTCTGTTTCAGGCATGTATACCCATTAGCTTTCACATATAAAGTTAAAGCATGCAGTATATTAGGATTAGACAATGATAAAGTAAGATTGGGTCTGACATTAAAATATACTGGGCCATAGGCTAAGCTTGACTGTATAGCACTCATAAGATATTGCTTCCAGTTTAAGTTTCTGGCATCTCTTAGAACAGTCATGAAGCTTTCTGGCAAACCTTCTAAGGTTAAAGGTTTAAAAGCAATTTGCACTAAACAATATGCAGAAATTTGTAATGCATTTTTAGATATCTATCATTATCAGAATCAGAAAATAACTGAATAGTTTTTTCTTGGTTATCCATTTGGACCGATTCTTCTATCGTCTTAATAATATGACGATTTCGAAGGTTTTCGAAGATACCGAAATTATAAATTTCTTTTGTGGCAACAAATGGAATAGTCCATTTGTTTAAAGCATCAAGCTGAGTCGGAAGTTCATATTCTTCCGTCCTAGCGTTCTTAACACTATGTTTATAATTTCTGAAAACATTCATATTTTAATAAATAATGTCTATGAATACTCATCAAGTATGGCTCTGATAATCACCATATAAATTAAAATAAGACTAACTCAGATGGAGAGTAAACTGCTAATTTAAGTTAGGTAAATATCACTTTTAATGAACTTTAGTCCCATTGAACCAATGTGTAACTCAGTTGGAGAGTCAAGACAAGTTATCAATTAACTAGGGTTTAAAACACAATAATTAACCATAATGAATATATCCGATGGGGAAGAAGACCTATGTCAACATATAAACTCATTACATTACTGTTATGTATAATGGATACTATAGAGAATGACCCCTACCACCACGATTTGATGAAATAAAATTATTTTATTTTGACAAAAAAATTCAGAAAACATAAAAATGCCCAAAAAACCATCTAAACGACCTCGGATGGCAAAAAAAAGGCACGCCCAAAGTTGATGAGTATTGATCAGTGCGTCATTTTCGATGAACCTACCAAATTTCAGGTCAATCGGAGTCCGCCAAAATCTGAATTTCGAAATCATGACCAATCCGACAGAAATAGGTTTTTAGCGTTTCAGGATTTCAAAAACATTCATATTCATTCATATCACATATTAAACCTATTTAATAACATTCGTGACTCTAGAAATAAAAATAATATATTTAATCTCATTTCATTAATCAACATTATTTTTTTGGAAACTAACATGCATTCAAAATTTCCAGATTCATTCATATCACATATTATAATTATTAAATAATATTCATGATTTCAAAAATCATAAACAATACAATCAATCTAGTTCTTCATAAAACAACACTGTTTTCAGAAACTAACATGACAAAACATGCATTCAAAAACAACATCAAAACTAGGGTTTCTTGTTTAATAGAGTATTACATTATCTAGTTAGATGTAAGATGAAACAACGGAAGCAAACAATCAAGATCAACTGACATATAATCTAGACAATATAAATTATAAATTTGATTGAAACACTATCCTCTTGAAGCTTTTACACAAATCTTCCACAACAGCACTGCACGCCAGTTCCACAGTCTTCTGCTATATATACTCAATGTTCTCTGAATGAAAAAAACTCAAGTGACCAGTATTGCGGCTAGGAAAAAAGTATGTCTATTTGGGCTAAAAAGGCTTACATATATAGTACACGTTTTTGGGTAAAACCCTACAACAATGTGTGGGTTTTTCCTTGCCCCGAAGAATACTATTTTCCTTGTTCTAAAATATTCAGGCACAACAGGGACCGTGTATTTAATAATGAGACTTCTTATTGTGGTATTAATTCGGAATACGAATGAATTAATCCTACCATAATAAATTACAATTTATTTCACTAAAGAAATATAATTGCACTCCTCTATTTAATTTCGAAACCATCAATTAAATACTTATTTAACTCCCCATGTTAAGATTACAGATATCAATCAATTAAATTCAATTACTAACAATTAAATTCATTGACTAGTTAAATTCTTTATATTTTTGCTTAACTTATTTCATGTGACGGATACAAAATCCACATGCAGGGTTTTCACATGAAAACTTATAAGCATCCATAAAGGGGTATCATCAATCTCAAAGTTGAGACACATATTCTATCAACTAATTATTATTTCACAAATGTTATCTAGTACTATCCAACTTATCAGGAATACATTGACTCATAATTGAGTCGTACATTTTGATAAATCAAAATAATGAACAAATCACATTGATCATAATAATCATATCAAGATTAAGAATATAAGTTCATTTAATGAGTTAGAAAGGTTATTTTATATATTCAGTACAAAAACACTTATTTCTACTTGGTTTGTTCAATACATAAAAATGCACTAGCATAAGAAGTTGGAATAAGGTCATTCCCATAATCAAGATAAATTATATTTTAATCTTGTGCTACAATCATCAAGATATTTTGTCCAGTTTTATTTTTTATTGTGAACGTAACTTTATAACTTATAAGAACCGACAATTTAATCTTCCGCGCATGAGCTAAAGCTCCATACATTAAATCGTCTACTATATAAGTAAATGAAACACATGTGAACAAATGATCTATTTAAAATAAGACTTTATTGAATTGAATAAATAAATAAATAATTATTCCATAAAGAATAAAACACAATACTATAACTAAACCGCATGGTTAGTAGTATATCCTAACACCCTAAACGTACAAATTAAATATACAGGTACAAGTTATAGTTTATGGGAAAATGAAAGGTTAATGAATTTAAATTCGAGAAAACAATGAAGAGACAAGGACGTTGTTCAACCCGTTATGAAACAAAAATAGAAAATGGGTATTGAAAATATATATTTCATAGAGACAATCATTATTAGGGACAAATATACTTAAACACATTCGTATTATTAATAAGATTAATATTTATGGCATTTGCAATTATTGAATTATTGTTTGATTGTTTGCAATTATTCATATATGTGCATCTCTTGAGCTTACGTTGTCAATACTAGAGTGAGATATTAATGATAGAACGTAACTCTTAAAATAGCCTCGACTAATGATCATCGAGAATGTGATATCGATGATATATTATAAGTCGATATGTGATCTGCATCACATTCTTGGAGAATGTAGTATGTCTCACTTGCTACGAGTAATGGTTACTAGTGATGGACACATGAATACTTGTGAAAAGTATTGGTATACCCTGCTGATAAACTGTTTGTTATACATGTCTAGAGTGTTATCAGCGTGTGGGAGATAAAGGTCATCTGACTTGAGGTCAATACGCACCTTGTTTACAGAGTAATGTACTTTGACCCTATCCTAAGCTTAAACTCCTTATAGGATAAGATACGGCTTGTGTTTGGTGCATTATGATGTAAACTAAGGTGGTAGTTGGGCCAAGAATATGATTCATTCCTCGATTGGATATTCGAGAGAGCACTCAACTTCTTAGTGATATTAGGTCGACCAAGTCATTGGCCAATGCAAGAGACATATTCAAAATATGGTCTAGTTGTCGACTAATATAGATGAGATAAAGTGATCAAGCCATTTGGATAGACACATGACAAATTCTAAGCTTGATCGAGTGAGTCGCGAATGAAATGAATTTATCATCTCACATAAAGGTTATGTTTGTTGAATTCATGTAAACGCACTTCACATATTGAATTCGTCGTACGACGCAGTATAGGAGTCTGTATGGACCTTAATTGGATTAGTATCAATATATGAAAGCCTATAGGGTCATACTAGGTCGATTGTCTGTTCGATCTAAGGGTGTATTGAGAAAGTATTAAATATTCGTTTTGGAATCGAGATATTTAAATTGATAATAACTATGTGATAATTTCTATTCGATGGAAGTTATTTAATTGAATTTTAGATTTAATTAAATGTGCTGAATATATAATGACAAAACGATGAACGTCATGCGCCGCGACGCCTACTAGGCTGAGCCGCGACGCTGACCCGGCAGTGGGCCTAGTCAGACTGGCCCAATGCTCCTCGGTTTTTGGGCCAGGCTTAGAGCCCAACGCTAATCCGATTTTGACCTAAAATTAACTATATATACAACACTAAACCTCATTGATATTATAAGAATCAATATACAAGACAATTCTAGACTTAGAGTTTAGAATAAATTTTTTCTCGAACATCTGCCAAGATTTTCTAGCTTTCTTGACAGAGGAATACACTGTAGCAATGTGTTTGCAGTTGAAGGGAACAAACGTGTGTTCGCCCTTTAGTAAAGAATCCAGAGTGAATAACATGTAAGTGTTCTTGTTTAAGTTTTACTTTACAGATTTTTGATTGTCATATAACCATACCAGAAGACATTGTTGGATAAGTAAATAAAATTTTAAATTTCTGCTGTGCCTTTGATTATATGTTTTTGAACCCAACAAATTTCTACATGTATAAATAAAAGAAGAAAAATTAGAACTTCTCAAATAAAAAGTTGAGAAAAAAACTCGAACAAGTACTAAATGAAACAGAACTGGATGGCATGCTGAGAAAATTAAAATGGAATGTTCAGTGAAAGGAAAAATGAAAAAAGTCACAGATAAGTTAAAACTAAATGACCCTGAAAATGTACATGTTTGGATACTTTTTGGTCGCGGAATACCCTTTAAGGCATTGAACTTTAATTTTTGCCTCTCAAATTTAAATTTTTTAATTTTTACACTTCACTCAGAAATACTCTGAGATTCCGAATTCGAATCCTGCTCAGTCAAAAATAAAAAAAATCACAAAATTAAATTTAGATTCGCAAGGAAGATTTTGCCTTATGACTTAAGTCAAATTCAACCTTTAAGATAGAATTTTCATGCAAACTTTGTCTACTAAGGTAGAGTTTGTTATATTAAGAAAAAATTTATCAGAAAAAGGCGGCAAACCTCGATTTAAGGTAGAGTTTAGAACTTTTTTTTGTTCTTCTTTTGGCAATGTCGAATGTTTTATGGGAGAGATTTTGAAAGTGCTGGAAATGAAAAAATATTGCACGTTGAAATGGAAGAGAGAGATGGGTAGAGAAATGGGTGGCCTGCCATTGATGAATTGTTATTTTCTGTTTTCTCCCTTTTTATCTCTCAGAAATCATGAAGAAACCATTTTTTCCATCAGCCATAGCAAGAAAGAGTGGTTTTGATAAGAAAAAAATGGAGAAGAAGAAGGGAGGGGAGTGGGAGGGATTATGAAAATCTGAATTTTGTAATTAAAAAAAGGGAAAATGAATAAATTTTAACTAAAACACACATTTTTTTTATATTTTATGTTACATCAATTCGCAGGGAGGATAAATTTACTTTTAAAATAGTCCAGAGATAATATATCGTCCGATTAGCTAAAGTGTAAATTAGATATTTATGATATAGCTATGTATTTTGATACAACCTAACTAAATGTACCGGATCGTCACAATAAATTTGCCTTAGTCATAAAATTCACCAACTGTATAGCAGGGGCGTTATCTCATTTGCCTTGCCCAAAAACCAAAACATACTTATTTTGACAACTTAGGCAAAAGTGTGAGCAGATTTTTTACCAATATTATTGAAAGGTGTGCCGTTGCTAAATATAACCCATAACAGGATCCTTTTGACATTTCGGATTCGATTTGTTGCACTTGTATTACAACTTGTAGGCTACAAAAAGTAATATCAGCAACTCGCATACAGGCGGCTCATTGACTGCTGGTTTGTTGACCCTCGATGCTTCTCTATGCATTTTTTAGTCAAATTTTATAATTTTTCACTTGCAAATAGATGCGGATGCACTCGTAATATATGCATTTTTCGAAAAAAATCTACTAACATAGCATTTATTGGAAGTTGGAACTCTGATTTGATTCGTTTTATTTCTGTCAATCTGTATTGATCTCATTATTTTGTAATCAGAAGTGAATATAGCTGCAGAGAAATGGCGATGTTTATAGCGGCGCGTCGATTATCAGCTGGATCGGATTCACTGCGTTATACTTCTTGCTGGAGGTTTTTCTCTACGTCTTTCAGAGAGGAAAGAGATACATTTGGTCCTATTCTCGTCCCATCGGACAAGTTCGTAATTTCTTCTCTCTTATTTTCCTTTATTCAGTGATTTATTTTGGTCGCTTGTATAATATTTTACCTGAACTGGTTTCCATGTTATTCTCGTGTTAAAGTAAAACTTTGGAAAATATAGTCAGTTAAAAACTGAATATAGGAGGAGGATTATTGTAGGTTATCTTTTTTTTAAAAAAAATATATTAGTAGGTTGATGTTAGATAGGAAGGTATGGAGGTTGAGAATTAGGGTAGAAAGTTAGCAGGCAGTGGCGAATTTAAGTGCAAAAATTGAGTCACCCGACTAAACACGGTATATTATGTGTGTAATTCTTATGTCTAATACTAGTTGAAGGAATTCATGGTCAAAAGAGACTGAGTGGTTCACTGGTTAAGGCGCTTGGATTTAATTCCTAAAGTTCGAGAGATCGAACCTAACCTGTTGCACTATAAAGTTTTTTATAATATTTTTATCTTATCTTAAAATCAATGGTGCATCCATCCTCTAGAAATCCTGAATCCGCCCGTGTTAGCAGGTAGCTGAGTGTTGCCGTACTTTTAGTAGTACGATTTAGGTATTGTGTAGTTTCTTTGTCGCCTATGTGTATTGATATTTGTTGCTGCACTTATTTTGTACATTACTCTTTTTTCTTTCCTATTTTTTTTTGTGTTGGTTACATCTCTTTTGTGTCGAGGGTCTATCACAAACATCCTCTCTACCCCGAAGGTAGAGTTAAGGTCTGCGTACATCCTATCCTCCCCAGACCCCACTTGTGTGATTACACTGGATATGTTGTTGTTGTTGTTTTGATGTTAGTGTAAAAAATAATCATATAATGTAATGAATGGATACAGAGGATTCATATAGCCAGGCCAATTAATTTAGGATTGAGTACAAGTGATTGAATGATTGGTTGTGTTTTACTGTTTGTAAGGTTTGTGAGTGTTTCTAAGAAGAAAGTAGGTTTCGGAAGAGATTAGCTATAACTATTTCTCTCTCTCTTATGATAATGGTGGTGTGCGGTCAACTTGCACACACCTCAGACTATATACTGGTACTTGCTACATCCACCAGTACAAATACGGGTAATTTTGTCTGTCAAGACTTAGACAAATGGGAAAGGAAGTACCTAACTTTTTTATTTTGTTCTGTTATTAAACTCCGGTATACCAATATCCAGTCCAGCTTCATTGGCAACTAGGAGACAAGCCATAAGTATGTCGTTAACAAGAAGATTTATGTTGCTAATGGGTTTGACTGCACCTTGCAGTTCTTTTTGCCTTATGCACGTGTTTCTGTTCTGTTCTCTGCTTTATCAGTCTTAAACAATCAGCTGTCTTCATCATAGATATGATCAGAAGTTTCCGCATCTCTCCTTAACCAACTAAAACTCCAGTCAAGCGAGTATCCCAATACTTCAGTACAATCATAGATTTCTGGACTGACAATCAACAGCTATGTTAGAGTATCTGCTACACCTAACTTTTGCTCTGATCAACAAGGGCGTATAGATAACTAATCCAATTGTCATTCTAAATTCACTGTTGAAAGGTCGAACTTATTTTGCTAAGGTAGCTCAATATAACTCGGATTCATCCAAGGTGATTAGAATTTACAACTCCTTTTTTAACATCTTTTTAAATACTTTTGCAGAAACCTTTCTGGATGGGTGACCTTTAATCAATTTCTTGCAATTCCATCAATCTAACTTGCTGTTTCTAGAATTTTTTTGCTGCCTCACTAATCAAGAATGTTAATAGAAAGGGATATATCTAATTTATATTTCCTCATTTTGGCATAACAATGTTTCAACAGATAGCTTCAGTGGCTTGTGTAATTCTTCTTCTTGTTTTGGGGTGACAGCGGCATCCATTATCTTTATGATTTCTCTGTTAGGAAAATCTTGGAGTATAATAGCCTATTAACTTTGTTGAGTTTGTTCCTTTGGAAAATTGATACTGAAGGCAGCAATCTCCTTTCTGTTAAGTACGCTTGTTTCGCAATGGATGTCATTAAATTTTGCGATCTTACACAGTGGAGTTCATTGTTTTTTTTGGGGGGGGGGGGTAGCTAGGGTGCACCACGTGTCTCTTTACGTTCAATGGGTTGGTTCTCCTTCTCTGCTCTATATGTACATTTGATGTTGATGAGCTAGCGGCCTATAGTAGGTGTGAAATTTCACTCGGGTCTTGAAATTCTTTTGTTAGTTACCATGTACTGAGTTTCCTTCTAATTGTACCCTTTTTCTCCCTTCTTTTCTGTCTTTTTTGTATCTCCTTCAGGTTATGGGGGGCACAAACTCAAAGATCATTGCAGAATTTTGAAATTGGGGGTGATCGTGAAAGAATGCCTGAGCCAATCATACGTGCATTCGGTATTCTTAAAAAGTGTGCTGCCAAGGTTGGTTATTCTGTAATGTTATTCCCTTCTTAAGCTGTTGACAACCTCTTCTTTATCTTTTACATTTTATCAAAATTTTGGTATAGTTAGCTGTAAGCATGTGGTGATGCTTGACAACAATTGTTTTGGTCTTATTTTAAATGTGTAGTTATGATATTGCAGGTGAACATGGACTATGGCCTTGACCCATCCATCGGAAAAGCAATAATGCAAGCTGCTGAAGAGGTTGCAGAAGGAAAATTGAATGACCATTTTCCGTTGGTGGTTTGGCAGACTGGTAGTGGCACTCAAAGTAACATGAATGCTAACGAGGTAATCAGACGTTCATGAACTTGCAGGTCCTTTGAGGGCTTGTTCTAGACTTGAGCCTTATTAACTTCTTCAAGCAGGTTGAGGAATAACCTTAATGCTTAAAGTCAATTTAAAGGAATGGTGATCTTTATTTTACGAAAAAATCCCAATAATTTAATTTGTTCCTTGATCTATGAATGAGCACATCTTCTCCTCCTATAGAACTTCTCATCTTGCTGTTTTCTTTACGATAGTGCCCGGCTAGTTTGTGGCATCTCGACCATTCCACTGGGTACTTGTTATCTTCCACCATCCGATAACTCTACCCCCAAGATTTAGGCAAATGGGAAAAAAATCACCTAGTGTATTTTGCCTCTACTTGAATTTGAACCTGAGATCTCATGGTTCTCCTCCCACTTCATTGACTACTATGCCACACCCTTGGGTGCTACTTCTATCTTGTTGTTACTCACTTATTCTTCTTAAAGAAAAATTATGTCACTTCGATATGGCCAATTTATAAACAATCTCTTGTACTATGACTCATTTGCAAATACTTTCAGGATAAACTTGTCCCCTAGCACCTATAGAAAAAACTTGTCGCCACTCGCCCAACACTTTTAATTGAGTATAAACAGTCATGTGGGAGAAAAAAATCAAGAATGTTCTTTATTGCTCAACAAGAGGCAAGAAAAGTAAATTAAGTTGATTTCGGGGAAAGGGTAAGCAATGCTGAAATGTCGTCTCCCCTCACTTTGATTGTTTTTGTTCCATCCTCTATGGACTTCTCTGCATCTGAGACCAATCACAGTAAAAAATCTTCCTCATTTTCAATGTTATTGGGTTTCGATAGTTTCGAATTTGTCTGTGAAGCTTGAGAGATAGTGCAGATGGAATTGGGCTATATCAAGGGAAGGAAAATTGCATATTGAGATGTACTGTCACGACCCGATTTCTGATCAACCCGGGACCGGCACCTGGTGCCTTAACTTGACCAAGCGAACCATCTTGGCTTCTTTCTTGCTTCTTAAATATGAAATACTATGCACCAATTCAGTTCTTAAAGAACAAGAAACTTAAAATATAATTTGATGAAAGTATAGAATAATTCTAAAACTGTTCATTCTTTCTTTCCTTTTACCGACGGGATAATGGTGAAAAATTGATTTGTGACGGACCCGTGTTATTTTTTCCCCTTGTAATGATATATTATCTAATATCTTCAGGTTATTGCCAATCGAGCAGCTGAAATACTTGGCCATAAGCGCGGAGACAAACATGTGCATCCAAATGACCATGTAAATAGGTCGCAATCTTCAAATGATACATTTCCTACGGTAAGCCTCCTTTAATGTTACTTTTGTTGCAAGATATGCTTCTATTCTTTTTACAAAATTATGCTGACTTCTTATAGTGACGGGTATTTTCATGTGTAGGTGATGCACATTGCTGCAGCAATGGAGCTAAATAAAAGATTGGTACCAAACTTGAAACAGTTGCATACTTCACTAGATTCAAAGGTTGACTGTTAAGTTATCTTTTCACTCATATAGTATTAGAATAATTAGTATATATATATATATATATACACCCCCCCCCCCCCAGCCAAAAAGAAGAAGAAAGAAACAGTTGGTTCCAAAAACTTCTGAAGCACTTTATACCGCATCATGTGTTTTTTGTTTTATGCAATTGTGCTTGCTTGTTGATTAGATTCTTTGTAATGGCTGTATTTATGGTGAGTGGTTAGCAGCCAATGCGACTATCTTAAAGTTGTTTTTAACCACACTCTCTATGACACTCTTGTAATGATACAAAATTTCAAACTACAGGACATGGTTAATCAGATTAGACTTTACCGGCTATACTGGGGTAATGGTGCACAATGTTGCAATTCTTGCTTATTCAGTCATTAGTGCTCGAAACACAGCAACTTGCCCTTTTCAACATTGCAGGTGCAAATTGGTGAATTTGGTTGAGCGTTGTGATGAAGAAGAATAAGAAAAGTCAAAGACGCTAAAAAAAGTGAATTAGATCGAGCATTATGATATATCCATCTTTAGTTCCTCTGGAGTATTTTATGCTTTTTAATTAGATTCTGCTACGATACCATATTACCAAATCAAAAGTGCGGCTCAATCTTTTGGAATGCTTTTACAGTACAACAAAGATAAAATATCAACTTCTCTCTCTTTGTTTAGCACATTAATTATCTTCAAGTCAATGCTGTTTGCCCCAAACTTCAACAAATTTCAATGCTTTTGGATCTGATTGTCTCATCGCAGCCTGTTTATCTTAATTGGCAAATTAATTTAATCTTCAATGCTAATGCTAATATAACTCATACATTGTTTGAAGTCATTTGCTATTTTAATTCAAAATCTGCTGCTTGCCTTGGCATCTAGTACAATATATGCTCACACAAAATCTTCTCAGTTTTCATACTTGGTAATATCACTTCTAATTCCTTTAGTAACTAAGCCGCTTCACTGTCCATTTACTTTTACCAGTCAGTCGAATTCAAGGACATTATCAAGATTGGGCGAACCCACACACAAGATGCAACACCTTTGACTCTTGGACAGGAGTTTAGTGGCTATGCAACTCAAGTAAGCTCTATTGACATTCGGCATTTCTAAATACAAAAGTTGTAACTATAAGTAGAGAAAGAGTGTTTGCCCTTAAAAAGGTTCTTTGCCGTTGTAGGTGAAATATGGAATCGATAGAGTTTTATGCACCCTTCCACGCATGTATCAGGTTCTTTCATAACCCTTTTAATTTCCTTGTTCCTCTTTTTGCCCTGTTTTAACTGATAACAGCTTCATTGAGCAGCTCGCACAAGGAGGCACAGCAGTGGGGACAGGATTGAATACAAAGAAAGGGTAAGTGTTCCATTAAGGTTTGGTTGTGCTCAATTTCAGCCAACCATTCCTCCATTATTGGTGTGTGAAAGTAAAGGGAAGCTGCCCAATCCCTTGAATTTGTTTTTGTGAAATCTCTTGCTGTTTCACTCTTTCATAAGTCCTATTTAAGCCATGCCGTATGTTTTGAATTGTGGTTATGTGATGTTGCATCTCCACAGGTTTGACATAAAGATTGCTGCAGCAGTTGCAGAGGAAACAAATTTTCCATTTGTAACAGCTGAAAACAAGTTTGAAGCATTGGTAATTTCCTGATTCTTGAGTGTATTGCTTGTGAATTGAAGATTATGGTTGCTTGTGAATTGTTTTTGATAGAATACAAGGAGAATCAGAACAAGTATTTAGTTTTTGAAGATTCTGGCATTGACAGGCTGCTCATGATGCATTTGCTGAAACTAGTGGAGCCTTAAATACGGTGGCTGCCTCCCTTATGAAGATTGGGAATGATATACGCTTCTTGGGAAGGTATGCTTTTCACATGTGTTATATGATTATATCCTAAGTAGGTGGCTATCTTTTGTGGATTTCTGAGCTAAGAAGGATGTGTTCCACCACTTGTATGATTTTATCGAATTCTTTCATTTGGTAAATTCACATCCTTTCTTATTCAGTGGTCCCCGCTGTGGTCTTGGCGAGCTCATTCTTCCCGAAAATGAACCTGGAAGCAGTATAATGCCTGTAATTTCATTTCCTTTAGATCTGTTTGAAAGAATATGTATGCATCCTCTGTTCATGTTTAGCCCTTTCTTTCCAATCTTAACATAGATGACTTCCATTGCAGGGTAAGGTAAATCCTACTCAGTGTGAGGCTCTCACCATGGTCTGTGCTCAGGTAACATTTCTGTCCGATGGATGATGTAATCAAATTGTCTTGAAGCTTTAGTTTGACTTCGAATTATAGCATGTTGAGTTCTAAGACATGACATTTATATGGTTGGCTTTACCCTCTTTGTTTTCCAGTTTAATGGTTGAACCTTTGTTGAACTGCAGGTTATGGGGAATCATGTGGCTGTTACTGTTGGTGCATCAAATGGCCATTTTGAGCTGAATGTCTTCAAGCCAATGATTGCTAATGCTCTCCTACATGTATGCCCTCTGTTTTGTTTTGGTTTTATGTAAAAACTATATCAGATTATGGTATGCATTTTAAAGTTTAAGCTGAAGTAAGAGAGAAGCATGTGGGGTGGAGTCCAAATTATTCTCTTCTTCTGACTAATTTGTGGTTCTTAACCTTTCCATTCTTCCTATAAATAAAAAGTAGGGGTGGCAAAATTAGCCCATAAAAGCATAACCTGCCCAACCCGCTCAAGTTTGGCAGGCCAACGACCCTCCCAATTCATTCCATCTAAAAATTGGGCTGATATGTAATTTTTGGACGGGTCAATAACCCGCCAATTTATTAACTCAGCCTATTTTGATCAGCCCAACCCCCCCATTTGACACCCCTAATCAAAAGGCATGTGTGTTCATCGTTGCCTTAGTTCCATTGATGGTTTAGATGGACTATATCGTGCGGTGGCAGAGCCAGATATTTTCACAAGGGGGTTAAAAAGAAATACTAGAGTGTCACACTTGGGATTTGAACCTATGTCCTAAAGCACTTTTTGGACCCCCTTTGTCACTTTACTAAGTACAATTTTTCCTTATGTCAAGGTAACTCAACAATTTAATATACCAAAAAAAAATCTGCTTCTTCCCTATTTAAACAGTATAATTTTTCAACAAAGGGGATTCAATTGGACCCCCTTTCTTCAACTTAGCTCCACACCTGCTTATGTGTGATCACGGAGTCTGAAGAACTCCTTTTTTTGGGTTGTGTCAACAAATGTAATCTGTTGATTGGTGTTACCTGCTACTGCCTTTTTATTTCCCAAGACTGACATACCTCTCTTTTTGTCACGCTCACGCCCAGTCAGTAAGATTGCTAGGTGATGCATCTTCTTCTTTTGAAAAGAATTGTGTGAGGGGTATCCAAGCTAACAGAGAGAGAATTGCTAAATTGTTGCATGAGGTCAGTGTGTTTCTGATATATGCAAACTTTGGTGTCTTCTACTTTACAAGTTTTAAGCTCTATCTTATTGATCATGTTTCTTGCCTAACTTGCAGTCACTCATGCTCGTCACATGTTTGAACCCAGTAAGCATTCTATCAACATATTTATAGTTCATGCTACCTGTAGCAAATTTTACTAGTACTGCTTCTTCAGCGTAGTTAAAGCTGAACAGAAAAGAATGTTTTGAAACTGGAGAAATTTGACTGATTGTTGAAATGCTTGCCGTCTATTTTAGAAAATTGGTTATGATAATGCTGCTGCAGCTGCCAAGAAAGCCCACAAGGAGGGAACCAGTTTGAAGGTAACAGTGTATCGTCAATTATGTTTATGGGATCAACTTTCTTTTGATGCTAAACAATTGCCGCATACTTGAATCTGCAGGATGCTGCTCTCAGTCTAGGAGTCCTCAACAGTGAAGAGTTTGATCAACTTGTAGTTCCTGAGAAAATGATTGGTCCAACTGACTGATCAAATTCAGTAGTTCTTTGAAATGGGAGAGAGGACCATGGCTGTGGGTGCATCATATTAGCTGTGTTTCTGTCAATCAAATTCGACAGGAAAATAAGTACTGTGACACAATTCTTGAGGTTTTCTCATTCGTTACAATTTATCAGCAGTTGACTGTGGGAAGGCCTCCATTTTTGTAATGAGACCATGAGCAATAGCCAAGTAAATAATGAGCTGAATTATTTTTTATGAAGTCGGGCCGTGAATAATGAGGGAGAAAATCTATCTTTTGTAAGATGGAAACCATGCAGTTAGTAATGCAGGTTGGAGTGTTACAACTATAAGGATCTGAAGGTAAACCTTAACCGCAGTTTACACCAAATTTATAAATGCTTGACATGTTCAATCATGGTTAATTAATGCATATTTTCACCTCATTAAATTGCTTAATTATGGTTAGTTGAAGTGATTTGGTGTTTGGTTAAGTATTTACCGGATCCGAACCTACCAAACTATGTGAACCCTGTTATATTAGTTTAATCAAATTCAATGAGAGTTGCAACTGTTTGGATAAATCTACAGAATATTTAGATTCATGTTAACTGATGAAAAAAACAAGTGAACTGGAAACTTATAAATTTGAATGCTGGATTAACTTCACGGGTGGTCATAAACATAGTATGGTAAAAAAGTCATAAAATCAAATGTGGCAACCAAAAAATGTCCAACTTATCCCTATAATTTGCTTAAAATAATAATAGTTGTAGGCTCATTAACTTGACGCATGAAATGAGAACTAAGTTACACACATTATACTTTCTCCTTTCCTTTTTACTTGTTCAGTATACTGAATATAAATATTCCCTTATACTTGCCTATTTTAATAAATCAAGAGAGTATTAATTACTTTTCTCAAACTTACTCTTATCATTAAATAATCATTTCACAAATTAATTGGAGTACTAGTACTCAATTTTCGATCATTTTCAAAGTATCATTAATAAGGATAATTTCCGAACGAGCATTGCTGTGTCATTTTAGTCTTGATCGTGGACAGATTCAACACATTCAAAGTCAGTTGTCCTTTCTTTTTCTTTTTGGGTCAAACGTGGGCAAAACTAAGGGCACAAGATATATCCGAACTAGGGTGGCTATTGGGCCGGGGCGGGACAGGCTCTGGCGGGACGGGGAGGGTGGCCGGGATCGGGATCCGGCGGGACGGGAAGAGGTCCCGTCCCAAGTCCCGCCGGAAGAAGGGCCGGGATTTGGGGGACGAGTGGGGTCAGGTTGGGTTGCGGGATTTGTGAGATTTTTTTTAGACACTTAATTTAAAAAATATATATTTAAATAATTGAACAAGATAGTGAAAAAAACATCCAAATATTGTTTTTGTGCCTCTTATATTATTTAATAGAAATATAATTTTTTTGTAATACAATTTCAAAATTGCAACTTTGTTTCGTAGTTCAAAAGTTGCAAATCACATAGTAAAATTGTCATTAAAAAAAATACATAGTCAACCATACTCTTTCTAATTTCCTCACAATCTCTTGAGGATCTTCTGTCGGAATTTGAAGTTGTTGGTCTAATTGTTCGACGTCGTTTCCTGCTCCATCGGATAAGATTTCGTTGTAGTTGTAGTCGTATTCTTCGTTGATCTCTGGTTGACCGCACCTCCTACGCTCCGCTCTAATCCAATCTCTGAATAAAACTACAATTTCCAAGTTGTCTCCCGCCAATGAGTGTTTATGCTCTCCTATTTGAAACCTTCCAGCAGAAAAAATGCTTTCCGAAGCTGTTGATGATGCTTCAATATTCAACACATCTCGAGACATCTTTGATAGTATCGGAAATGTCTTCTCATTCTCCCTCCAGTATCTCAGCAAGTCTTCACGTCCACCTTCATTGACAATTGTTTCGTACAGTACAACACCCTACAAGACATAAACATCAAACTCGCTAATTTGTGAAGAAGTTGAACCACTATACATTCTATTTCTAAGGCATTGAATACTTGAGGCAGAAACAACATGTCTTTTATAAGGTTGCAGCGAAGTAGAAGAAGATGGTACAGAAGCTGGTTGATTATTTGCACTTTGTTCTTGGTAATATATATGCTAGATGTAACTTCTTCTCTAGTTGGTTCATGAATTGGTTCTTTATTTGGACTTGGAGGTGGAAGTATTTCTATACTTTCATAAATCGTTTCAACAAGTGCTTTACAACCATCTACTTTAATAGTCGGATTTAATACAACACCAATAATATAAATAGTGGGAATAGCAAAAAAATATTTTTTTAATTTTATAAATATTTTTTAATAGATGAAGCGTAAGATGGTTTTTGCATATATTCACTAAGTAACAAAAATATTAGAGCTATATAAAAATAATATAGTTGAAATAATAGGATAATAAATACCAGAAAATTCTTTAATAGCTAGAAAAAGTTTCTCTAAAAATCCAATAAGTTCTAAAAAAAATTCTTAATCATTATCTACAAGCATGTCCCTTGGATTTTGATTATGCGCGTTGAATAATAAAGTCATAGGTCTTTTATACATGTGAGCAACAAGTAGTTGTTCATACAGAGAATTTCATCTAGTCGCTACTTCTTCTCGATTTTTTCTATAAGGTAATCCACAATCATGACAAGTTTTTTTATACTCTTTGCGTCTTTGTTTTTTGTTACCTTTAAAATAAAGTTTATAGCAAATTGTACTTTGTCAAGAATGTTTTCAAAAAGTTTTAGGCCATCATTTACAACTAAGTTATAAATATGACATGCACTTCCTATATGAAAATTATCGGGAAAAAATGGAGTTCATCAAGTTTTTAAAAGGTTTACATCATAATCATTAGAAGTAGCATATCTAATGTAACAGTCATAATTTTATCAGTTATTCCATAATATTCACAAATTTCATGAATATTTCTTGCAATAAATAACCCAGTGTGCCTATCATCAATATATCTATATGCTAAAATACGATTTTGCATAGACCAAGTCTGATCTATCCAATGACATGTTACAGTTAAATAATCATTATCGTTAGTACTGCGGCATATATCAGAAGTGATAGCCCCTTTGTCATTAAAATGATATAATGCATAATGTAAATACTATTGATATTCATGTGCAAATTTAAAAACGTCTCTTCTAACAGTTGGTTTAGGAAAATCGTTAAAAGCATGATTATACGTTTATCTAATGTAATGAATAAAATCAGGAGAGGAAGGAAATGAAAAAAGGCAAACCCTCCATCGCAACTAATTTTGTTATATTTTTCCTATCTTTGTGTTTATCATATTTAGGACCTATAATTCCCCCCGTCATCGGGTTAATTCGACTCTGTACTTGATCGGGGACACTATGTGAACCCGACTCAGAAAGCATTGGCACACCCAATTTTTCATCCAGGTATTGATTATACCTTGCTTTGTGAGAGTTTTCTACGTATTTCATTAAATCTCCCGTCCCACCTTGACCTTTTCCGATTTTAAATTTATAAACTTCTTGACAAATTTTACATCTAGCTAGTTGATTATCAATGTCCTTATCAACAAAATTCCATCCATGTGATTTTAATTTTTGTTGACTTGGGCCTTGACTCATACTAGGGGGAATTGGAGACATTCCAGTTTGAGTTTCAGGATGAGACTCAGTCTGAGCCTGAGGTGCACTAGTGGGGGTGCACTAGTGGGTGTGTTATCTAAATTATCTTCTAATTTATTTTCTAAATTAAAGTCTGGTTTAGATGCAGAATATACTTCATGATCTAATAGTATATTAGTATTAACATCAAAAAAATCAGTTTCATCTACATGAGTGAAATCATCGTAATTAGGATTACTAGAAGATGCACCCTTACCCTTGTTACCCCTAGTATCTCTACCAGAAATAAAACGTCCAATTCGTTTTATTATAATTATGCAAATAAATAACTAAAGATAATGAAATTAAGTATGATAATTAAAATTAAGTAACACTAATAATTTAAAGAAGGAACGAAGGTACCAAACGCCGACGTAATGTCGACGTGTAATCGATGTTGAAAATTGAAATTTTGCTTGATGGATGATCTTCAAGCTAGTTGCCAACTTCACTATCAATTTTTGAACTCTGATATAAACGAGCAAAAAATATATAATATTTAGTAGGCAATGTAGAATTGTAGAGAGATAAATTGAGAGATTAGAGAGATAGTAGGAAGATTTGTGAGAAAAATGAAGAGAAAAATGAGGTATTTATAGTTGAGAAATAGGGTAAAAGTGTAAATATATTAACTTAGTGGTTAAAAATAAATATTAAGGGGGTAGGGGTTTATGGGGTGGGGAGAGGGGCAAAAATGGATGTTATAGCCGTTGCACAATGGCCAAAATCGAAATTTGGTGGGGCGGGTCGGATCGGATCGGGATCGGGACGGGAGGGACGAGCCCAGGTCCCTTCCCGAGTTCGAATCCCGACACCAATTTTTTTTGGGGGGGGGGCGGATCGGGGCGGGGCGGGTATCGGGATGGATCGGAATCGGACCGACCCAGTCCATTGGACAGCCATAATCTCTCCCATAATATTTGTCTATCTATATTATTAACAGATATTTTTAGGACAGAAGTAATATTTTTTAATCATATATTAAATATAAAAAAATAAGTATGAATCCATTTATTTTTTAAAAATATTCTTTTCAAAAAAATATTTTTCTTTGTATCGAACACACCATAAGTCATAGCAGGCCTTTGACCAGGTAGGTTGAGACAGTAACAACAACACTTGTGCTGTGCGTGGAAAATGTGTAGAGTTGCAGGTTCTGTGCACTTGAGAAATCGCTTTCACTGCATGTGATAGTGATAGGTGAGTGAACTCCCATTTGTGATTGATTAATTCCTCTTTGTATTGGATCCCATTACATAAACTTGTCCACAATATTTTAGGGTCTTTAGACTGAAGTCTGACACTAATTTATATTGTCCATCCATGATCTAACTATATATTTTATTATTTATATACCAATAGATCACTTGGTTGGATTATGGAGAGATTAAGAAAAATAATCTTAACATAAAATAATATAGGTCGACAGTACCAGATAACACTATTGATCATATTAAGTTATGCTGAATTTTATGTGTTGTGTTATGTTATGTAAGCCAAAATATGAAATAAGAAGTGTACTTAGTAATGTGGCTGTAAAAGTATTTAAAGACAAGAATTCCCTTAAAGTAAGTAATTTCTATATACTACTATTTATTATTGAGTTTATTCTTCACCGCATAATAATCCCTAATTAATTATTATTCACCACATATCATTCTTTTGATTATTATTCACAACATAAACAATCCATAACATTTAATTCCCCGTAACTAGTATATGAACCAAATGATTCTCACGAGTTCTTGCTTAGTTGATAATTAACTTTATTTGAGGTTGATCTCTCTCTCTCTCCAGGGTTATGTTTCTGTTAGACGACCTACCAACCAGTGATAACAATATTGTAGAATAGTATAAATTCCCTCGATAGAATTCTTTTATTAATATAATATATATATATATATATATATATATATATATATATATATATATATATATATATATATATAGTATATGGTTGTAGTCTTAATAGAATTATGATATCTATTTTACATTAATTACATTAAATATTAATTACAGAATATATTGTGAATATATATGGAATATATTCACTATCACACCCCCTCAGTCAGAGCGGAAGGAGGCCGGACGCTGAGACTTAATCCGAAGTCAAGGAACAATTGCCGAGGAAGCCCCTTTGTGAAGATATATGTGTACTGATACGAAGAAGGAACATTCAACATCCTAACGTGACCCATTGCAACATTCTCATGAATAAAGTGAATATCCATCTCAATATGTTTGGTTCGCTGATGTTGAACTTGGTTATGAGACAAGTAGACAACATATATGTTATCATAGTAAACCAAAGATGCCTTACGTATGGGACAATGAGGCTCAAGAAGGAGATTTCAGAGCCAACATAGCTCGGCAACAACGTTCGCAAAGCCTCGATATTCTGCTTCTACACTCAAACGGAAAAGTGTGGCTTGCCGCTTGGCAGACCACGATATAATATTATCTCCCAAAAATACACAATAGCCGGACGTAGAACGACGGGTGTCTGGACAGCCTGCCCAATCCGCGTCTATGTAGGAGAGCAAACTAGTCAGTGTGGAGGAATATAAATGAAATCCATAGTAAAAAGTGTCATTAACGTACCTAATGATACGTTTAAGAGTTGTAAAGTGAGGCTCCCTAAGATCGTGCATGAACAAGCACACATGCTGAACCGCATATGCAATATCTGGCCGAGTGAAGGTGAGATACTGAAGAGCACATACGAGAGTCCTATAAATAGAGGGATTGCTGACCAGATCCCCGTCATCCGCACTGAGTTTGGACTTAGAGTAGACGGGAGTGAGCATCAGAGTCGTCCCTGGGGCGGTCGAGGCGGCGCCGCCGCACAGGGCCCCCGGCCGGCTGGGCCTCTGCCCCAGAATTTTCATTTTTCTTTTATTGGTTTCAAATATTAAGATATGTATTTAAAATGCCTCCAATCTTATCAGTGAGAGTTGTAGCCTAGTGGTTGAGAGCTCCCTTCGAATGTCCTTCCCTAGTGAGAGGTCGCGTGTTCGATTTCAATGAGCAGCGACAAGTTTTTTTTTTAAACACAAAATCAAACTTGGCCCCAAGTCCCAACCAGTCGGCCCAAGTCCCAAACAGTTGCCCCTCCCCCCCCTTTAAACAAAAAGCAAACTTTTTTTCTTTGTTTAATTTAAACACAAAAAAAAAACAAATTTGGCCCCAAGTCCCAACCAGTCGGCCCCCTCCCTCTTTAAATAAAAAAACAAACAACCATTGGGTTTCAAAAAACAGAGAGCATAAAAAACACCACAAATACAATCCAAAAAACATAGAGTATTAAAGAACTTTTTTTTATTATTGATTAATTAGTTAATTTTAATTTTTCATGTGAATAAAAAAGGATCTCTTTTTGTTTATCACATCGGGCCCTTAAAAGAATAGGAATGGCTCTGGTGAGCATGATCTTATAATTTTCCATTTTAGGGGGTAGACGATCTCCTATGCATACTTACGTTGACACAAGAATATGACATGTACGGATCTGGTCACTGATATCCCAAAAAAATAACTCAACTTACCCAAGTTAGTCATAGCAAATTCGGACTTGAGTAGAGCAATGATCTTGTGCTTCAGGCCATCTGAAGAAGCTATCAGAACAATATCATCCCCATATAACAGAAGGTAAGCTGTGTCAGTTCCTCGATGAAAAATGAACAATGAATGATCACTTTTGCTTCACACAAAGCCGATCTGTATGATGTAAGTGGCAAACTGCTCATACCAAGCCCTGGGGCTTGTTTCAACCCATATAGCGACTTACAAAGACGACAAACATGCTTAGGGGCCTACGGACGCACAAATCCTGGCGGTTGATGCATATAAATAGTTTTTTTCAAATCCCCATGTAAGAAAGCATTATTGGCATCAAGCTGTTGAATAGACAATTCTTCTCCATAGCGATGCTCAAAACCGTGCTGATGGTAGATGGTTTAACCATTAGACGGAAAGTCTCACCACAATCAACACCCTCGTGTTGCCCTGTGCCATTTGCCACAAGCTTGGCCTTGTGACGTTCAAGGACGCCATTATCTCTGAACTTATGACAAAATAGCCACATCCAACAGATTGCATTCACCCCCTCAGGCCACGGAACAAGATGCCAAGTGCGTTGTGAAGTAAGCGCATTAAACTCCTCATGCATAGCCGCATTCCAATTCGGGTCAAGTTTGGCTAATGTTGTGTTTTTAGGTAGTGTGAAGATGGTTTGAGTGGACAAATTAAAATGGACTTTTGATTTGAAAATTCCGTGCTATGCACGGGTTTCCATACAGTGGGTTGGGGGCTAGATTAGGTGAGGGGACGGTAGGTGGGGACTGCGAGTTGGGATGGTTAGTGGCAGGACTGGGCTGTGAGGTATTGGGCTGGGCAGTTTCATCACTGGATTGGATGGTGGGACTGGGCTGTGAGGTATTGGGCTGGGTAGTATTGTAACTGGCTAAGCCGTTACGGTAATGGGCGACGAGGCAGGGTAAGTCAGACCGGGTGTAGTTAGTGGGGCCGACAGGTTGGGTGACGTGGCAGTAGGGTCCATAGTTGGGGGTGATGGGTTTGTATTTGGCCAATATAGTGCATTTTAAAGTAGAGGGAATGTGTCTGAGTCATCAAGAAAACCGTAATCAGTGACTTTAAAAATTTGGATATTGGCAAACGGGAAGACGTTCTCATCAAACGTGACATAGCGGGAGACTAGGACTTTACTTGTGGATAACTCATAGCACAAGTACCCCCTATGGTTTGATGGGAAACCTAGGAAGACGCAAGGGGTGGAGCTAGGCGCTAATTTGTGAGGGACCGTGGAGGCAAGATTTGGGAACAATGACAACCGAAAATTCAAAGGTGATTATAAGAGGGGATCAGACGGAAAAGGATTTCGGTAGGTGTCCTATTTTGGATCGTACGGGTAGGTAAGATGTTAAGAATGTATTCTATCATTTTAATGCATATACCCAAAAGGTAGGGGGGAGACGCATGAAAAAAGAAGGTATGAATCATATTGTTAATGGTGCGGAGAATTCGTTCCGCTTTACCATTTTGAGGAGACGTCTGAGGACAAGAGAAATGAAAAACCATGCCATTAGTCGCACAAAAGTTATGAAAAGAGGAGTTATTGTACTCACGACCATTATCGCATTAAACTGTTTTGATGTTTTTTTTCAAATTTTGTTTTAACAAAAGTACAAAATTCAAAGAATTTGGAGAAAATTTGAGACTTAAGTTTAATCGGATAGACCCAAAGGAAGTGAGAAAAATCATCCAGTAATACCAAATAATATTTATGACATAGGTTGCTAGATATAGGTGATGTCCATAAATCTATATGAATAATATCAAAGGGAGAGAAAGTAATACTTAAAGAATACGTAAATGAAAGTCTAACATGTTTTTCTATATGACAAGAAGAGCAGCTATGGGAAAATTTCTCTTTATTACATTGAATTAAATTGCGATTTGTAAGAAAATAAAAAACATGAGCCTAGATGACCAAGTCTACTATGCCACGTTGATGGAGAGATTGCAGCTAGAGCGGTGGGTGGAGTGACATGGGCAGCGGACGTGGATAGGAAAGGATAGATGTCCTCCGCACTATTGCATCTCGTAAGAAGTCTCCCCGTACATAGGTCCTTCACAGAAAAACCAAACGGATCAAAGTCAATAGATATGGAATTATCAGTGGCAAATTTTCTAACAGATATTAGGTTCTTAATAATGTTAAGGGCATATATGATGTGTTTAAAGGAGTAGTAGGGGTGCAGTAATGGAGTTAGTATATGGTCAAACTCTTGAATTGGAATGCGATAATAATTTCTGACCATAATAGATAGAAGAGTATTTAAATTGCGTAGTTGAAGAAGATTACCAGAATTGTTGGTGAGGTAAGACGTGACACCTGTATCCATATACCATGCATCGTCGGGCTGCTGAATATTTAAAGTACCGAAAGCCTGTCCCATATCTATCGGCTGCTGGGGCGATGTGAAATGGGCCTGCCTGGCGAGCCGCATGATGGGATCCCAGGATATTGGGCCTCTACTGAGTCCACTGATGCTGGTGGGCCACTGGAAAGCTGTCGGTGGGTGAGGCCCAGTTACCGTACAATGGCCAAGGCAGTGGGCTGACCCACTATTGCGATTGCTGGGCCTGTTGTGGATTACTTGGATTGTTGGCCCAATTCCCACGACCTCTACCTTTTCCTCCTCGGTCACCCCTGCGGCCCTTACCTCTACCACCATCGTGGTTGTTTTACGACGGGTGGTGGTAGGAGTGTGGTGGCTGACCGGCGGGTGTGGCAGTAGTGGCGTCAACTACTAAAGCCTTGGGATTGTGTTTGTCCTGTTTTGCTCATATCGTCTCTTCTAAAAACAACTGGGATAGGGCTTTGTTGAAACTCGATAGGGGATTGGATTGTTGGATCATCGTAGCAAGGGTGTCGTAGTCACCTTTCGACAAACCATTAATCAATTGTAAAACCATCTTTGTGTTTGAAATTGGATTGCCCACATTAGATACTTGGTCGGTAAGCAATTTTAGATATTTGCAGTAGTCAATCATATTTGCAAAGTTTTTAAGACGGGTGGTGTTGAATTGCTCCTCAAGATACACAACACGTGTATGTTTGTTGTCTTGAAAAATCTCCTCCAACTGTGTCCATAACTCGTGGGAGGTGGCCTCAGTCTTCATACTAGTATGAAGTAAGTCCTTGGAGATAGTGTCATAGATCCATTGCTTGACGATAGCGTCAAGTCGCCTCCATGTCATGTCATCGACGTCGGGAGGGCGAGGGTAAATGGTATCAATGTGGTCAAGCACGTTGTAAACACATGCATGAATATGAAAGAGTTCAACCCATGATGTGTATTGTTCATCCTCCTGATCAAGAATCAACGGTATGAAGTTCTTGATATTGGTTATGGCGAAAGTCGGATGAAAGGCGGTGGGGGTGGAGGGATGAGAGGGATTTGTGACGTTATGTGTTGAGAAAGCGGAAGCAGGAGAATTCATTAGGGTAGACGAAAATTGGTGGAAGAAAATTGGGTGTGGGGCTGCCGTATATCAGATGTATAACAGCGGTATACATGTTTGCTTTGGTGATATGTGTCTCAGGTTAGCTGTCTATCGCCTGTATACCTGACGTATAGAGGCGAGAAAAGAGGAATATGGGGGCTGGGTGCTATGTATATCTCGGTATATCAGCGGTATACAAGTTTGTTGTTAGAAGATGGGGAGAGATGAGGGTTGCATATCACGATATATCGGGGGTATACATGTTTGTTTGTAAAGAAGAGGTTGTACATCACGGAGAAATAGGGTATACAGGATGTATATCACAAAGGAGCAGTGGTATATGGGGTTGTATACGATCGATTTTCGATCGGAAGAGGGAGGCGGAGAAGAGGGGTACGACGGTCACACTACGATTTAGGGCAGGGAGAGATTTTTGGCTCTTGATACTATGTAGAATAATGTAAATATCATTGATGGAGTTCTTTTATTAATGTAATATATATATACCTGGCATATAATTGTAGTCCCGGATGCGTTACAATGTTAAATATAGTTAATCAATCATTTGGCACTCATGATTTTAGTTGATTTCTTGCAATCATTTCGTTTTGGCATACTTCCCTATTAGTATTATAATAATTGTGTTTTGTCATATCATAAAGTTTCCTATTTACACCTCCCCCTAAAAAAAGGAACTTGGTTGACATTTTAGTAAAACTAAAGTTGAGCACGGATCTAATTGGAACTTATTTAGGCCAGCACGATATATATATATATATATATATATATATATATATATATATATATATATATATATATATATATATATATATATATATATATATATATATATATATATATCTCATCTTATCAAGAGCAAAGATCAAGTAAATTTTCTATATCAAGTAGCAAATCCAAATGGAGAATTCAAAGTGGGATTTTGAGTTATTCTAATTTACCAAATACTGCATGCCTTGATGTTAATTGTCGATACTGAAGATCAACGAATTTCTATATTAAACGTCAAGAATCAAGATATCTTCATAAATTGAATATTATATATGAATTCAAATTAATGAATTGGTTGAAACACGGAGAATTTTATTATTTTAAGTAAGTGGTATCCAATTACGTAGGCAAATTGGCTTGACTGGAGATGGAAACCTGATAATTAAGGCAGCATAAATTAAAATTTTTAAGTGGGTTAATAACACCTCTGATCCTTAGTTATTGAGTTTTTTAAATATTAGTCATTGTAATATCTCCCAAGTACATGTAACCTTCAATTACTTAAAATTTGTATTTTTAGTTCATTTGCTTATGAATATTCAAATACTTTCAAATGACAAATCATTTCGCTTTTGATTTATCTATGTGTTATGTTATAAATGCTATGTTTGAGTGTAATATACTTTTAAAATAGATCAAATATAATATATTTCTTACATAAAAGAACTAAATGCACATGTTACAATTATTTGAAGGTTAGATATGTTAAGTTATACTCCCTCTGTCTCAAATTATTTGTCATGATTACTAAAATTAGTTATCTCAAATTATTTATTGTTTTAAAAGTTTAAGATATAATTAATTATTTTTTCTCAATTTTACATGTTATTAATGAAGATAACACCTAAATAAAATAAGTATTTAATAGAGAAATTATAAATTAAACACAAATAAGGATAAAATAGGCCAAATATCCATCTAATTAATATCTCTGAAGTAAGATGTAAACAAAAAAACAACAAATATTTTGTGGAAGAGGGAGTATATTACAAGGTCCGAAAATAAAATTTATCGATCACCGAGGACCTAAAAAAAAGTACTATTCTCCCTTGACAAAAAAAAAGTTGTCCATGGTGTTCGAGCAAAACTAGCCTGCATGTAAAAGTAGCAAATGGTATTACGTCTTATCTTTGCCTTTTCCTAAATAAAAAAGAAAAAGAAAAAGAAAGAACGTCTAATTAGATGGCACACGCGTGCGACTCACTTGAACCGCTAAAGAAAAGTCCAACAATCCTAAATCCAGGCAAGGGAGATGTATGTAATATAAGTACGGGTGGGAAAAAAATTCGGAGAACCGAAAAAATTGAATAGAATCGAAATTCAATTTGGTTTTTTCTCGTTTTTTTTTTGAAAAATCGAACCGAATCATGATTTAATGAGTCGGTTCGGTTTTTTTTATTTTGGATATGAACCGAACCAAAAAAATCGAATTAAATATATAATTTTTTTTATTTTTTATTTTAGGCTACTACTATCTCTTGAATCATAGTCATTGAAACCAATCTATGAAACTTTTATGGAAGTCGCATGCGGCATGAACTTGATTAACATATCACGGAAGCATTGACATAAAATGTATGGAGAGAAAATAGTTGTAAATTGGTAAAACTTTAAATGATCATAACTCTGCGCTCGGATGTCCGTTTTATCCGATTTTTTTTATTTTGCGTATTTTTTCGAGATGGGGCCGGTCAAACCGCCAAAAGGTTTGGCGGTTTGGCACATCCAATTTTTAGAAATACGTCAGTTTTTCCAATCAATTTGTGTTTTCCCCCAAATCGATTTCTAATTTTTCTTTTTCTTTAGTAAACATATCACGATACACAATAGATTTCAACGTCGAAATTTCATGATAGTGTAGATGTGAATGTCAATTTCAGTTTTGGAAATTCAATTTTTTTTTAAAAAAGTTCCTCGACCCGACCCAACCAGACCCATTAGAAAAAACCGATATAATCCGATACGTTCGGCGATATAAACCGAACATATCGATTTTTTTTATATAAAAAAGTTGTATTCGCTTTTTTTTTTTTAAAAATGATTTTTATTCGGTTCATATTTTTCGGATACAAAATCGATATATGCCCACCCCTAAATATAAGGCTTCTAATCGGTAGCTAAATTAATCGTTTAACTAATTAGATGGCACACACGTGCGACTCACTAAAGATTTTTTTTTTCTCTCTTTCATTTTTACATACCTAATTCGAAGAGTAGTGGATATTACTTTTGATTAATTGGAATCTGCGATAGTTCAGTTAGATTATTGATTATGGGATTTTATTACAAGTTGAAATTTGACGTTTAAAAGTAATTTTAAAATATTTGTATTGCTTCATTCGCAATACGAAAGTGTAAAAATATATTAATCTTCCTTGAAGAGACTTTCTCATAAATACAAATATATATATATTATATAATGTGTAGAACCCTAGTATAATAAAAATCATCTACTTACCATAATTCTACATCACTAAATATTTACACAATACATGGATATATTCTAATTATGGTGGTGGGATTGAATTGAGATTCTAGTACACGTCTAGTACACGTTAATACACCCCCTCAATCGGAGCGGGATGAGGCCGGATGCTGAGACTGGATCTGAAGTCAGTGAACAGCTGTCTGGGAAGATCCTTCGTGAAGATATCCGCATACTGATAGGACGAAGGCACATGCAATGTCTTAACGTGACCTAGAGCAACCTTCTCACGGACAAAGTGGATGTCCATCTCAATATGTTTGGTTCGCTGATGTTGAACCGGATTGTGAGATAAATAGATAGTGGATATATTATCACAGTACACTAGAGACGCTTTACGTAATGGACACTGAAGCTCCAAGAGAAGGTTACGGAGCCAACAGATCTCATCAACAACATTAGCAACTCCTATATACTCTGCTTCTGCACTCAAACGGGATAACATGGTTTACCTCTTGGCAGACCACGAGATGAGATTATCACCCCAAAAATACACAGTAGCCAGATGTTGAGCGTCGCGTGTCCGGACAACCAGCCCAATCAGCATCTGTATATGACAATAACCTATTCAGTGCGGAGGGGTATAGGTGTAACTCATAATCAAGGGTGCCCTTAACATATCGAATGACACATTTAAGAGCAGTAAAATGAGGTTCCATAGGGACATGCATAAACAAGCATACTTACTAAACAACATAGGTAATATCAGGTCTGATGAAATTGAGGTACTGAAGTGCACCTGCGAGACTCCTATAAAGAGTAGGGTATGTTACTGGATTACCATCCACTGCACTGAGTTTTGATTTAGAGTCAACCAGAGTGGATATGATTTTGCAATACTCCATCTTGGCCCTGTGCACGATCTCTACTGCATACTTACGCTGTCAAAGAACATAGTGTCAGCAGATCTAGTCACTGAGATCCCCAAAAAATAACTCAACTTCCTCAAGTCAGTCATAGCAAATTCGGTTTTGAGTAGTGCGATTATCTCATTTTTCAACACATTGGAAGAAGTAGTAAGAACAATGTTATCCACATATAACAACAAATAAGCAATGTTACTGCCTCTATGGAAAATGAATAGAAAATTATCACACTTGTTGCATGTAAACCCAATTCGCATAGTATACTATGCAAAGCGATCATACCACGCTCTAGGGGCATGTTTCAAACCATAAAGTGACTTACGGAGACGGCAGACATACTGAGGGGTTGCTGGATGGATAAAATCGGGTGGCTAGTACATGTAAACAATTTCTTTTAAATCCCCACGTAAAAAGGCATTTTCACATCAAGTTGATATATTGGCCAATGTTTACCCATAGCAATGCTCAAGACTATATGAATGGTAGCCGGTTTAACAACTGGACTGAATATCTCACCACAATCAATACTCTCCTGTTGATTAGTACCATTAGCCACAAACCTTGCCTTATATCGTTCTAGGTCACCGTTGTCCCTGTATTTGTGACGAAAAATCCACATGCATCGGATCACATTCATCGCCTTCGATCGAGGAATCAAATCCCAAGTGTGTTGTTTCGTTAAAGCATTAATCTCCTCACACATGACCACATTCCACTTTGGGTCTAGTTTGGCTAGTTTGGGGCTTTTTGGAATTGGGGAAATGATTTGTGTGGAGAGGTTAAATTGGACTTTGGGTTTAAAAATTATGTTTTGGGCACGTGTTTCCATATGGTGCAAGGTAGGTGGTTGGGTGTAGTTGAGGGTCGTCGGGTCAGATTTACTAGGTGTTGGTTGATTCAGGTTTTGGTTTGGGGTGTCGTGCTGGTGATTGGTTTCAGAGGCGGGTGAGATCGGAGTGACCGATCTGGGTAGATCGTAACTGGGCACAATGTCGGTGGTTGGGTGGGACTGGTGTGGTGGTGTATTGAATTGGGGTTGACCGAGACTGGTAGTGGTCGACGAGGTTGAGTGATGGGTCGGTGGAGGGTGGGATTGGTTGGTTTGGATGGTGGTGTCGGTACGACTAGGGATTCCGGTGGGTAGTGTGGGTGGTGTGGATGTTGGGGTTGTGGGGTTGATACATCAGCAGGGGTTGTGGACGGTGACGGTACTGAGATGGGTTTCCGATTGCCGATGGTGGTGGCAATCGGTGGTGACGGTGACGGAAGACAGACCAGTGGCAGTAGCACCGATGTGGTGGCAGTGGGTGGCGTAGATAAGGTGACAGTTTCTAATTGGCACAGTTCTCTGAGGATGACGGGGGAGATTTCGGATTCGTCAAGAAAGGTATAGTCCGGTTTTTGGAATTTTTGGATGTTCAAAAACGGGAATGTGGTCTCGTCGAATGTGACGTGAATTTGACTAGTGGACAAGTCATAACACATGTAGCCCCTATGATTAGGCGGAAAACCTATGAAGACACACGAAGTGGTTCGGGTGCAAATTATGAGGGGCAGTTGTGGCAAGATTTGGGTAGCACGTGCTACTAAAAATCCGAAGGTAGTCATAGGAGGGGATCCGACGGTATAATATTTCGGTTGGGGTCATGTTATGGAGAGTATTAGTGGGTAAAATATTAAGGACGTATTCTACCATTTTGACTGCATAGACCCAAAAGAAGGGAGGGAGAGAGGCATGAAACAGGAAAGTACGAACCATGTTGTTTATGGTGCGGATGATACATTCTGCTTTTCCATTTTGGGGAGAGGTGTGAGGACACGAAAAATAAAAAACCATGCCATTATTTTTGCAAAATTTTTGAAATGCGGAATTATTAAATTCACGACCATTATCGCATTGAAAAATGATTTTATGGCTCGTTAAAATTGTGTTTTGATAAAAGTGCAAAATTCAAAAAATTTGGCAAAGAATTCCGATTTGAATTTTAGTGGGTAAATCCAGATAGAGTGAGAATAATCATCTAATAAGACTAGATAATATTTATGACCCAGAGAGCTAGTAATGAGATATGTCCACAAATCAGCATGAATAATATCAAAAGGAGCAAACGTAACACTAACAGATGAATTAAAAGGAAGGCGGACATGTTTGCCTAGTTGACAAGAAATGCAGTTTTGGGCAAGTTTCCCATTATTACACCGAATAAAATTATTACTTCTAAGAAAATTAAAGACATGAGCTCCTAGGTGTCCAAGCCTATTGTGCCAAGTTGATGGAGAAATAGCAGCGATGGAGGTGTGCGAGCGGGAACTGGCAGCGGAAGATGGTGTGAAGGGATATAGGTCTTCTGTGCTATTACATCTCGTAAGAGGTGTCCCCGTATGCAGATCCTTCATAGTAAATCCAAAAGGATAAAAAATAACAGACACAGAATTGTTATGAGTAAACTTCCTAATAGAGATTAAATTTTTGATGATGTTTGGGGCATATAGGACATTGTTTAGGGAGAAGAGTGGATGAGGTGGTCGAGTGGAAGCGTTACCATAGCCTTGAATTGGAATGCAGTGATCATTGCCAACAATAATAAATTGAGGAGACTTTAAACGAAATAATTGGGAAATGTTACATGCAGACCGGGTGAGATGAGATGTGACTCCCGAATTCATGTACCAATTCTCGTCGGGTTGCTGCAAGTTTAGATTACTGAAGGCCTGGCCCAATATCCTTTGTTGCTGAAAAGGATATTGGGTCGTAGACTGCACAAGAAGTCAAGAACTGTGGCCCAATTTCTAATATTTTATAGAAACATTGGGTCGGTCCAGTAAAGGGAAGGTGAGGGCTGCGGCGATTGTTGATATTGGGGGAATAACGGCCCCCTTTCCTACGCCATTTTCCACCTCGACCACCACCGCGACCCCTGCCACCGCGGTTGTTCCATGGCTGAGTATTTTTCGGCAGTGGGGGCTGGCCAGCGGCGATATTATTTTGGGGAGGCGTTTCAATTGCTAACGCCTTTTGATTGTGCTCGTCCTATTTTGCATGTTGGATTTCCTCCAACAATAATTGTGAATGGGTCTTGTTGAAACTGGGTAACAGATCAGCCTACTGTATCATTGTGTCTAAAGTATCGTACTCACCCTAAGTTAGGCTTGCAACAAGTTGTAGAACTATATTTGTTTCGGAAACAGGAGTTCCCACATTTGATAATTGGTCCGCTACTAGTTTCAATTGCTTGCAATATTCAAACATGTTAGAGAAATTTTCAAGACGTGTGTTATTAAACTGTTCTTCCAAATAGACCACACGAGTGTGCTTGTTGTCCTGAAAAATTTCTTCTAACCGAATCCATAACTCGTGAGCAAAGGCGCCGGTTTTCATAAAAGTGAGGAGCAAGTCCTAAGAAATAGTGCCATAAATCCATTGTTTGATAATGGCGTCGAGGCGCCGCCATGTTGTGTCATCAACCTCAAGGAGTCGTCAATGTGATCCAGCACATTATAAACTCATGCATGGATGCGAAAGAGTTCAACCCACGGAGAGTACTGATCGTTTTCTTGTTCAAGAACCACAGGGATGAAGTTCTTGATGTTGGTGACGGTGAGTGCTGGATGAACGGAGGGTGAAAAGGTGATGTGGGTGTGGGAGGGGTGACGACAGATGAGGTTGAGGTTGTTGTGGAAGTTGTGGGAGGAGTCATTATAGTGGATTCTTTTTGGTGAAGGAAGAAAGAGAAGACAAAAGATTTATCTCGGGTAAAGGAGAGAAAAGAAAAAAAAACAGAAAACAACGGTTCCTCTGACAAGGTAGTCGAAACAGGAGGCAACCACTTTTGTTCGTCTCGAGAAAGGTAGAAAGGACATAAACAGATTGTTTTCCTGTTGACACGATTGGTCGACTTTCTGTTCTTGGAAAGGACTGGTCAATGAAGAGACCGAGGGGAGGAAAATAGGGTTTAGGTTTTGACTTCTGATACCATATAAGAATATATTAATCTTCCTTGTTGAGGCTTTCTCATTAATACAAATATATATAGTGTACAATGTGTAGAACCTTGTACAATAAGAATCTTCTACTTACCATAATTTTACATCACTAAATATTTACACAATACATGAGATATATTGTAATTATGGCGGTGGGATTGAATTGAGATTCTAGTACACGTTAATAGAAAGAACTATCAAAATTCTGATTTTATCAGATAAAAAGAATCTTCCTTGCCCCTTCCTTTGCTAGGAGTCTACAACCCTATTATATTCCTTGTAGTTACGTTTTCTTATTCCAAAAGGTGGAATCTCCCACCCCAGGAGCCCCCACACCCCGGTCCGACAGGTCTGTGAAGGAGGTAAATCATGGTGACTCAATTGATTTCAAAGGTTAGACCAGTACCACGCTGCGCAAGGGCCCTCCTTTATTTCAAGAAGAAACCCCACACCGCCGACGGATTCGATCCTTGGTCTCTTATTCCAAATATCCCCCTTGAAACCAATTGAGCTGCCCAAGCGGACTAAAACTAAGGTAGGGTAAACTTTTTAAAGTGACTGGTCCCACCGCATTACGGCCCCATACCCCAGAAAACCCCACCTCCGGCCTGGCCCTACGGATTAGTATACACCGCTCTACGCGTATGGAGGATTTTTGGGAACACAGTTCCACTCTCACGATCGAGGACTCGAACACGGAACCTCAGACAGCAATACCCTAATGTATTGGCCACTGGGCCAAACACTTTGGATCAAACTAAGGTAGGGTAAACTTTTTAAAGTGACTGGTCCCACCGCATTACGGCCCCATACCCCAGAAAACCCCACCTCCCCCCTGGCCCTACGGATTAGTATACACCGCTTGGCCCTACGCGTATGGAGGTATTTTTTTGGGGGAACACAAGCTCCACTCTCGCCGATCGAGGACTCGAACACTAACCTCGCGATAAAGAATACCCTAATGTATTGGCCATCGGGCCAAACACTTTGGATTAAAGCGTGGTAGGGTAAACTTTTAAAGTGACTGGTCCCACCGTGACACGGCCCATACCCCGAAAACCCCACCTCCGCCTGGCCTTACGGATTAGTATACACCGCGCCCTAAGCATATGGAGGATTTTTGGGGAACACAGTTCACTCATTGATCGAGAGGACTCGAACTCGGAACCTCAGGCAGAATACCCTAATGTATTGGCCACTGGGTCAAACCCTTTCGATAAAGTGTGGTAGGGTAAACTTTTTAAAGTGATTGGTCCCACCGCATTCTGACCATACCCCGAAACCCCACCTCCCTCTGGCCCTACGGATTAGTATACACCGCTTGGCCCTACGCGTGGAGGGATTTTTTGGGGAACACAGCCCACTCTCGCCGATCGAGGACTCGAACACGGAACCTCAGGCAAAGAATACCTAATGTATTGGCCACCGAGCCAAACACTTTGGATAAAACTAAGGTAGGGTAAACTTTTTAAAGTGGTGATCCCACCGCATTACGCCCCATACCCCGAAAACCCCACCTCCGGCCTGGCCCTACGGATTAGTATACACCGCTTGGCCTACGCGTATGGAGTGGATTTTTTGGGAACACAGTTCCACTCTCGATCGAGTCTCGAACACGGAACCTCAGACAGCAATACCCTAATGTATTGGCCACTAGGCCAAACACTTTGGATAAAACTAAGGTAGGGTAAACTTTTTAAAGTGACTGGTCCCACTGCATTACGGCCCCATACCCCAGAAACCCCACCTCCGGCCTGGCCCTACGGATTAGTATACACCGCTTGGCCCTACGCGTATTGAGGGATTTTTTTGGGGGAACACAGTTCCACTCTCGCTGATCAGAGGACTCAAACACGGAACCTCAGACAGCAATACCCTAATGTATTGGCCACTTGGCCAAACACTTTGGATTAAAACTAAGGTAGGGTAAACTTTTAAAAGTAACTGGTCCCACCACATTACCGCCCCATACCCCAGAAAACCCCACCTACGGCCTGGCCCTATGGATTAGTATACACCGCTTGGCCCTACGCGTGTGGAGGGATTTTTTTGGGGGAACACAGTTCCACTCTCGCTAATCAGAGGACTCGAACACGGAACCTCAGACAGCAATACCCTAATGTATTGGCCACTGGGCCAAACACTTTGGATAGCTACGTTTTCTCACGGGACTTTCTAACATTTCTATCATAGACCTGCATTCATGAATTGATCGAGCTATGAGGAAGATGATCATCGTACTCATTTTTATTATCTCAGAAGAGTGTGAATCTATTTCCAGAAGAGTTAATCCATTTTCCTTCGAACTTTTAGGTCTTTCATAATGGCTAATAGCCTAGATAAAGTATTAGTAGTGTGGAGAATCTCTTTCATAAAGAAAATAATCCAGTAAGCTCTACTGTTCTTGATTACGCCCCATATTCCTGTTTTTTCAAGCATGAGCCATCAGTAATATGCCTTTGTCAGGAGGTGCCAATTTAATATCAATGGTGATCTTATTCAGAGTGACGTTTGATAACATTATTAAGCTGATCATATACCACTGAATTAGAGTAAGTTTTGCTAAAAGTTTGGGTCATGTTTTTCGTCAAATTGATTGTGGTTTGTAGTTAACCATATCTTCCGGAAGCAGAAAGAAATTAGATCTCTCCAGCTAATGGTATCATTGAATTGTTGATCCTTATTGTTATTGTAAGTTAGATGCAGTTAATAATTTTAGAGTCTAGGCTTTTAGCGTTAGTAACAATGCTAAAGTTCTAAATGACAGTTAAGCAAAGCTTGTGCATTAAGGCACTCAAAATAAACATTTAATTGCACGGTTTCCTCTTCAAATGGGCTGGTCTTCAATTTTTTGCCCTTCACAATTGAAATTATGCATAGGGGCATAACTTCTTTAAGAACGCTGAACAAAAATAGGCATTATTAATGTGACATTATGATGCAAAAATATGAAATTATCTCTTGCGAATTTCTTTTAACGCAAAAATTAAAGACAATCACAAAATAGGGACAAGAGTGCAAATGACCCAAAAAAAGAGTGGTGTTGTTAACAGGATAACGATGTTTTTGTTGGAAATTAGCCTTTGGCAGGAGTTGCGACCGACCAACTTTAACGGCTTAAACACTAGTGTTACGCATATTGGAGAATCCGATTCTTCACACATGCATGATCTACTAAGTACGTAGATAACCGTAGGGCCAAGAATCGTCAAATTTCATTGAGAAATGAAAGAGATATTGATTCACGAAGTAAGGTGTTTGAAGCATGGAAAAGTGTGGTGTGTGATCAATTGTCCCTCATCGGTAGAGGAAGAAAGAATTATTGTGTGTTTGGGGTTTGGGACCCCAAGGGGTATCCCATGTGTTTAAAGGAGGGAGGACCTAGATGTGCTTCGGTTCAAGGAATGCCTACACGCGCGCGCGCCGCCGCCCGCCCGGTCCGGTCACGGGTCACGGGTCTTCTGATATTATCTTTTTGGGCCAGAGAACTTTGCCAGAAGTACAGTTTGATCAAGATGTACAGTTTGGCAGTCAGAACAGAAACGTCAAGCACTCAATTCAGCCATTTATTTTGGCTGAATTACTCTTCCTATAATGGACTCCTCCTATAATGGTCAATCCGCTGGTCTTTCTCACCATTTATTTGGTGGCTTTACTACCTCCATAATTGTTATTATTTGGCCAATAATGGCCCCTCCCTCACCTATATAAACACCCCTTGCACCATTGTTGAGGAACACTTACACTACACGAAAATACACAAGCAGAAAATAGTTTCTTCCTACAACTTTCAAGCATCATTTCGTTACTCAATATTCTTCACGGTAGCTCTTGAGTTTCCTTTGCTCAATTGTTCCATTGCTGTTTTATCTTAGGAGATGAATTATTCAGGACGTATAAATGATACATACGGGGCAATATTGTCTTAAGGACAGAGTGTCACGCTCGACTTAGCAATAAAAATCACTTTCCAATTTTCTTGTTCAACATCTTTGTAATTTTCAATTTTCTAGTTGAATTGTAATTTCAATTCTTACATTAGCAGTTACTTGTAATTTCCGTTTCCTGCATCCTTTGTGAATCCAACAATTTTGAAACAATACTTGCTTACTGTAACTGCAATAACATGGCTGGAAATATGACCGATGTTGCTGCTACTGCTGATGCCTCTCGAGGCAACGTTGCTGCCTTCCCCGCTATCGCTAATCGCCAAGGCGAACACCGCCGCTTTCATCGCTGCCGCTGCTGTTCAAGCGATAACACCGCCGCTTTCCCGATCCGGTGCTATACCTTCTTCCTCACACCACCATGATCTCCCTGAAAAATTCATGGGATCAGAATTTAAGAGATGGCAGCAAAATATGTTGTTCTACTTAACAATTATGGGCATGGCCCGGTTCCTTACGGAAGATCCTCCACAAGCTGGAGATGAAATGGACTATTCGCCTAATGAAACGGGTGAAGGGGACCTTGGTATCCATGTCATTAATGGCATGAAGATGGTTCGTGACGCATGGAATCATAGCGATTTCATGTGCAAGAATTACATACTGAATCGCTTGGCGGACTCTCTACACGGTATATTACAATCATGGCACCGCCAAAGAGTCGTGGGAAAAGCGCAAAGAAGTACAACGCACAAGATGCGGGTACTAAGAAGTTCATCGTTGGAAAATTTCTAAAATTCCAAATGGTGGACAGCAAGACAGTGATGTCCCAAGTCTAGGAATTCCAGATGATTATACATCACATGGATTTGGAAGGACTGAAACCAAACGAGCAGTTTTTGGTTGCATCGCTGATTGAAAAGTTACCTCCTTCATGGAATGAGTTTATGAGTTACTTGAAACTCAAGACAAAGGAGATGACCTTTGAAGAGCTTGTTATCAAACTGCAAATCCTGGAAGATAACAAGAAGGCCTTACCTAGGGGCAGACAAACTGCTGAGGCAAAGGCAAATCTGGCTGAGGGCAAAGGGAACTCAAGCAAGAAGCGGAAGTTTCAGAAAGACGGCAAAGCCCCCGCAACGGAGACGTTCAGAGGTAACTGTCGTCACTGTGGAAAACCAGGTCATAGGATCAAGGAATGCCGCAAGCTCAAGACTGAACAACAACAGAAAGCCAAGTCGAAAGGCAAGGCTTAACGTCGTCAAGGACACGCTCCTAGATGACATGATTGAGGATTTCTCGGCAGTGGTGCTAGAAGCCAACTTGGTTGAGAATCCAATGCAGTGGTGGGTGGACACAGGTGCAACAAGACACATCTGTTTCAACAAAGATGCCTTCTCCACGTACACTCCGGTCACCGACAAGAAGTTGTTCATGGGCAACAACGCTTCCTCGGACGTGCTGGGGGTTGGAAAGGTGGTCCTGAAGATGACTTCCGGCAAGGAACTCACTCTGAAGGAAGTGATGCACGTCCCAGAAATTAGAAGAAATTTAGTTTCTGGACCTTTATTGGTTAATGCTGGTTTTAGGCTAGTGTTTGAATCCAATAAGTTTGTACTCACTAAAAATGGCACATTTGTAGGGAGAGGCTTCGTCTGTGAAGACCTCTTCAAAGTGAATGTCATGTCTGTATTGCGTCAAGGAAATAAAGTTGAACCTTCTTCTTATTTGCTTGAGTCTTCTAATTTATGACATCATAGATTAGGACATGTTAACTACAAGTGTTGACACCCAATTTCGTCCCATTCTTTCCAAATCATTTACAATTTTAAATATTTTAACACCTCAAAACAATTTTAATCTATATACATACATGCGTATATATATATACGTATATATATTATTCTCTTATCATTATTATTATTCGCGTTTTTTACTATCATTTGCATCTTTATCATCATCATAAGTTTTATCCAAAAATTCTATGTTATTCTCGCAAAATTGCATCGCATTTTCATTTTTATTAAGCATTAAGCATTTCACAAATATTATGTTTATCATTATCGCATCTTATACTATATTCTAAATAATTTTACATTTTTTATTCAAAGCTTTTAATATTAAACCCCTTTCATATTTTTAATCCATAACCCATTTTCATTTTCCCAACCCAAAACAATTTCTACCCAAAACTAATTAAATTCACACTCTACCAAGCCCAACCCCACAACCTTTTATCCCCTTTAAACCAAAACCCACAAAACAAAATCCCAAAACCTTTTCCAAGCCCAATCGGCCCCCCCACCTTCCAAGCCCAACCGGACTAGCCCAATCCCCAACTCCTATATTCTCTCCCATATCCATTTCACCCCTAAAAAAAAATATAACCCAAACTGCACTGACCCCATTCTCCCCAAAGCTCCCAGCCCAATCGGCCAAACCCAACCCAAAACTCAAACCCGCTCCCAGTCGACCAACCCATCTTCCCAACCCTTTTAACCCCAAAACCCTAAACCAAAAACAAAACAAAAACAAAAAACCAAACGCCTCCCAAATCGCCGCACACCTGCACTCCCCAACATCACCCCTACACCCTACTCCCACCACACGGCCACCACGCTACCCCGACACCGCCAACCCTCGCCTTTCTTTTCTCTCTCACCCTTCCCCAAAAATCAGAGCAGCAGGAAGAACTCCATTTCCCTTTCTAGATAAAGCTTGTAGCTTTGTCAACCATGGAACAGAGGGTGTTGCTCAATTTTCATGCTATGAATCACGTGAAGCCTGCAAGGCCATTAAACGTTCGGATTTTTGAAGGATTTCGTTTGACAATTTCAAAATCCAAAGCCTAAAAACCCCGCCCAAATGAGCCCTAACAAACCCTAAGTTCGTCCTATAAATATTGGCATGTGGAGTCCTTTGAGGGGGGGCTTGTTTTTGGACACAAAAAAACTCTCGGTTCTTCAAAGACAAAACCACAAAAAAAATCGACTATTCTTTCTTTATTCCCATTTTCTGATTCGACAAAGACACAAGCATTTCGTTCTGTTCAATCGCATAAACAAACTTCTCCGAATGGTCGACGATTCAAACACGCCTCGGTTCAAGGTTCAAGAAGGTAAACTCGAATTCCTATCATACTTTCATGCATTTCATGTGTTTGTGTGTTTAATTTATTATTGGTAATTTAAGCATGTTCCGCTTCTGCTCCAACCAAATAATAGGTAGGAATATATTGTTTTCTTTATGATTAGTTAACATAGTTCTAAAATACTGCTTGCTTTATTTATGTATCTTGCCCATTTATGACTAAAAGAGACTTTATGATAGATGGTTGTTATTTTAGATGTCCAGTTAAGATTAGTTAGTTACTGATTTCGATCACTGGTCGTTAAATATAGTACGAACTTTGTATGAAAGAAGCATGAAATGATCTATGAGATCCTTTTGTGTGTATTTGTTCTTCAATGTGATTGTTAAAGGTGTTTATTTTAAGGACTAGTTGCTATTTGTGCTTGTTAGTTTAGGTTTAAAATGTGTTTAGATGATGTTAAGTGTTACTGAATCCTGTCAGGTCCGTTTTCGTGTATGTGGTTTAAATTATGACTTTTTTTTGAATCATTAAGTGCATTTATCGAGTTAGTGTTTAAGGTTGTTGGGTTGAATGGTAACATATGAAGGACATTGTCGGACGTTTGAATTGATTAATAAGCATGTTTAGTTAATGAGGTTTATTGATGCTCATTCTAATAATTGTTAAGCCTTCTCTAATCAAGACTTGTTAGTTGTTTATGATCCTTAAGTCTATGTTGGCCTGTTTAATCAAGTGTTAATGATTGTTTAGGCTACCTATACTAACTACTAGCATGCTTAAGCTTTCTGTTGGCATCATCTATGTTGATATGGATCCGATCAGTAAAAATTAATTGTTTATAGTTATGTGATAGTATCTAGTATGTTTAGTCAGATTTATGCCCGTCCAAATCTAAGACTAGTCAAAATGTTGTTGGTATGTTAAGTCGTCAGCTGCATGTGTGATTAAGAGGTTGTTTGAAAGTTATGCTATAATTTAAAGGGATCTGAAGTTGATTAAATCTGGGGCACTTTTGGGATGTTTATTCAGTTGGCTAGTGGTCTATGTCCAGCATGACATGATTAAGATTTTGATTTATCTTGCACAATACAAGGAAATTTAGATTGACATTTATGCTATCAAATAATGAGATGCCTTCATGTGATGTTTGGATTTAGTTGAAAGGGTTTCTTCTCTTATATTTTATTACTATGTGCTTGTGGATTAAATGTTAGATTAATATAGTGATGGTATGTGTCAAAATTTGACTTTGGCCTTTTTCTGCTAATACAATCATCCTAGTTTTTTCTGTGGGAATTGACATACACATGCCTATTTATTTCCATTTTTAGCTCAACACATGAACCTGCTAATGAAAAGGGTATGGCTTGATGTTAAGCCATATGTGTAGCCTTCCCTATCTCTATGAGTGTCATCATGAGTGAGTCTAGTTTAAAATATGTTAAGTTATACTTCCCTGTGATTAACTCTATTCTTTTTTTTTTGTAATTTAGACCATGTAGGGATATATACGCTAATTGAGTGTTATCAGTTTCACTTTCATGAGAAAATGGGCTTGCATGTCTGTTTGGCATTAAGAATTGGACCGATATCGTATTGGGCCTGTTTTCTCTGTTCTTATTCCTTTAAAAGTCCAAAACCGAGTTATTGGGCCTTCATTTTATTTACGTAGGTGATGCTCGTTAACTGAAATTTCAAAGAATGAGATAAAAATATATTTTTCATCGCTATTTTTGGGCTGTCACAATTGCTATGTGACTTGTTATAAATAAAAATATAAAATAGATAGCTAGTTCTACTAATGATACTCAGTTATGTATGATAATTTTGGATATTATCTAACTGTGCTACTCATTTTTCCTCGCCCTCATATACATATGTCCATGTCCCGTTTACTAATCCTTTTCTTTTTTCTTTACTTACATGAAATGCACCGGGAGCAACGAAGAGTCTCATTATGAGACTCATCATAATCATTGCCGAACGAAGACCCGCATTCACATTCCTTGCATTCTCCAACCTCGGGATTTCAAAACAAATAGGGCGAGATGACATCGTCATCCGCCTTAGTTCCCCTTTCATTGTTATTCTTTAAATTCGTTATTTCTATTTGGGTCTGTAATAATTATTTAATGCTTGTGTGATTGTTAGGATATTTAGAATAATTAGGTCATGAATGGATAATTAGTAGGGTAGTTAAAGCCCGTCGCTAGCTTATTTGCTTGTAGGCTCGGTTAATTTAAACATAGAAACCCTCCGCTAGTTATTTATTTTTAGGCTCGTCAAAATTTTCAAAACAAACTTGACCATCTTTTGTTCACTTTATTAATTGTACAACTCAAAATGATTTCCAAAATTACTTCTTTGGCATCATAAGTAATTCGTTTTTCTCCTTATTATTAATTGTCCCAAAATGCATATTTTTTCAAACTGTACATGTATTTTCTTTAATACCATGCAAATGCATACTTGCACAAAATACATCATTTACTAATTATTTGCAAACATCTTTTAAAGTTTATATCTTTAAACATGCATTTTCCTTAGTATAATATTAACCTGAGTTTGACCGGATAACCGCAAGTTAGCGGATCTTAAAGGATGTCTAACCCCTTCCCTTTAGGATAATAAAGAACCCTTATCTAGAATCTCAATAGTTTTGCAGACCTTAGAATTGGAGTTACATTGCAGCATTTAGTTTAATACTTAGGTGTCCTAATTCACCATAAAAAATATAATTAGGTGGCGACTCCTTAAATCATTTACCCAGGAATCACCGGATATGTCATGCTCCGCTTTGACCCGAGCAGGTCAAAATAGGGCGCGACAACATGGCGACTCCGCTGGGGATGTTCAGGTTCTTAACCATAGCAAATCAGGTTAAATATTATTGCGCTTTACTTTTGCTCTTTATTTGATTTAATGCTTTGATTTGTTTCCTTTGCGAAAATTTTGCGTGCATAACTGCTTTAATTGCTATATTGTTTTATTGCTTTCCTTAAATTGGCATTCCGCTCATATTTCTTCCATTCTGGAAAATTGACACTATCACACACTACACGCGAGGTGTGTTTTGCGCACCCGCAAATTTCTTTCAAATTACCAAATTTTTAGGAGAGTTGGTATATGCGCGGAGCGTCCGGACCATCCGGTTGGCCGCGTAGCCTTCTCACTCGAGTAGTCCGCTCGGGAACTTTGAGTCTAGTAAGCCAAATCTTAGAAAATTTAGGATAGAGCTATACCACCCTTTATCTTAAGTCATGCATGCATACGCCTTAGGTGGGTCGATCCTTGGCATCGACTCCACATTTAAGAAATCCACCAAATTGTCAACGGGTTCTACGACCCAACGACCATATCATCATATTATGTGTAGCATGATAATGATAGACTGATACAAGCCTAATCATTGAAATATCAAAATTGGGGAAATTATACTTTCTTTCTTTTACTATTTTTAGGATGGATCAAGTTCCGCAAATCTCTGAAGTTAGGATGGTGAGTAGCACTCCGAGTAAGCTGAGAGTATGGTGGGAGAATTTTGACCTTGGCAGCCAAATGTCGATTAGAAGAAAGTTGGGGTGCCTCATTTCACTGTTTGACATCACTCCTGATCAGCATTTGGTCAGAGCCTTAATTCATTTTTGGGATCCAGACCGGGTTGTCTTCAAGTTCAAAGATTTCGAGCTCGCTCCCACTTTAGAAGAAATCAACTATTTCACCAACTTGACCTATCAAGACAGAGGTCAAATCATCCCTCACGGACAGTCTGGAAAGAAATTCCTGCGCTATTTGGGGTTAAAGAACACCAAAAAACTCCGATGCTTTGAAAATAACTGGGTTTCCCTAGAATACCTTTATGAGAGATATGGCCGTCGAGATAGTTACAAGTCATTTAGAAAAGAGTTCTCTTGCACTCCTGACCACTGGCAAGCCAGGCGCCCTATTGCATTTGCTGTCGCTTTACTGGGTATTCTAGTGTTCCCACTTGAGCACGGGAAAATAAGTACTTCCATATGTTCTGTGGCTCGAGCAATTTTTGAGGGAGTTGACGGTGCGCAGCTCACTTTGGTCCCTATGATACTGGCAGAAATGCTTCGGGCTCTCGGAAAATGTAAGAGAGGCAAAACGAATTTCTTCAAAGGTTGCAACCTTATCCTACAGATGTGGGCCATAGAACATTTCTATCAGCGTTCGAACATGACAGATATTTGCTTCAGTGAGTCAAACAAGACCGCCAGCTTTTACGACAGGACGAAACATTTTTTGTCACCAGTCGGCACCAAGGATTGGTATGAGTTTCTAGCATCCCGCATTAGTGATCAGATTCAATGGAAATACCCATTGCTCTCAAACGCTAAGAAAGCCTATGTGAGATGCAGAAGGCTTTACTACATCGAGCTCATCGGGTTGAAAGGACTCCAGCCATATGCGCCACTACGCGTATTACGACAGTTCGGTCAAAAGCAGGTAATCCCTCTCCAAGCCAATATGAGAGTTTCAGAAATTCAATTCGGACCGAATTTCATTGTCCCTAGAACCAGGCAGATCCTCCGCGAATGGAATAGTGTGGATAAAATAGACGTTGGAGATGGACAAGCAGGGACTACTCCTGAATATTGCGCATGGCTTCGAGAAGGTCACGACAACTCGGATCTTAGCCCCGAGGGGGAATCAGGTTTCGAGGATGTAGGCACAACAATCTGGATAAGGACTTGTCGGCTCAAAAACACAGTTATTACTCCCGAGATGTGGTCACAAATGCAGGACATAGTGCAATATTTAGAAAACGCAGGAGCCGGACCTAGCTGTGTTAGGGCTCCATCTTCATCTATGTAATCACAAACGAAATTTTAGCTTGGTTATCAACCCTGTTATTGTATGCACTATTATTACAGCAAATTTCAACCTTTAACTTTGTTCCCAACAAAAGTATTCCAATTTGACGGCTTGAATCAATTTATCAATATCTTGCATATTTGGCGTTTAAGCCCACCTCTGGCATAAGAGAGGCCCCCATGCATATTAGGACGCGGATTTAATTTCCATATAATTTGCTTGCTACCTGTTTACTATTTTCCATTCTACACATTTTATTCAAAACAATAATTATTCGTCTCATACTAACTTGGTTTGCTTCATTTTTTAGAAGAAGGTTCATTTTGCCTACTTTATTTTCCAAAGTTGATTCGCGTTGATTGAAACTGGCGGAACACCCCTACTTCACGAGATCAAAGGCACAATCATCCAATAAAATGACTGATTCAGGGGCATCCGAACAAACCGGTTTGGGACTTGTCGCTCTTCCGGGAGGTGAACCAGAGACATCGGAAAGGAGAAACACTACCGCCCAGGATGAATACCTCGCCAATCAAGCTGCAAAGAAATGGCAACCATGCAGACTGAGATCGAGCGGCTCCGAAATCTTACCAATCTTTCCATCAGCCTTAATACTCCACTCCCGGAACAAGGGACGAGCGTGACTGCACCACAAACCTTTCCATCTCCTGAACCGCCATTTCCCCAGAACCTTCCCCAAAATCCCTTACCAAGCAGAACCGATCCTCAACTCGCCAGCCCACAACGTACCAATCCGCATCCTATCAACCCGCAGCCACCCACAACAAAGCCCGCTACAAAATGACCCAAAGATCCTTCATGTACCCATATATACATCAAGCTCCACTTACCCAAACTACCCCACTTGTCCAAAATATCCCTCCCACACAAAATTACCAGTAACCTAACAAATACCAATGGCACACACCACTAACAAGCGTGATGTGCCATCGTATATGCAACGGAAGCCCAACCTTCTACTTCCACCATACCAAACATACATCATCAGGAGATAGACCAATATGAAGAGATGGAAAGGCAAGCCAGGATTAAAACTGATGAAAGTATGGCGAGAGAAATTCATAGCCTGAAAGAAGCGTTTAAGAACATTCAAACCAGCAAGGGGTATGAAGGACTCGAGTACGAAGATCTCTGCATGCATCCCGACGTTCAGTTGCCTATCGGATATAAGGTGCCAAAATTTGACTTATTTGATGGAAAAGGAAATCCTCGCGCTCATTTAAGATCATACTGTGACAAGCTGGTTGGAGTGGGTAGGGACCAGGCTATCATAATGAAGTTATTCATAAGGAGTCTAACAGAGAAGCGCTGACCGTACACAAGCCAGGACCCGCGAAAATGGCATAACTGGGGCACAATGGCACAAGATTTTGTGGATAGATTCAGGTTTAACACTGACACAGTCTTAGATGGATTTTATTTAATGAAATTGGAGAAAAAATCTACAGAGACCTTCAGAGAATATGCCATGAGGTGGAGGGCGGAAGCAGCAAAGGTTCAGCCCCCGATGGCGGAAAGTGAGATGACCACGCTCTTTGTGCAATCTATGAAGGATGCAACTTACTATGAAAGAATGATAAGCGTCATCGGACGGAATTTCTCAGAAGTAGTAAGAATGGGAGATTTCATAGAAGAGGGTATCAAAACGGAGAGAATCACAAACTTGGCAGCGTTGCAGGCAACAAGTAAGGCCATTCAGTCAGATTCATTTGGAGGAGCAATTAAGAAGAGGAGGGACGGAGCATCTCCTGTCATGGCGGTCCAGGAACATAGGTCCAACCAAATGCCAACCTACCAAAGCCCATCATCCCAGCCTCCCTACTATAATCAAAACACCCAAAATCATCAGCCCTCATACTATAGCCAAAGCACACAAAGCCCTCAGCCTTATTGCCAACACTCACCTACTCCCTACCACCTGCCTACCATACCCACCAATATACACCCACCACGAGCACCTACCTATCCGAATTCCCACAGGATCAACCCACATATCCACCTCAGCCACGAGCCCATCCACCAAATGCTCCCAGACCCCGTGCGAATTACGAAAAAAGGCCAGTCAAAACATATACCCCTCTAGCCGAACCCCTAGCCCAGTTATATGAAAGATTGAGGACCGCGGGAATACTCCAGCCCATCCCAGGACATATCCCCAATCCTATTCCCAGATCGTATGATGAAACTAAGCATTGTGCGTACCACTCGGGGATCACCGGACATGACACTGGAGTTTGCTTTGCCCTCAAAGACAAGATCGAGGCTTTGATCAAAGAAGGAATTATCCAACTGAAAGGACCTCCCCCTAATGTAAACAATAACCCTTTGCCAAATCATGACAATGCCAATGTAAACATGATTACTGTTGATGAAGAAAACAGTTTGGAAGGGACCATTGTGCCGGTCCGAACAGAGGAAAAGGTTGAATCATCGGCTTTGATCACCCCTATAATTACAGTTCAGGTAAGGGCACCGTTTGAAGTGGAAATACTTCCTCCGAAATCGCGGATAGTGACGCCATCTGTTGATACCAAACCGCCCTCGAGCTATTCGATTGGGGAAAGGAGCGAGGAAAGGAGAAACAAATTGTAGAAGTTGTCGTCATTTGGTATGACAAGATCCTGACGATGTTATGCCCCGCAGACAATCCAAAAAGGTCATGTGAGACCAAAGTGGAAGAGTTCTGGAGGAAAATGCCAACCAAGGAGTATTCCGTTGTAGAACAATTGAAGAAAACACCGGCTCAAATTTCTTTGCTATCATTGTTGATGACTTCTCCGGACCACGGACGTGCTTTACTGGAAGTACTCAAAGAAGCTTATGTTCCGAGAGAGACCACAGGCGAGAAACTCTCGGCTTTGGTCGGACAGATCTTAGAGGCCCATAAAGTCTCTTTTCATGAAAAAGAATTGCCACCTAAGGGTTTGGGCCACAACAAAGCTTTGAACATAACGGTAAAGTGCATGAACAAGTTCATTTCTAAGGTATTGATTGATGGAGGCTCAGCCGTCAATATTTGTCCCGTGGCGACTCTCCGAGCTTTGGGAATTAGCATTGGAAAGATTCGCGAAAGTCATGTGAGAGTTAAAGGCTTTGATGGAGCCCAAAGGAGCGTTATGGGAGAAATGGATTTAACATTGCAAGTAGGACCCGTAGAGTTCGTCGTGGAATTCCAAGTGTTAGACATATCTACCGGTTATAATCTGCTAATGGGGAGACCTTGGATCCATATGGCGGGTGCAGTTCCTTCTACTCTACACCAGAGCCTGAAGTTTGTCTGGGATCATCATGAGGTCGTGATACACGGAGAAGGGAGCAATTTAACATGTCCCGAAGGACAAATCCCTACTGTTGAAAGCGTAGATATATTGGATGGGTCTGTCTTCCATGTCAGAGAGATTATGTGTGCCTCCAAAGCTGAAAAACTGAAATTACCCCGGGTTCTCACAATGGTGGCCCAGGAAATGTTGAAGAATGGTTTTAAGCCCGGTCGAGGCCTCGGTTTGAATTTAGAAGGTATGGTAGAGCCTATTCACTTGCTCAGTAAGAAGGACACTTTTGGTCTTGGATACAAACCCACTTCCGAAGAAGTCGTGTCAATTAACCTCCGAAAGAAAAAGGACACTCCCCTATCAAAGCCTGTTCCACCTCAATCAGTCATTTGTCAAAGCACATCTTTCTTTCAGGATTCAAGGGAAGATGATGTAGACAACCTCGCGGAAGGACTCAAAAGTCTTTTCATTACAGGAGAAGAAGTGGAATGCAATGTAATTCTGGATGATTTTGCTGAAGGCCCAACCATTTGGGATGCAGAACAGGGAGATGTTTTGAAAAATTGGACTTGTGCCCCGGCCCTGTTTCTCCGGGAAACTTGGTAGAAATTACCTTAGTACTTTTGAAACAATGCGATTCTGATTGAGGCTTGAATCGCATCTATACATTTTAATGTGTTTTGCCTCCATCTTTTGAAAGCTTAAATGACAAATCTACATTGCTTTTGCTATTTCAAAATTTATTTTGTTTACTAATTTTCTTTTCTCTTTCAGCATGCAAACTAATAAATCTGTCGATAATGTGAATGTGGCATGTAATGAAACAAACAAACAAAATCCAAGCACCGAACAGGACTTCGAAGAGCATGAGGAAGATTCGCAGTCAGAGGAATTGACAGAGGAATTGGATCATTTTGAGAATAAACCAAAGCCGAATTTAGATGAAACTGAGGCAGTAAATTTGGGGGATGCGGAAAATGTGAAAGAAACGAGAATCAGCGTCCATCTGAACACCCCACAAAGGAAAGAACTGACGGATCTTTTGAGGCAATATATCGACGTATTTGCTTGGTCTTATGACGAGATGCCAGGGCTAAGTACGGATATTGTTTCGCATAGATTACCTATTGATCCATCCTACCCTCCGGTGAAACAAAAACCAAGGAAAATCAAGCCTGATCTGAGTTTAAGGGTCAAGGAAGAGGTGTCCAAGCAATTCGACGCAAAGGTCATTCGAGTCACAAGGTATCCCACTTGGTTGGCCAACATTGTACCGGTGCCAAAGAAAGATGGAAAGATACGGGTGTGCGTGGACTATCGGGATCTCAACAAGGCCAGCCCGAAGGATGACTTCCCTCTTCCAAATATTCACATACTCATCGACAACTGTGCGAAGCATGAATTGCAATCATTTGTTGATTGCTTTCTTTGTTACCACCAAATCTTGATGGATGAAGAAGACGCAGAAAGACAAAGATTCACTACACCTTGGGAGTATCTTTGTTATCGGGTAATGCCGTTCGGACTCAAGAATGCAGGTGCCACCTACATGAGGGCTATGACTACCATTTTCCATGATATGATCCACAAAGAAATAGAGGTCTACGTGGATGACGTTATTATCAAGTCGCGAAGGACTTCAGATCACTTAGCAGATTTAGAAGTTTTTGACCGACCGAGGCGGTATAACCTGAAATTAAATCCATAAAGTGCGCATTTGGTGTCCTGCGGGAAGGAAAATTAGGTTTCATCGTGAGTAGAAGAGGTATTGAATTGGCCCCCTCAAAGGTAAAAGCTATTCAAGACTTGCCTCCTCCAAAGAGTCGAAAGGACGTGATGAGTTTCCTTGGTCGCCTCAACTACATCAGCAGGTTCATAGCACAATCAACAGTGATATGTGAGCCAATATTCAAGCTCTTCAAGAAAGATCTGCTACCAAGTGGACATCGGATTGCCAAAGAAGCTTTGATAGAATTAAAGAATACTTGTCTAACCCACCCGCTTTGGTGCCTCCGAACCCGGAGGCCGTTCTTTATTATATCCGCCTGTGTTAGAAAATGCATTTGGATGCGTGCTGGGACAACACGATGAAACAGGAAAGAAGGAGCAAGCTATATACTACTTGAGCAAGAAGTTCACACCTTACGAAGCTCGATATACTTTGCTGGAGCGCACTTGTTGTGCCTTGACATGGATTGCACAAAGGTTTAGACATTATCTGTCTGCGTATACCACTTATCTCATCTCCAGAATGGACCCACTCAAATACATCTTTCAGAAGCCCATGCCCACTGGGAAGCTAGCAAAGTGGCAAATCTTGCTAAGTGAGTTCGATATCATATATGTTACCCAAAAGGCTATCAAAGGACAAGCATTAGCCGACCATCTTGCTGAAAACCCCGTAGACGAAGAATATATGCCCCTCCGGACTTATTTTCCGGACGAGGAGGTATTGTTTGTTGGGGAAGATATTTCCGAAGAATACCCGGGTTGGAGAATGTTTTTCGACGGAGCTGCAAACTTCAAAGGAGTTGGTATCGGAGCAGTTTTGATTTCAGAATCAGGTCAACACTACCCAATTTCGGCAAAGCTCCGATTTCCGTGCACCAACAATATGGCGGAATATGAAGCTTGTATACTTGGACTTAGGATGGCCGTTGATATGAACATTCAAGAACTATTGGTTATAGGTGATACAGACTTATTGATTCATCAGGTGCAAGGCGAATGAGCCACCAAGAACGTGAAGATACTTCCTTACCTGCATTGCGTGAAAGAATTATGCAAAAGGTTCAGCGAAATATAATTCAAGCATATCCCACGAACTCAAAATGAGTTCGCTGATGCTCTGGCAACTCTGTCCTCCATGATTCAACATCCGGACAAGAATTACATTGATCCCATCAAGGTGAACTTATCGAATCAGCCGGCCTATTGTTTCCATATAGATGAAGAGTTGGATGGGAAGCCCTGGTACCACGACATTAAGAGGTATCTCGAAGCATGCGAATATCCAGAAAGCATAACCAGCACACAAAAGAAGACACTTCGGAGGTTAGCAAACCATTTCTTCCTGAACGGAGAAATCCTTTATCGGAGGACTCCAGATCTAGGTTTGTTAAGATGTGTCGATGCCCGAGAGGCAAGCAGTTTAGTTGAAGAGATACACGGAGGCACATGCGGGCCTCATATGAATGGTTTCACTTTAGCAAAGAAGATTCTAAGAGCAGGGTACTTTTGGATGACCATAGGAAATCGGTGCATTCACTTTGTGAAAAAATGCCATCAATGTCGATTCATGGCGACTTAATCGTGGTACCTCCTAACAAACTCAATGTGACGAGCTCTCCTGGCTATTCGCGACTTGGGGCATGGATGTCATTGGCCCTATTGAACTGCCGCATCGAATGGACACCGATTCATTTTAGTGGCAATTGACTATTTCACAAAGTGGGTAGAAGCATCGTCCACAAGTCGCTGACAAAGAAAGTGGTAGTTGATTTTGTCCGCAATAACATCATTTGTCGATTTGGAATTCCTGAGTCGATTATAACGGACAATGGAGCCAATCTCAAAGATGTCGATGAGTGAGATATGCGAAAAGTTTAGGATCACTCACCGGAATTCCACTCCATATCGACCTCAGATGAACGGAGCAGTCGAAGCAGCCAACAAGAACATCAAGAAGATACTGCGAAAGATGATTGATAATTACAAGCACTGGCATGAGCACTTGCCCTTTGCACTTTTGGGCTATCGCACTACAATCAGGACTTCTACTGGGGCAACACCGTATCTTTTAGTCTATGGAACAGAAGCTGTGTTACCAGCAGAAGTGGAAATACCATCTTTGAGAATTATCCAAGAAGCCGAGCTGAGCGAAGCAAAATGGATACAGAATCGGCACGAACAATTGATGTTGATTGATGAAAAGCGATTGAGCAGCGATGCATCACGGACAACTTTATCAAAACAGAATGGCCAAAGCTTTCAACAGGAAAGTAAAACCAAGGACTTTCAAACCGGGGCAGTTGGTGCTAAAACGTATATTTCCACATCAAAATGAAGCTAAGGGAAAGTTCGCACCTAACTGGCAAGGGCCTTATATGGTTCACCGGGTGTTAACTGGAGGAGCATTAATTCTAGCTGAGATGGACGGTGAAGTATGGCCAAAAGCTATCAACGCCGATGCAGTGAAAAGATACTACATTTAGGATTTCTCTATGTAATGCACTTCTTATGTTGTAAAAGTTGCGCTCCCTCGGCGGGATACGCATAGAACCCACGTAGGGTTCCGTTTCTTAGATTGCAAATTTCCCCAAAAACACATTTCTTTGTAACATGAACTACGTTATGACCTGATTCCCTCGACGGGATACGTAGGCGGCCACATCGGCTTCGGTCCCATCTTTAGAAAATCCTTACAATCCCCTTTTGCTTGTAATGAACTACGTTATGACCTGATTCCCTCATGGGGATACGTAGGCGGCCTAAATCGGCTTCGGTCCCACCATTAGGAAATATTTTCTCCTTTATCTCACAAATGACAAAATGCACCCATCTGATCACCCTGATAGGGCAGGCAAGCAATCTACACAAGATTCGGTTGTCCGTTCAAAAGTCCATCATCCTCACATATCGAAAACTGGGCATTTTTTAAGGGATCACTGCCTGAGGACGCCGATAAACTTGGAAAAGCATCGGCAAATTAAGTCAGCCAGAAGAATTTTGGATAAGACGTTTGTTTTGTTTCACCGCATTTCACTGCTCGACAGACATTTATATATATGCATACCTTTTTATAAGCAAATTATTTTCAACAAACATTTTCATTAGAGTTCAACAGAACATACTTGTTATAAACAAATTGTTTTCAACAAATGTTTTCATTAATGACTATCCAATACGGGGGACCAGAGAGGGGCTACAGGTCCGAATCAGCAGGACATACACTATCAAGGCCAAAGCTACAAAATCAACGCGAATCAACTCCCCCTCCCTAAACTCATAAATTTATTTGAGTACAGGTTCTTCAGGTGGAGAGCAGCAGGGAAGCTGCAACATTTATGAGCAAATTCGCAAGGGATCTCCATCGCATGACTCACCACAAGGATCACTTTCCTGCTTGGAAACTAAACAAAGACATCATGCTAAACTACATGTTCCCAACCGTGTTGCGTCCACGCAAAGAACGGTATTTCGACTTACAGGGTCGCATTCTAATCTACTCAACTTTTGCATCGCTTTTATTATGGCATAGCAGTCGACCATAGGGTCACGCTTTACATTACGTCAACACGACGACATAAATCAGGCGCCCACCTTCAAATGCGGGTATGTTTTAAATCAGGCGCCCACCTTCTAATGCGGGTATTTAAATTTCAGTCAGGCGCCCACCTCCTAATGCGGGTATTTAAATTTCAGTCACGCGCCCACCTCCTAACGCGGGTATTTTATTTTAAATCAGCACCACCTTCTAACGCGGTATGTTTTAAATCAGCGCCCACCTTCTAACGCGTATTTAAATTTGATCAGCGCCCACCTCCTAATGCGGGTATTTAAATTTCAGTCAGGCGCCCACCTCCTAATGCGGGTATTTTATTTTAAATCAGGCGCCCACCTTCTAATGCGGGTATGTTTTAAATCAGGCGCCCACCTTCTAATGCGGGTATTTAAATTTCAGTCAGGCGCCCACCTCTAATGTCGCGGGTATTTAAATTTCAACAGCGCCCACCTCCTAATCTGGGTATTTAAATTTCACCAGCGCCCACCTCTAACGCGGGTATTTTATTTTAAATCAGCGCCCACCTTCTAATCGCGGTATGTTTTAAATCAGCGCCCACCTCCTAACGCGGGTATTTAAATTTCAACAGCGCCCACCTCCTAATGCGGGTATTTAAATTTCATCAGCGCCCACCTTCTAATGCGGGTATGTTTTAAATCGTGCACCCACCTTCTAACGCGGTATTTCATTTTAAATCAGCGCCCACCTTCTAATGCGGTATGTTTTAAATCAGCGCCCACCTTCTAACGCGGTATGTTTTAAATCAGGCGCCCACCTTCTAATGCGGGTATGTTTTAAATCAGGCGCCCACCTTCTAATGCGGGTATGTTTTAAATCAGGCGCCCACCTTCTAATGCGGGTATGTTATTTAAATCAGGCGCCCACCTTCTAATGCGGGTATGTTATTTAAATCAGGCGCCCACCTTCTAATGCGGGTATTTCATTTTAAATCAGGCGCCCACCTTCTAATGCGGGTATTCTTATTTTTAAACGGCACCCACCAACAGCGTCGTCTGCACAACATTTAAGCAATGACATCATTTCAACTTACAAAGTCATATTCTCACATGCATATCTTATGGAACAGTTATGCACTAATTTTTATCTTAGCTCTAGTCCATAGGAATTTGAATCGGCGGGAGCTTTCAGCACAACGTGGAACTATATCTTACGGCGAACCGAGGCAATTTGGTCAACGACCTACTTCGAACATCGATCCGTTCTTTCCCAATAGTTCTATTACAATCTGCGACCAGTGTCGTCGTAACTCGACACTGGGGCAATATTTCTTGAATCCGCACCAACTTTTCAATATCTTCTCTCTCGAAATTCTGTTTCTACCATGCTTCCCTAATCGTCCATCGAATCCCGATGATCAGGACAAAATTGGCTACTCAGTCAACTTCTTTGTCCGAAAACTCTTTCATCGTCTCCGGCCAAAGAGGGGCAGCTGTTGACACCCAATTTCGTCCCATTCTTTCCAAATCATTTACAATTTTAAATATTTTAACACCTCAAAACAATTTTAATCTATATACATACATGCGTATATATATATATACGTATATATATTATTCTCTTATCATTATTATTATTCGCGTTTTTACTATCATTTGCATCTTTATCATCATCATAAGTTTTATCCAAAAATTCTATGTTATTCTCGCAAAATTGCGTCGCATTTTCATTTTTTATTAAGCATTAAGCATTTCACAAATATTATGTTTATCATTATCGCATCTTATACTATATTCTAAATAATTTTACATTTTTTATTCAAAGCTTTTAATATTAAACCCCTTTCATATTTTTAATCCATACTCCATTTTCATTTTCCCAACCCAAAACAATTTCTACCCAAAACTAATTAAATTCACACTCTACTAAGCCCAACCCCACAACCTTTTATCCACTTTAAACCAAAACCCACAAACCAAACTCCCAACCCCTTCTCGAAGCCCAATCGGCCCCCCCACCTTCCAAGCCCAACCGGACTCGCCCAATCCCCACCTCCTATATTCTTTCCCATATCCATTTCACCCCTAAAAAAAAATATAACCCAACCAGACTTGTTCATTCTCCCTAAAGCTCCCAGCCCAATCGGCCAAACCCAACCCAAAACTCAAACCCACTGCCCGGTCGACCAACCCATCTTTCCCAACCCTTTTAACCCCAAAACCCTAAACCAAAAACAAAAACAAAAACAAAAACAAAACCAAACGCCTCCCCAAATCGCCGCACACCTGCACTCAACATCACCCCTACACCCTACCCCACCACGGCCACCACGCTACTTTGACACCGCCGAACCCTCGCCTCTTTTTCTCTCTCTCACCCTTCCCCAAAAATCGAGCAGAAGAAGAAGAACTCCATTTCCCTTTCTAGATAAAGCTTGTAGCTTTGTCAACCATGGAACAGAGGGTGTTGCTCAATTTTCATGCTATGAATCACGTGAAGCCTGCAAGGCCATTAAACGTTCGGATTTTTGAAGGATTTCGTTTGACAATTTCAAAATCCAAAGCCTAAAAACCCCGCCCAAATGAGCCCTAACAAACCCTAAGTTCGTCCTATAAATATTGGCATGTGGAGTCCTTTGAGGGGAGGCTTGTTTTTGGACACAAAAAAAACTCTCGGTTCTTCAAAGACAAAACCACAAAAAAAATCGACTATTCTTTCTTTATTCCCATTTTCTGATTCGACAAAGATACAAGCATTTCGTTCTGTTCAATCGCATAAACAAACTTCTCCGAGCGGGTCGACGATTCGAAACACGCCTCGGTTCAAGATTCAAGAAGGTACACTCGAATTCCTATCATACTTTCATGCATTTCATGTGTTTGTGTGTTTAATTTATTATTGGTAATTTAAGCATGTTCCGTTTCTGTTCCAACCAAATAATAGGTAGGAATATATTGTTTTCTTTATGATTAGTTAACATAGTTCTAAAATACTGTTTGTTTTATTTATGTGTACTGCCCATTTATGACTAAAAGACACTTTATGATAGATGGTTGTTATTTTAGATGTCCAGTTAAGATTAGTTAGTTACTGATTTCGATCACTGCTCGTTAAATATAGTACGAACTTTGTATGAAAGAAGCATGAAATGATCTATGAGATCCTTTTGTGTGTATTTGTTCTTCAATGTGATTGTTAAAGGTGTTTATTTTAAGGACTAGTTGCTATTTGTGCTTGTTAGTTTAGGTTTAAAATGTGTTTAGATGATGTTAAGTGTTACTGAATCTGTCAGTCCATTTTTCGTGTATGTGGTTTAAATTATGACTTTTTTTGAATCATTAAGTGCATTTATCGAGTTAGTGTTTAAGGTTGTTGGGTTGAATGGTAACATATGAAGGACATTGTCGGACGTTTGAATTGATTAATAAGCATGTTTAGTTAATGAGGTTTATCGATGCTCATTCTAATAATTGTTAAGCCTTCTCTAATCAAGACTTGTTAGTTGTTTATGATCCTTAAGTCTATGTTGGCCTGTTTAATCAAGTGTTAATGATTGTTTAGGCTACCTATACTAACTACTAGCATGCTTAAGCTTTCTGTTGGCATCATCTATGTTGATATGGATCCGATCAGTAAAAATTAATTGTTTATGGTTATGTGATAGTATCTAGTATGTTTAGTCAGATCTATGCCTGTCCAAATCTAAGACTAGTCAAAATGTTGTTGGTATGTTAAGTCACACCGTGCATGTGTGATTAAGAGGTTGTTTGAAAGTTATGCTATAATTTAAAGGGATCCAAGTTGATTAAATCAGGGCACTTTTGGGATGTTTATTCAGTTGGCTAGTGGTCTATGTCCAGCATGACATGATTAAGATTTTGATTTATCTTGCACAATACAAGGAAATTTAGATTGACATTTATGCTATCAAATAATGAGATGCCTTCATGTGATGTTTGGATTTAGTTGAAAGGGTTTCTTCTCTTATATTTTATTACTATGTGCTTGTGGATTAAATGTTAGATTAATATAGTGATGGTATGTGTCAAAATTTGACTTTGGCCTTTTTCTGCTAATACAATCATCCTAGTTTTTTCTGTGGGAATTGACATACACATGCCTATTTATTTCCATTTTTAGCTCAACACATGAACCTGCTAATGAAAAGGGTATGGCTTGATGTTAAGCCATATGTGTAGCCTTCCCTATCTCTATGAGTGTCATCATGAGTGAGTCTAGTTTAAAATATGTTAAGTTATACTTCCCTGTGATTAACTCTATTCTTTTTTTTTTGTAATTTAGACCATGTAGGGATATATACGCTAATTGAGTGTTATCAGTTTCACTTTCATGAGAAAATGGGCTTGCATGTCTGTTTGGCATTAAGAATTGGACCGATATCGTATTGGGCCTGTTTTCTCTGTTTCTTATTCCTTTAAAAGTCTGAAAACCGAGTTATTGGGCCTTCATTTTATTTCTGTGTGTGATGCGTTACGCCTTGACCAGCAGTGAGATAAAAAATATTTTTTTCACTGCTATTTTTGGGCCTGTCAGTCCGTTATGTGACTTGTTATAAATAAAAATATAAAATAGATAGCTAGTTCTACTAATGATACTCAGTTATGTATGATAATTTTGGATATTATCTAACTGTGCTACTCATTTTTCCTCGCCCTCATATACATATGTCCATGTCCCGTTTACTAATCCTTTTCTTTTTTCTTTACTTACATGAAATGCACCGGGAGCAACGAAGAGTCTCATTATGAGACTCATCATAATCATTGCCGAACGAAGACCCGCATTCACATTCCTTGCATTCTCCAACCTCGGGATTTCAAAACAAATAGGGCGAGATGACATCGTCATCCGCCTTAGTTCCCCTTTCATTGTTATTCTTTAAATTCGTTATTTCTATTTGGGTCTGTAATAATTATTTAATGCTTGTGTGATTGTTAGGATATTTAGAATAATTAGGTCATGAATGGATAATTAGTAGGGTAGTTAAAGCCCGTCGCTAGCTTATTTGCTTGTAGGCTCGGTTAATTTAAACATAGAAACCCTCCGCTAGTTATTTATTTTTAGGCTCGTCAAAATTTTCAAAACAAACTTGACCATCTTTTGTTCACTTTATTAATTGTACAACTCAAAATGATTTCCAAAATTACTTCTTTGGCATCATAAGTAATTCGTTTTTCTCCTTATTATTAATTGTCCCAAATGCATACTTTTTCAAACTGTACATGTATTTTCTTTAATACCATGCAAATGCATACTTGCACAAAATACATCATTTACTAATTATTTGCAAACATCTTTTTTTAAGTTTATATCTTTAAACATGCATTTTTCTTAGTATAATATTAACCTGAGTTTGACCGGATAACCGCAAGTTAGCGGATCTTAAAGGATGCCTAACCCCTTCCCTTTAGGATAATAAAGAACCCTTACCTAGAATCTCAATAGTTTTGCAGACCTTAGAATTGGAGTTACATTGCAGCATTTAGTTTAATACTTAGGTGTCCTAATTCACCATAAAAAATATAATTAGGTGGCGACTCCTTAAATCATTTACCCAGGAATCACCGGATATGTCATGCTCCGCTTTGACCCGAGCAGGTCAAAATAGGGCGCGACAACAAGTCTATTTAAAGGCTGGTAAAGTTGGAGTTGTTGCCGTCTATCGACGTAAACCCTCAACGTAAGTGTGAGGTGTGCGTAGAGGCAAAACTCACCAAGCTTCATTTTCGATCCGTCGAAAGGAATACCGCTCCTCTAGAACTTATTCACACAGATATATGTGATTTGAAGTTCGCACAAACTAGAGGGGGGAACAAGTACTTTGTGACTTTCATTGACGATAGCACAAGGTAATGTACCTTTACTTGTTAAAAAGTAAGGATGAAGCCTTTGAAGCGTTCCGACGTTACAAAGCAGAAGTTGAGAACCAACTAAGCCTACGGATTAAATCCATTCGTAGCGATAGAGGGGGAGAATATGTAGCGCCATTTGAGGAATACTGTGCCCAAGAAGGCATTATTCATCAAACGACGGCTCCATACTCACCTCAATCAAATGGTGTGGCGAAACGTAAGAACTGCACATTGAAGGAAATGATGAATGTCTTGCTTATCAATTCTGGTCTTCCCCAAAATATGTGGGGAGAAGTCGTCCTTACCGCTAATACGATTCTTAATAGAGTCCCACATAAGGGTAAGGACAAAACTCCATATGAATCATGGAAGGGAAAGAAACCCACCTACAAATATTTTAAGGTGTGGGGTTGTTTGGCAAAGGTTGAAGTACCCAAGCCAAAGCAGGTCAAGATTGGGCCTAAGACTGTAGATTGCATATTCATCGGATATGCAAATAACAGTAGTGCTTATCGCTTCTTAGTGCATAAGTCAGATATTCCAGATATCCACCAGGGTACAATTATGGAATCAAGGAATGCTCTATTCTTTGAAGGCACCTTTCCTAGAAAGGAAAAAGACATAACCTCTCGCAAACGAAGTGATGCACAAAGCTCTCAAGAACCGGGAGTCCTTGACTGCCCGGATCTAGATGGTTCAGATCTAGCGAATCTCGAGGTGGCTGAACATCCGGAATCTAGTGTTCCAGATTCTCAGAACTTGGAGACTCCAGAGATGGATCTAAGGCGAAGTAAAAGGGCCAAGAAGGATAAATCCTTCGGTCCTGACTTTGTAGCTTATATGGTTAATGATGAACCAAGGACAATAGCTAAGGCGTTGTCAACTCCAGAAGCACCGCTCTGGAAAGAAGCTATTGAGAGTGAAATAGGCTCCATTCTGCATAACCATACGTGGAAGTTGGTTGATCTTCCTCCGGGAAATAAATCGTTGGGTTGTAAGTGGATACTCAAACGGAAATACAAAGCAGATGGGTCTATAGACAAGTACAAGGCCAGGTTGGTAGTCAAGGGCTATCGGCAGACAGAAGGCTTTGAGTACTTCGATACCTACTCTCCGGTATCCCGGATGACATCCATACGGGTATTCATTACGATCGCAACTTTGCGTGACCTTGAGATACGCTAGATGGAAGTTAAGATAGCCTTCCTAAACGGTGAATTATAAGAAGAAATTTATATGGACCAACCCGAGGGGTATGTGGTTCAAGGGCAAGAGAAGAAAGTCTGTCGGCTTGTCAAATCTCTGTACGGGTTGAAACAAGCCCCGAAGCAATGGCACGAAAAATTTGATAGTACTCTACTATCGAAGGGGTTCGTCATTAATGAGTGTGATAAATCTGTTTACACGAAAGGTAACTCTGACTCATTTGTTATGATATGCATGTATGTAGATGACATGTTGATCATAGAAATCAGTCCTAGGGTAATCCTAGAGACTAAGAACATGTTGAAACAATGCTTCGACATGAAGGATATGGGCATCGCAGATGTCATCCTAGGGATTAAAATCTCTAAGATGTTTGACGGACTGGTCTTATCTCAGTCTCACTACATCGAGGATGTTTGAGAAAATTTAAGATGTTAGACAGTTCACCGATAATGTCACCAATGGATACAAATCAAAAGCTTGATAAAAATCTTGGTGCACCTGTATACCAGGAGCGATATGCACAGGTGATCGGTAGTTTGATGTATATAACAAACTGCACCCGACCTGATATTGCTTACGCAGTCAATAAGTTGGCTAGGTTCACCCGTAATCCGAGTGATAATCACTGGAAGGCGTTGAATCGGGTATTACAATACCTGAAATACACGTTAAATTTTGGGTTACACTATTCGAGATATCCAGCTGTACTAGAGGGGTACAGTGATGCAAACTGGATATCTGATATAGAGAACACCAAGTCCACCAGTGGGTATGTATTTACAATTGGTGGTGGGGCTGTGTCTTGGAAATCCTCTAAGCAAACTTGCATCGCCCGATCCACGATGGAATCGGAGTTTATCGCTTTAGACAAAGCAGGAGAAGAAGCTGAGTGGCTTCATGACTTCTTAGAGGATGTTCCGTGTTGGAACAAACCCGTACCTTCGGTAATGATCCACTGCGACAGTCAGTCGGCTCTAGAAAGGGCACGGAATGCTATGTACAACGGCAAGTCTCGTCATATTCGACGGAGGCATAAGACCGTTAGGCAACTGATCACCACGGGTATAATATCCATTGATTATATTAAGTCAAAGGATAATATAGCAGACCCCTTGACAAAGGGCTTACCTAAAGATCAGATGGTTTGCCTGTCTAGGGGAATGGGCTTAAAACCCAAAATATAAGGACCAATACAGTGGTAACCCAACCTTACTAACTGGAGATCCTAGTAATTTGGTTCAATGGGAAAACTAAGTTGTAAAGGTTCAGTTGATCGCTTCAGTGGAAGCATGCGCACTTCGGATAGTGATTTCTGAAACCAAATCCAAAGTCGTTCTCGCGATAGACGTTAAGTGCTATCTGCAGTATGGGTAAAGGTTAAGTTTTCAAAACCTGTAATGATCCTCAACAGTTGAGGTTAGGTTTTTGGGAAACTTTTAATGGTTCCTAACACTTGTGAAGTGGAGTATAGCAGGATACCTTATAGGAGACCACCTATTTAAGTGCGAGGACGGGCCGCCTCAAATGAACGCACTTAAGAATCCAAGAAGTTGTCCATGGACAAAACGGACAAAACATTACGAAGAAAAGAGTAAGGGAATTTATTGTGTTGGTACCATTGACTTGGCTTACACTAAACACTGACGGTTCAAGACATCACGTTCACCGCGCAGTAAGTAAGTCCGATGGTATTCAACTATGGAAGGTTCAAAGCTGAAGCTACCTCTCCTTATGCAACATCAGTCAGCTGAAATATTGCAGAAAATGAAAAGACACCATGTGAGTGCGCCAAAATCTCTTTCAAGAGGGGATTGTTGGAAATTAGCCTTTGGCGGGAGTTGCGACCGACCAACTTTAACGGTTTAAACACTAGTGTTACGCATATTGGAGAATCCGGTTCTTCACACATGCATGATCTACTAAGTACGTAGATAATCGTAGGGCCAAGAATCGTCAAATTTCATTGAGAAATGAAAGAGATATTGGCTCACGAAGTAAGGTGTTTGAAGCATGGAAAAGTGTGGTGTGTGATCAATTCTCCCTCATCGGTAGAGGAAGAAAGAATTGTTGTGTATATAAGACTCGAAATTGGTTTGGGGTTTGGGACCCTAAGGGGTATCCCATGTGTTTAAAGGAGGGAGGACCTAGATGTGCTTCGGTTCGAGGAAAGCCCACACGCGCGCCGCCGCCGCCCGTCCGTCCGGCCACGGGTCACGGGCTGTGGGTCTTCTGATATTATCTTTTTGGGCCAGAGAACTTTGCCAGAAGTACAGTTTGATCCCAGAAGTTTCAGATGTAAAGTTTGGACCAGAATTCTTTTAGATGTACAGTTTGGTCCCTCAAGTTTCTAGATGTACAGTTTGGTCCCTCAAGTTTCAAGATGTACAGTTTGGTCCTTGGAGTTTCCAGAAAGTCAAAATTTGGGAAGTCAGAACAGAAACGTCAAGCACTCAATTCATCCATTTATTTTGCCTGAATTACTCCTCCTATAATAGCCAATCCGTTGGTCTTTCTCACCATTTATTTGGTGGATTTACTACCTCCATGATGGTCATTATTTGGCTAATAATGGCCCCTCTCTCACCTATATAAACACCCCTTGCACCATTGTTGAGGAACACTTACACTACACGAAAATACACAAGCAGAAAATAGTTTCTTCCTACAACTTCCAAGCATCATTTCGTTACTCAATATTCTTCACGGTAGCTCTTGAGTTTCCTTTGCTCAATTGTTCCATTGCTTTTTTATCTTAGGAGACGAATTGTCCAGGACGTATAAAGGATACATACGGGGCAATATTGTCTTAAGGACAGAGTGTCACACTCGACTCAGCAATAAAAATCACTTTCCACTTTTCTTGTTCAACATCTTTGTAATTTTCAGTTTTCTAGTTGAATTGTAATTTCAATTCTTACATTAGCAATTACTTGTAATTTCCGTTTCATGCATCCTTTGTGAATCCAACAGTTTTGAAGTATATGGATAAGTGTGCGAGACGGAATGAAAGATAGGCTATCAAAATTTCGAACACTATCAGAAAAGAGGTTGACCAGCTTAATAGAGCCCTCTCTTCTTTATTTGGAGGGTCATGGATGAAGCTCCGAAGTCCCAATAGAGTTGTACCCTGATAATCACTTGTCAATTCATAAGTTAGCTTTGTTCCCTCAATGGTCAACCCACTAAAACTTCACAATATGTTTTCCAACCATTTAAAATGCATTTTACACAAACTTTGAAATTTAAAAAGAACATATAGAAGGAAAGTAAGAAGCCCAGGGGCACATGCGAGTTGGTAAGTGGCAAAGTAATTGGGGTACAACCACTCCGACGTTGCTGGTTCGAATCCGTGTGGTGACAGTCTTTGCTGAAATATTGCAAAGGATGTTGCTGGGTTCGTGTCCCACTGGTCCTCTCCCTTGCAGGGCTGTCACTCGCGCATATCCCTCGATTTACATCCCACCTGGCCAAGGGGCCTCTGGTACAGGTGGGGGATTTCGCCTTCGGGACTTTTCCCTTCACAAAGGAAAGTAAGAAATAACTATACTTCGCTATATGAGCTCCTATAAAAGAACACCTACTCTCAAAGAAAGAAAGCACGAAAAAAGTAAAAGTTCATAAAGAGTCAGAAGCAAACAGAATAAAAGGCGGATAAACTCTCATAAGCGAAGGAAGATACACATTCATGACAAGTAAGAAGCCCTATCGTGGGGGACTAACTATCTTATTTGTGAACATTTATCAGTCTCTTTCAAAATACTTACACAAGAAATTCTCTCTTTCTATCTTATTAGTCAAGCATAATGAGCAACAAATGAATGCGCTAAAAAGTATCAGCTTTTAATCGGTGCAACATCAGAGATGACGTTCATTAACCTATTGTCGGTTCTTATTCTGGCTCATCATCCAAAGGTAGGTTGAGCCCTTTGCATAACTTTTTAGCAGAAATTCTAGTTTTGATTTTCTTTTTTACGTGTTATACTGCATGTTGCAGTTTGTTGAAATTAAGGTAGAAATCTACAAGAAATCAGGTTTCTTAAGTATTAACGTGTACATACCCATTACCATAATTAGAATATATTTCATATATTGTGTAATATTTAGTGATGTATAATTATGGTAGATATAGAATCCTTATTGTATTAAGGTTCCACATTGTATACTATATATATTTGTATTAATGATAGACTCTCCAAGGGAGATTAAGACAATTCTACATGGTTTCAAAAGTCAACAATCCTTCCCAACCCAAAACCTAATTTCGACCGCTCATTCCCCTCTTTTTCCGGCGCCGAACCGACCGTATACCATCGGTATACCTTCGATATACGCTGATATATAGCTGCTCAGCCCTCCAATTCTGCTAAACAACCCTATATACCCCAGGTATACTGCTGATATACAGCCCTCCCTCCGTCCTTATCTCTCCAACAGGTCGTATACCCCTTGTATACAACATATACACGCCGATATACACTATGTATACGACTGATATACCATCTCTGCCACTATATACTACCCGTATACAGCCTCCCTAAGCTGTTATACACCTTGTATACGGCTGTGTCTGGCTCATATACGCCTCGTATACGTCCCAAACTCCCCTTATTGTTTTCTCTCTCCTATCCGATCTCCGGCATCCACTATAGTCGGAAACCACCACAGATATAGTTGTGGACAGAGGTGCAAAGACTGGCAAAGAATGGGCGAAGCCGGGAACCTGGCTTCCACTGAGCCAGCAAATTCTGATGAGCCTAGAAGATACGAGCCAAGTCCCAAAGAATAGCAGTAGCTTGACCAATCACAGGCCAAGGCCATCCGACCCACCATCCTTCTGTCCAGAAATGGCCCAGCTGTCTGGGTTCCCATCCGATGGCCCACATATGCCAGGCCCAATTTCTTGGGGCCCACTTCTATACTATGGGCCTTCCTCAATCCAGTTTGGGCCAGACTTTCGGCACATTTACTCCTCGGAACCCGTCTCACCTCACCAACAATTCTGGTAATCTTTCTCAAATGCGTAATTTAAATACTCTGCAATCTATTATGGTCGGAAACAGTCATAACATTTCAATTCAAGGGTTTGGCCACACACTAACTCCACCACCGCATCCTCACTTTTTCCTTAAGAACGTCCTATATGCCCCGAACATTATCAAGAACCTAATCTCAGTTACAAAATTTGCCACCGATAATTCAATTTCAATTAATTTTGACCCATTTGGGTTTTCTGTAACGGACCTCCGTACCGGAAAACTCCTTATGAGTTGGAATAGTGAGGGGACCTCTATCCTTTCCTATCCACATCCGGTACCAGTGTCACCCCTCCCACATCTCTAACTTCCCAAGTATTTCATCCCACCGTTTTTACCACAATATCTCCGTCAACATGGCACAATAGACTCGGACACCCAGGAACTCATGTCTTTGATTTTCTCAGAAACAATAATTAAATTCGTTGTAATAATGGAAAACATGCCCAACAGTGTATTTTTTGTCCTTTAGGCAAACATGTTCGCCTTCCCTTTCAGTCTTCTTTAACTGTTACGTTTTCTCCATTTGATATTGTCCATGCAAATTTATGGACATCTCCTGTTATTAGTTCACTGAGTCATAAATTTTATCTTGTGTTATTAGATGACTTTTTACACTTTATCTGGATTTACCCTCTAAAATTCAAGTCTGAAGTTTTTGCCAAACTTCTCGAGTTTCGCACATTTATCAAAACATAATTTGAAAAATTCATCAAATCATTCTAATGTGATAATGGTCGTGAGTTTAATAATTCCGTGTTCCATAATTTTTGTACCAACAATGGCATGGTATTCCGTTTCTCCTATCCCCACACCTCACCCCAAAACGAAAAAGCCGAACTAATCATCCGTACTATCAATAATATGGTTCGTACCATTCTTTTTCATGCCTATCTCCCCTATCGTTTTGGGCCGATGCAGTCAAAATGGTAGAGTACATCTTAATATTTTACCTACCAGTACTCTTCAGAACAAAAACCCCACCGAAATTCTCTACCGTCGGATCCCTTCCTACGATCACCTTAGAATTTTTGGTTGCCTGTGCTATCCAAACCTGGCCTCCACTGCTCCTCATAAATTAGTACCTCGTACCACCCTGTGTGTCTTCGTATGTTTTCCTTCTAATCATAGGGGCTATTTGTGCTACGACTTGTCTACTCGCAAAATCCACGTCGCTCGTCACGTCAAGTTTAACGAGACGGTCTTCCCGTTTTTGAATATCCAAAAATTCCGAAACACGAACTACACTTTCCTTGACAAGTCTGACCTCTCTCTAGTTATCCTCCGCGAACTGTGTCAGTCCACCACCGTCAAACCATCTCTACTACCTATTGCCGCCACCAAAGAACGCAAATATGCATCTCTGCCACCCACCTGCTCTCTGTTACCATCACCGCTGATTGCCACTACCATCAACAATTAGCCTAATATCTCAGCACCATCTCCGATCATCATCCCCAACACCCACCCGCAACCACACCAGCCACCGGAAACCCATATCGAACTACCACCAAACCAGAACACCGGTCTTTCCCCACCACCGACTCCATACCCCACATCATCGACCTCCGCCAGTCACGATCTACCCAGATCGACGACACCACACAATCCCGCCACTGCATCCAACCTCGACAAACCCAGATCGGTACAACCCACACCCGCCACTGTACCTAGTTAACCGACCGATAACCTTTTCCATCACCAGATTCCAAACCCACCCAATGTACTCGACCCGACACCCAGCAAACATGCCCAACCAGCACCCTCGCACCATATAGAAACACGTGTCCAACACGGGATTTTCAAACCCAAAGTTCAATTTAACTAGCTACATCCCCAATTCCTAAAAACGCAAAATTAACCAAACTAGACCCAAATTAGAATGCGGCCATGTGTGAAGAGTTTAATGCTTTAACGAATAACACACTTGGAATTTGGTTCCTCGACCGGAGGGGGTAAATGTGATTCGATGCATGTGGCTTTTTTATCACAAATACAGAGACATTGGTGACTTAGAAAGATATAAGGCGAGGCTTATGGCTAATGGTACTAATCAGCATGATGGCATTGATTGTGGTGAGACATTCAGTCGAGTTGTTAAAACGGCTATCATTCGCACAGTTATGAGCATTGCTATGGGTAAGCATTGTCCTATTCATGAGTTTGATGTGAAAAATGCATTGCTATATGGGGATTTGAAAGAAACTATTTACATGCACCAGCCGCCTGGCTTTGTCCATCCAGTAGCCCCTGAGTATGTATGTCGCCTCCGTAAGTCACTTTATGGTTTGAAACAGGCCCATAGAGAGTGGTATGATCGCTTTTCACAGTACATTATGCGGATTGAGTTTGTATGTAGCAAGTGTGATAATTCTCTCTTCATCTTTCATCGAGGTAATAGCACCGCTTACTTGCTGTTATATGTGGATGACATTGTGCTTACTGCCTCCTCTGATTTATTGAAAATTAAGATTATTACATTTCTCAAAATCGAATTTGCCATGACTGACTTAGGAAAGTTGAGTTATTTTTTGGGATATCAGTGACTAGATCTACAAATTTTATGTTTTCGTGTCAGCGCAAGTATGCAGATGAGATAGTATACAGGGCTAAAATGGAAAACTGTAAGATAATGTCCACTCCGATTGACTCTAAATCAAAACTTAGTGTTGTTGATGGTAATCCTATGTCCGATTCCACACTTTACAGGAGTCTTGCAGGTGCACTACAATATCTCAAGTTCACCGGGCATGATATTGCTTATGTTGTTCAGCAGGTATGTTTATTTATGCATGCCCCAATAGAGCCTCATTTTACTGCCATTAAGCGTGGCATTCAATATGTTAAGGGCACACTTGATTATGGATTGCACCTATACCCCGCAGCACCGACCAGGTTGTTATCATATACAGATGGTGATTGTGCAGGTTGTCCGGACACGCGACGCTCCACCTCCGGTTACTGTGTGTTCTTAGGGGATAATCTCATTTCTTGGTCTGCCAAGAGGCAGGACACCCTATCACGTTCGAGTGCAGAAACAGAGTACAGAGGCGTTGCTAATATTGTTGCTGAGATCTGTTGGCTTCGAAACCTTCTTTTGGAGCTACAATATCCCTTGTGTAAGACGTCTTTGGTTTACTGTGATAACATATCTGTCATATATTTATCTCATAATCCGGTTCAGCATCAGCGAACCAAGCACATTGAGATGGATATACACTTTGTTCGTGAGAATGTTGCTCTTGGTCATGTTAAGGTGTTACATGTGCCTTCTTCATATCAATATGCAGATATATTCACGAAAGACCTTCCTAGACTGAGGGGGTGTATTAACGTGTACATATCCATTACCATAATTATAATATATTTCATATATTGTGTAATATTTAGTAATGTATATTTATGATAGATATATAATCCTTATTGTATTAGAATTTTACATTATACACTCTATATATATATATGTGTATTAATTAGAAAGAATTTCCAAATTTTACATTAATCATCACATAGCGCTTTCGTCTAATCCAACTGTATCTCATTCGTCAAGTCAACTAATATTCTTATTTTTATAGGCGAGTGCTCGACTAAAATGCCAACTCTCAATCATCCATTAACTTATTGTCGGCTCTCACTCTGGCTCATCATCCAAAGGTACATTTTTTTAAGCAGAAATCCTGGTTTTGATGTTTTTTTTACGTGTTATATTGCAGGTTGATTTATCTCTTTCGATGTAATAACAAAATCTTATTTGTAATAAGTGATTTTGTTGGTTGGTTAATTAGTCACATTTTATTCATGAAATAGCTTGAATTGGTTTTAGTCTGGATACGGCAAAATCATTCTATTAGACCGAATAAGTACATTCGATCTAATAAATATCTTGTGTTAGAATTGAGAAATTCTATGGCTCGGATCTTTAGTATTCTCTTATTTATTACCTGTGTGTGCGGTGCTTTGAAATTAAAGCTAAAAACAACAAAAAAGCAGGTTTCTTAAGCATTCTCCAGACAATGCCTTAATGGTAAAAACATTCAGACTGTTTTCATCTCATCCAACTCTTATCTCATCTGCAGGCCAGTGGTCGATTAAATCTACAAGCTTACTGTCAAAATAGAGCATTTGATTCTTAAATCGTAACAATTTCATGTACATTAATTTCAATATTAAGTCCATTTAATGTAATTCAAAATGCTAATATCATTTAAACGAGCATAGAGATTTTGTACTTGAATTTCTTAGGAAAATCCCAATAAAAATGGTAGGAAATCGCTCTTTCTTTTTCTTAAAATAATTTTGACGAGTCAACCTTTTCAGTTTTCACTAAACATTTTTCAAATTGAATAAAGTTAATCAAAACACCACTTAGGGGTTGTTTGATTGGAAATAAATTATCTCTGGATTAATTATTCTGAAATTAGTTATCCCACAAAGATAAAAATAACATTATAATCTTAAAATAATTAATTTCAAAATTAATTATATCATTATTTATGTCTGAGATAAACTCATCTCAAATTATCACGTGATTAATTACTCCTTATCCCTAATGACAAACGAGTCCAGTAACCATAGATCGGAGTCCGGGAAAAAAAGTTGCACACGTGTGAAGTGGTTCACGGTAGAAGCGTGATTCCGATGAGTTTTTTTTTGTTCTCTTAATTACTTCCCTCCACTTTACTTGCACTGGATACCTCTTCTCGATAATCGTCTCTATAAATTGAAATTCCAATGGTGACAGCTCAAATTCATGAAAACTTTGAAAATCACAAAGCAACACATACATGGTGAAGTAGTAGATAACTGAGATCGCATTCGCCGTTTGCATTTATTACATCGAAACGGTAATTCTTTCACAGATTTGTCCGTTTTTTCCGTCTCATTGTTTTCTCTGTTGGATTGAGAAGAATAATCTGCCTGATCTGATTTAATGTTTTTTTAGGAGAAAAATATGAAAATGTGCTGCGAGACATTATATGTGTCGCGTCGCAGCAGTAAATAAGCATATTAAAGGAAGCGAACTTGCTGAATTTTCAGAAATTTTTACGAGATTCACTGGTTTTTTCCCCCTACTCTTTTATTTTTTCTGAATTTTTTTGGTGATAAATTGATGAATAACTTGCTATGCTTGAAGTATTTAAGATTTTTTTTTGTTGTTGTTGAATGGAATTCGATATTGAACTGTCAATTGTAGCTTTATTTTCAACGTTTTAGTTTTTTTGGTAATAAATTGCTGAATAACTTGATATGCTTGTACTTAAGTTTTCTGTCGTCTATGTTTATCTACGGTGTAATTTTAATTTGTTTTTTGTTAAATGGAATTTGATATTGAACCCTAAATTGTAGCTTTATATTCAATATTTGAAGTGATTTTTAGGAGTCTCTAGGTTTTGCATTGTAAATCTGTGAGCTAATAATGGAAGAGATTAGCAGAAAATAAAAAATAAAAGGTTTTGCTATTAGTGCATAAATTCCTTCCAGGTTGCTATTTTGATTCAGGAAAAGGATATGTGCCTCTCTATTACTGTAGGGAAAATTGAAATTGAGTGTAAATTTGTATTGGCATGGATCCAAAAAATTTTAGATGCATAATCTTATAGCCTCAGGGAGGTTGAAAACACCAGAGTTAGCAGTTGACATTTTAATATCAGAAAATAAAGTGGTATGCATTTTGGAGAGTTCTCATGGAGGCGATAAGACCTTTTTTTCCCTTTCTTTTCTTTTTGGCTTGGTAGTGGAGATGTTTAATGATGGAAATGAAGGTTCCATAGTTATGGAGGAACATTCCCTTTGGCGAAATCCACTAAGATACCGAACAACTAAAAATAGCTTGGAGTTGGAGAAACACCACGCTCTACTCAATTTGTCGTTATCCGTTCTCTTGCAATTTCTTTCGTACTACTATGAACTCCTGGATATTGTAAAAAAAGAATTCAAATAACTTATTTCTTCCTTCGGAAGATCAAGAAATTTCTATTATTTCAGAATAACTGCGACAGCGTGGGAAGCTTCTAAGTTCTTTCCTTAAACTGCTAACCAGTGGTAATATAAAAGACACAATCGGTCTTTTGGTTGCAGTGATTCGGAACACTTGTATACCCCGAAAAGCAATAACCAACAAATGTCTGTCCACTGCTAATGATTCTTACACCTATTAATGTCTCTATATTCATTATTTTTTCCATTGAGCTGCTATATGCAAATGGGTACACTACATGATAAAGATGTCTTGGACAATGGCGTATGCGTTTTTTGTCTGTGTCTTTATTGTCTGTTTTCCCATTTATAAAGAAACATTCCTCATTCTGTGCTTTTCAGATTCTTTTGGACGATACTAGATGTTGGAATCCTGTGATTGCATTGAGGCTCTACATCCACATGATGACCTGTTGGTTAAATACCAATACCTCTCAGATGCCTTCATTGCCTTCGCCTACTTCTCCATTCCGCTGGAGCTTATTTATTTTGTCCACAAATCTTCATGCTTCCCATACAGATGGGTCCTCATGCAGTTTGGCGCTTTTATTGTTCTCTGTGGAGCAACACATTTTATTAGCTTGTGGACATTCTTTATGCACTCTAAGACGGTCGCTGTGGTTATGACCATAGCAAAAATTTTAACAGCTGCTGTGTCCTGTATCACAGCTTTGATGCTTGTTCACATCATTCCTGATTTGCTAAGTGTTAAAACGCGAGAATTGTTCTTGAAAGCTCGAGCTGAAGAGCTTGACAAGGAAATGGGCCTAATAATAAGACAAGAAGAAACTGGCAGACATGTCAGGATGTTGACTCATGAGATACGAAGCACACTCGACAGACACACAATCTTGAAGACTACTCTTGTGGAGCTAGGTAGGACCTTAGACCTGGCAGAATGTGCTTTGTGGATGCCATGCCAAGGAGGCCTGAATTTGCAACTTTCCCATAATCTGAACAATATAATACCTCTGGGATCTATTGTGCCCATTAATATTCCTATTATCAATGAGATTTTTAGTAGCCCTGGAGCAATACAGATTCCACATACGAATCCATTGGCAAGGATGAGGAATACTGGTGGTAGATATATTCCACCAGAAGTAGTTGCTGTTCGTGTACCTCTTTTACACCTCTCAAATTTTCATATTAATGACTGGCCTGAACTGTCTGCTAGAAGTTATGCGGTGATGGTTCTGGTCCTCCCGATGAATGGCCTAAGAAAGTGGCGTGATCATGAGTTAGAACTTGTGCAAGTTGTCGCAGATCAGGTTCTAATTGCTAACTTCCTTTATCTTATTAATTACTGGTTAAAAATGGCCAGTTTCCAGGCTTGATATCAGGTCAATGATGCATAGAGATTCAATATGGTCTATAAAGAAATGGCATTTTCACATTACTCTTCATGCATTAGTTATTAGCAAATGAAAGTTCTCATTTTCTTTTGCGAATCAAGACAAATGACCACCACGAAATGGGAAAAAGATAAAGGATTTGCATAAGTTCTTCATTTTACCCCTAAAGTGTTTGTACTTTAAGTACCGGAGCGGCTATTTCCACTTCAAGATACACTTATCCACACTATCTCTAATGTATTTCACTTGCTTGGGCTATATTATTCTCGTCTTAATGGGTTGTTATAAATTTTTAATGCTAGATGCACAATGATTGTAACAATTACTTTCCAATGAGTGGGCGTGGACTATGTGTCTCTTCTTGATTAGCTCCATGATGTTCTCCTTTCCAATTCTTTGTCCAGAATCTTTTTGGTATGGTTATGTCCTATGTTGCTCGGCCTCGAGTGTGGGTATGCAATAAGGGTACGGATCTAGAGGTTGGATTGTTCATCACATAAATATAAGGATTTGGGGGTAGTGATGCAAGTGTGGATACGGCCAATAATGTATATTACGACATATAAAGTATGTATTTCGATTTATTAAAGTTATTGAACTAAAAAAAAAATCTTTATAAACACATTTTTTTATTCATAAGATATCTCATGTAATAACAAAGCATTTTCATATTATATATATATATATATATATATATATGGTAAAGTTGTCATGTGACCAGGAGGTCATGGGTTCAAGCCGTGTAAACAGTCTTTGGCAGAAATTCAAGGTAAGGTTGCGTGCAACACACCCTTGTGGTCCAACCCTTCCCCGGACCCCGCGCATAGCGGGAGCTTAGTGCACTGGGCTGCCCCCTTTATACACACATACATAAACCCAAAATCAAACCAAATACCCAATCAATACTTTTCGGTCATAGAGGTAGTCAAAGTACCCAGTCGGTTGACCAAATCCGGTGTGGATCGTGTCGACATGGGTGCGGCAAGGATTTTGAAGAGTCCGAGCAACATAGGTATGTCAATTAAATTCTAATATTGGAAGCCTTATGACTTGAAACTTATTACTGAAGCATTCATAGAATGAATAGGTAACACATACAGTAAACATAAATTCCACCCTCCAATTTATTGATAATTTACCAAAAAGAAGTTTCTTCAATAGTACCCCAAATAAATGTTTAAGGTGTGGATAGTGTTGCCTGTAAATAAATCATTAAAGTAGTCACATAAGATAGTCATGGTTTCTGCTAGAGAGAGATGAAAAGGAGAAAGAAGAGAGATCAAAGATATTTAGTGAGGTAATAGATGAGTTTCCATTCTTTTACAGAACCTCTTTTTAATTTATTTGGAACAGAAAGAATAGCAGAGCTTAGAATTGCAACTTAAGAATGATTATTTCTCTCTGTAATCATCACATGCGACTTTGTCACAGGGAATGCATTAATTGCAGTGCAGATAAGGATATGTCGTTTACTCCAGAACACAAATTAGAACTTGTCCGTTTCAGTTTTGAATTAGAATTCTGTCATTTTAAGTACAATCGCGTACTAGCAATCCTAAACAGAACAAGGCTGCTATATGTTGTTTTCTCAAGAACACATATTAGAACTCTTCCGTTTCATTTTTCAATTAGAATTCTATTATCTTAAGTGCAATTTCTTATCAGGTAGCTGTCGCTCTTTCACATGCTGCAATTTTAGAAGAGTCCATGCGAGCCCATGATCAGCTCATGGAACAGAATATTGCTTTGGATGTAGCTCGACAAGAAGCAGAGATGGCCATCCGTGCACGTAACGACTTCCTAGCTGTGATGAACCATGAAATGAGAACACCTATGCATGCAGTTATTGCTCTGTGCTCTCTGCTTTTAGAAACAGACTTAACTCCAGAGCAGAGGGTTATGATCGAGACCATATTGAAGAGTAGCAATCTTCTGGCAACACTGATTAATGATGTGCTAGATCTTTCCAGACTTGAAGATGGTATTCTTGAACTAGAAAATGGAACATTCAATCTTCATGGAATCTTAAGAGAGGTAAATGACCACAAACCCATGCATGCATACACCAGTAACATGTTGATTTCCTCTAGTAAACAGGTAGCATGATTTTTTTCTTTACATTGATTTGCAGGTCGTTAATTTGATAAAGCCAATTGCATCTTTGAAGAAATTATCTATAACTCTTGCTTTGGCTCTGGATTTACCTATTCTTGTTGTGGGTGATGCAAAACGCCTTATTCAAATTCTCTTAAATGTGGCGGGAAATTCTGTGAAATTCACTAAAGAAGGTCATATTTCAATTGAGGCTTCAGTTGCCAAACCAGAGTACGTGAGAGATTGTCATCCTCCTGAAATGTTCCCTATGCCAAGTGATGGCCAGTTTTATTTGCGCGTCCAGGTTGAGCATTTCTATCCTCTATCATCCACTTAATGGTTGTACCACGTTTCTTGAGGAAATTTGCATACAAATTACAGTTCAAAGAGTTGTTTGTTGGCTCGTACGGGGAAAAGTGTGTTCTCTGTTCCAAAGCCAGCGAAGAATTAGGAATCGAGTCAAAACCCTCTTTGATCGCTAAATCTTTCTATTAAATGTGAAATAATATGTACTTCCTTTTTCCTTCGGATAGTTCGTGTCCTGCAGGACAGAATCTCCTTTTGGTTTCAGTTACTTTTATGGTTGTGGCAGGTTTGATGGAAGGTTTTCTTTCCATATTACTTTGCAGTTCTAGATCGTTTATTTCGTCTAGAGTAGTTTATCATTCAGAAAAAGAGATTTATATCATTCACTTGAAAATTAATCCTGTTCAGATTATATTCTTGCAGGTTAGAGATTCTGGGTGTGGCATTAGCCCACAAGACATCCCACTAGTATTCACCAAATTTGCACAGGCACGTACATCAAATCGAAGTACTGGAGGGGAAGGTCTGGGGCTTGCCATTTGCAGACGGTATGTTTCAAGTTGTAAATTTGGGAGCATAATTTTTTCCTAGAATCCATATTATGAAGGCTTCTATAAGACATCTTCTTTTTACCCTCAATTATCTCTGTGGTACAGTGCCTTATTTATTTGTTGTTTTGTGTTCTCCCTTGTGTGCCTTGGCTCGCATTATTCATGCACTCATTTGACATTTGAAACGGATGGATGCAGATTTATTCAACTTATGAAAGGTAACATTTGGGTTGAAAGTGAGGGCTTAGGAAAGGGAACCACTGTCACGTTTGTAGTTAAACTTGGAGTCTGCAACCATCCAAATGCGTTGCCTCTGCTACCTATGCCCCCTAGAGGCAAGCTGAACAAAGGTAGTGATGATCTCTTCAGGTATAGACAGTTCCGTGGAGAGGAAGGTGGGATGGCTATGACTGCTCAACGCTATCAAAGAAGTCTGTAAATGACAACAAACATTGGTGACATAGTACAGAAGACCAGGACTTGTGACTTTGAGATCTCTTTACTGTTTTGTATGCTCCAATGGCAGTGTCTTGTAACTATTATGTTCGTCCCAAAATACTTGTCACATATTTCATTTACACGCCCATTAAAAAAACATTTATGAAGGTAGCATTTTGACTATTTTACCCTTTAACATATCTCATCATGTTATCTCTCCTCAATAATATTTACTTCATCATTGATGAGAACCTCTTAAATGTTGCTAATTAATACAAGGGTAAAATGAGAAAAAGCTACTTAATTTTATTTTGGTTAAATAAAACGACAATTATTTTTAGTAAGGACTTCAAGTATTTTGAGACGGAGGGAGTAACGTAATTCAGTGCTCGAAAAGTGAGGATTGAAAATTGGAGTATCTTTAAAATTTCACTATTTAACTTATATAGCAAGCTTTAGACAAAAAATATGTTAGGCCTCGAAAGTACTTACTTCTGGAGAAAAACTGCAGTAGCTTATGGGATTGTTATGCAGTGCTGCTTAACAGTCACCCTGATAGTCTAGTCCCTTTTGTGAAGTAACATGTCTCTTGCAAAAACAAAAACGTCAATTTCAAATGTATAATTTCGTTGAGGCAACATACGAAAAATAATCATATGTTCGCACTTGTTCGGAGTAAATATAATACCGATCATATGGGACATTTTTTGTTTACTTGAATCAATTCTGAACTGACCTTAATGACAATCTTAAATCGCTAAAGAACATAATGATGGAAAAGATAATCAATAAAACTAATAGCAACCCTACATGTCCAAAAAAAAATAGGAAAAAGAAATGAAGAAAACTTACTAATAAGTTTTGAAGTGTTCATAAAAAATCTCAGGAAATTCAATTTGGTTTCTCAATCACTAGATCCTTGTGCATACTTTCGAACCGAGATTCCAAGGTCATACGAGCACTAAGTTGTCTTTGTTCTCTTTAGTATCAAGGTAGCAGACTTGCATCAATTTTTACATTAAAAAAATTGTACAATAAAGTTTTGGTGAAACAATCGTAGATAATTGTCTAGTTAAAGCACAAGTCGACTAAAAATTAAAGCTGAGTTACGTTAAATTAGTTTAAATTACATTTATAGGGTGGAAATCTATACTTAACCACATATAAAGCTTAAATCATTGGTAACCACTTACTAGCAAATGGATTTAAATGACACCAAAATGAATAGACTACACTACGTGATAATGGTAATAATGCCCTATTCGGGAATCTCCATGGTAATTTTCAACTCCCCGACATTCCGTCGATTACTACGCACAATGTATAGCTCCTGTAACCATACCTTCATGTTCAATCGAGCGTTTTAAGCAACATTCATAACAAGGACAACAGTTTTACTTCCAAAAAGACAGTACGATTTAGTAACATAAGTGAGCAATAGAGCAGCATAATTTGCTTGTATATTATCTGCAGTTACCTAGTGCATTCCATCTATGCAGATTGATGACCTATGGCCAACGCATAACTGAATATGAAATAGACGATGCATCGAGAATAAGTATCAAAACTCCAAAGCATCTATTCAACTTCATGTACGTTAAACATCGTTTCTTAAAGTACATGAACCAAAAACCGGACATATCAAAGATACTAAGCTCGCATAATAACAAGAACAAAAAGTAGTTATAGAGCCAACCCTCCGTAAAGTCCGCCATCCTCACTTCTTTGACTTCTTAGATCCTCCCCTGTAACAAGGACAATATATTCATCAAATTCTATTATAACATCCTTGATAAACTTGCAACAAAATTCATGATGAGTTTACTGGGCAGTCTGGGCTGGGGGTGCTGCCGCTGCTGGTGCTGCTGCAGGTTGTACTGGTCCCTGTGAATTAGAAGAAACGAGCTCAATGTCATTTAGTATTATCGTTAATAGTCGCAATATGCTGACTACCTGCCAGGGAGCAGTTGAGCCTGCCTAAGGTAAATTTACATCAAGCTCCAGTTGTTACCTGAGCCAATCGTTCCTCCCTCCTAGCAAACTTCCTTTCCCTGCTTGCTTTGTTCTTTGCCCTCCTGGCCTCAAATTGGTCAGACAAGGTCTTCTCTCTAGCCTTCTCAGCCTTAGTTTTGTGAATGTTTTCCATGAGCACACGCTTGTTCTTGAAAACATTACCCTTGACCTTCATGTACATGTCATGATACATGTGCTTGTCAATCTTCTTAGACTCCCTGTACTTGCGAAGCAAACGCCTGAGGACTCTCATCCTCCTCATCCACAGTACCTTTGTTGGCAACCTAGCCTCCCTGGTACCCTTACGCTTACCTGAGAAAAGATTGTACTCAGTAACAATAACTTTTTTGTTCTTTTTTAGTCTCTTAACAAATTTCAGCCATTTTTTCAGCTGACTCCACATTCCCATAGGTTAATTTCTTATAGTATCAATTTTCAGTATGAAATATCAACCAAACAAATTACTCGGGTCTAAATATCTCTTTCTTTTTTACTGCCTTCAAATCAAATCTCAACCATTTCTCCAATTGACTCCATATTTCTGAGTTTTCACATTTTGAAGATCAAAGAACACATTTATTAGGTCAATCAAATATTTTTCCTTCATAATAATATTCTATAAAACAGAGATCACTATACATAAGCAAAACAAGATTAGGAAGTACCATATCCAGAGTGACGGCCCTTCCTCTTGGCTTCTTTCATTCTGCGGGCACGAGATCTTGAGTGAATTTTGGTTGGTTTCCTGATGATGAAACCATCCTTCACCAACTTTCTTATGTTTTGCCCTGCACCCAATGCAAATGAGGAGAATTAGAGGCAACCAATTTGTGTCGAGACCAATACAGAAACCAAGTAACAAAACTTCCATCGCTAGAGCCTTCTCAGGTCTATCAATGGGAATGTTAAGAAATACGAACAACAACAACAACCCAGTGAAATCCCACAAGTGGTGTACACAGACCTAACCCCTACACCTTGGGAGGTAGAAAGGCTGTCTCCTATAGACCCTTGGGATGTTAGGAAATACGAAGTGGCTAAAAGGGATCAAACACCAGCTAAGCATAAGCTACATGTTCAATCTTTTTCTTGTGTTAAGACCATTTATATCTGCTAGACCATGAAGAAGAAGCAAACAAGTACAAAAAACCTCCACACATTTGCAATTTTACCAAAATTCTAATTTATCAATCAATCTTTCAATTATCCTCAACCTCATATCAATTGACAACAGCTCTACAAATCCTATACATACATACTGCTCTGTTTCAGCTCCTTTTCATTTCAATACTAAATAATTTGGCATTAAGGTAATTAACAATTCTCTAATGTATATAAGGTAATTAACAATTCTCTAATCTGTCTGTAGTAGGATAGCTAATTTGGTCTCAACGAGTTCAGATTGAGAGTATGGATCCTTTCTCCCATTGTACTATAACTTCTAAAAACAGTTCGCAATAAAAATTCAACTTACAAAAAATAAATTAGAATATAAGAGTATCAAGTAATCCATTCACTGAAACTTGAAGAAAAAATCATTTCTTGCAAAACCTATCCATATCTAACATCGCAAGCTCTTACTGTGAACCAAAAAAACAGCAAAAGGTAAATACGTTTGATTGACATCAAATTGCAAAGTGAAAGGAACATTAATTCAACAAATAGTTAAGTGATAAAAATCCAAGAAAACATAAAGGGTATCCTTAAAATATACTAAAACAATCAAAATCCTATAGTAGATCTTAAACAAACATAATATAAATGAATCACAAGTAAATATATAGAGAAAACAAGAAACATACTGGAGTTGGCCATAGATATTTCGTTGCCTTCATTAGGGTCGAGCCATACTTTTCCTCTCCCACACTTGAGCACACTGGCAGCCAGACGCTTTTGTAGTTTCAGCGACACCATATTTGTTGTCTCTCTCCCTCACACCTCTCTCTCTCTTCGTGTAGCTGATGAATACAAAAGAGAAAAAGGTATATATATTCAACCACCAGATGAGTGACCTAGGGTTTTTGATAGGGCTTAGTTTTTTTCTTAAAGAATAGTAATAAACTTTACTCATGGCCCAATGTTGTCTTGGGCTACAAACTCGAGTCAATATGGGCCGAGCCCATACTTCTTTAGTACATATTGAAAGGGTTGATTTACACAAATTCTGTCCCTATTTTTAAAAGTTAGTGCGAATATAACCTTGAAAAATTATCTTTTCAGATAATATTAGACTCGGGTCTAATGTATTCTCATATATTTCTCAATATTATAAGCAACATTACATTATCGTATAACATTTGAATAACTTACAAAACTTTAATTTATGATCTAATGTTTTCTCATACAATTATTAGTTTGTTAAAAAAAATCGTTATATCGTGGTTTAAAAGATTCATATACAAGTCATTTACTAAACATGTGTCTAAAAAGGAACAACCGGTTTGAATTGAAGGAGATGTCACTGTGTCAGTGCAACTTCCAAAGAGACAGGTCTACTGTTCCAAATGTAAGCAATCTACTAGTCTAAAAGAACACAGTTTCAACAAGAATGTCATAACTCGCGAGAAAAAATTGTTGCATCTCTTTAGGTTATTGCATCTGATGACCTTATTATGTCGAAGTAAATGTTAGTACTTATTATGAGTACCTAATTGTATTTTTCAAAATTACGCATAGAAAGAAAAAATATCTTTGAAAAGGCTTATTTTTGAAGGTTTTCGTTTGGTTGCTGTACGCAACGGATATTGAAAATTTGTTTCAAATCCAACAAACGTAGAACTGTTTGACTATAGGGTAATTTAAAACCGTAAACATAATACTTGAATGGTAATTACATATTTACAATATCTGGAATCTTATCAAATGTGGGTGCGCACGCGAATGCCCTTTCGATTGCAAGCTCCAAGCTTTAATGTATTCCTCCTTTGGAAAACTAGGAAATCCGGCAGAGGTTCGAAAAAGTGGTTTGCTTCTGAGTCTCTAAGACTTAGAATAATGATATGAAAATCAAGTGTCATGAATAACGAAGTGTAGGTCTGTATTTATAGGTGAAAAATTAGGTCAAACCGGATTAGGGTTTGACCTTGGGCCTGGCCCAAAATTCGAGACAGATTAGGTCATAGCGCCGCGGCCATATGGTGTGGGCGTCGCGGCCTTGACGTGGCCCTACACTGTCTCGTTTTATTTTTCGCACATTCTTAATTAAATCCAAAATCCAATTTTGACTTAATTAAAACAATCATTATTCATTTAAATATCTCAATTCTAAATCGAATATTTAATACTCTCTCAATACATCCTTAGATCGAAAAGACAATCGACATAGTGTGACCCTACAAGCCTTCACATATCGACATTAAATCAAATTAAGGTCTACGCGGAACTCCTAACGGCGCCGCAAGACGAACTCAATATGTAAAGTACGTTTATACAAGTCCAGTAAACTTAACCTCTATGTGGTAAGATAAAATTCTTTCATTCCGACACACCCGATCAAGCTTAGGATTTGTCAAGTGTCTATACAAATGGCTTAATCATTGTATCTCATCTATATTAGTTGAAAACTAGACCATATTCTAAATATGTCTATTGCATTGGCCAACGACTTAGTCAACCTAATATCACTGAGAAGTTGAGTGTTCTCTCGAATATACATTCGAGGAATGAATTCTAATCTTGGCTCAACTACCACCTTTAATCCACATCGTAATGTACCCAATACAAGACATATCTCAACCTATAAGGCATTTGAGCTTAGGACAAGATCAAAGTATATTACTTTGTAGACAAGGTGCACATTGACCCCAAGTCTAAGGACTTCTATCTCCCACACGCTGATCATACTTTAGACAAGTATAACAAATAGTATATCAGCAGGGTATACCAATACTTCCAAAGTATCCATGTGTCCATCACGAGTAGCCATTACTCGTAGCAGGTGAGACGTACTACATCCTCTAAGGATGTGATGCAGACCACATGTTGACTTATCACATATCATCGATATCCCATTCTCGATGATCATTAGTCGATGCTATTTTAAGAGTTACATTATAATATTAATATCTCACATTATTAATAACAATGTAACCTCTAGGGATCCATATTATAGAATATTATAAACAATCAACTAATAATTCAATAATTGCAAATGCCAAAATATTAATATCCATTAATAATAATACGAATATGTATAAAGTACATTTGTCCTAATACAGATTGTCTATAGGACATACATATACTTTCAATATCCCACTTGGCCTAGAGCCAATCTCCAACATATCTAATGCCCATATTCTCAAAATGACCATTATGCTTGACTAAGCCTAATGGTTTAGTGAATGGGTCAGCTAGATTATCGTATGTGGGAACATAGTCTAATCTAATCTCTTCAGTCTCCACCATCTCCCTGAGTATGTGGTATTTCCTTGGTACATGTTTGTTTCTGTTTGTTGATCTTGGTTCCTTAGCATGTGCAATCGCACCAGTGTTGTCACAATAAATAGTTATTGGACAACTGGCACTCGAAACTACCCTTAGTTCCTTCAGGAACTCAGAAATCACGACAGCTTCTTTACCAGCTTCCGATCCAGCAATGCACTCAGCCTCTGTTGTCGAATCAACAGTTGTAGCTTGTTTGGAACTTTTCTAGCTCACTGCTCCACCATTGAAAATGAACGTGTACCCAGACTGAGATTTGAAGTCATCAAGATCCGTCTGGAAGCTAACATCAGTGTACCCAGTATCAACTAGCTTTTCTTCCCCACCATAGACTAAGAAGTAATCTTTAGTTCGTCTAAGATACTTAAGAATACTCTTGACTGCTTTCCAGTGTTCTTCCGCAGAATTCTGCTAGAATTTGCAAGTCATACTAAGTGCAAATGCCACATTTCGCCTAGTACAGGTCATGGCATACATGATCGATCCTATAGCCAAAGCATATGAGTTCCTCTTCATGCATTCAAGTTCTATAGTATTAGAATGAATGTCCTTCTTAGATAACTTGATGCCTTGTCCCATAGGTAGGGGTGGGCGTATATCAGTTTATATCTGAAAAATATGAACCGAATAAAAATCAATTTTAAAAAAAAACTGAAACCAACTTTAAAAAAAAACATATGTTCGGTTTATATCGCCGAACGTATCGGTTTTTTCTAGTGGGCCGGGGCGGGTCGGGTCATGGAATTTTTTATTTTTAAAAAAAAAATAAATTTCCAAAACTGAAATTGACATTCACACCTACACTATCTTGAAATTTCGACGTTGAAATCTATTGTGTATTGTGAGATGTTTACTAAACAAAAAGGAAAATTAGAAATCGATTTGGGGAAAAACACAAATTGATTGGGAAAACGGACGTTTTTCTAAAAATTGGTTGCGCCAAATCGCCTTTTGGACCGCCCGTCTCAAAAAAATATCCAAAATCAAAAGAAAAATCGGGTAAAACGGACATCCGAGCGCAAAGTTTTGACCATTTAAAGTTTTACCAATTTACAACTACTTTCTCTCCCTACATTTTATGTCAATGCTTCCGTGATATGTTAATCAAGTTCATGCCGCATTCGACTTCCATAAAAGTTTCATAGATTGATTTCAATGGCTATGATTCAAGAGATAGTAGTAGCCTAAAATAAAAAATAAGATTAATTACATATTTAATTCGGTTTTTCGGTTCGGTTCGGTTCGTATCCAAAATTTAAAAATCGAATTGAATCACTAAATCCTGATTCGGTTCGATTTATCAAAATATCATTTTTTAAAAATCGAGAAAAAACCGAACCGAATTCGGTTCGATTTTTTCAATTCTCCGGATTTTTTGCCCACCCCTACCCATAGGTAGACCGCCTTTCTTGGAATTTTCAATAGAAAAACGTCTAAGCACTTTGTCTATGTAGACTGACTGTGACAGCCCCAACAATCTATTAGGTCTATCTCTATAGATCCTAATTCCCAGAATGTAGCAGGTTTCACCTAAATCCTTCATTATGAAGGTACTGGACAAGCATTCCTTGACTGACTGCATGAGAGTCTTATTGTCTCCCATTATCAATATGTCATCTACATATATAATAATGAAGGCAATACTCCCATCATTGCGCTTACTATAAACACAGGGATCTTTTTTGCTTATGACGAAATCAAATGACTTGATAGCCTTGTCAAAGCAAATGTTCCAACTCATCGAGGCTTGCTTAAGCCCATAAATGGACTTTTGTAGCTTGCATACAACATTTAGTTTGGACTCGAGCGAAAAATCCTCAGGTTGTTTCATATACACATTCTCAACTAGATTATCATTGAGGAAAGCGGTTTTGACGTCCATCTGCCAAATATCATAGTCATAATATGCAACTATTGCAAGCAAAATCCGAATGGACTTAATCTTAGCAATAGGTGAAAAGGTTTCATCATAATCGACCCCATGCCGTTGATTATAACCTTTAGCCACCGGCCTTGCTTTATAAGTCTGTACATTTCCAAATGCATCGATCTTCTTCTTAAAGACCCATTTGCATCATATGGGTTTAGCCCCAGCTGGCAAATCAACCAAGTTCCACACTTGATTGATGTACATAGATTCCATCTCGGATTTCATGGCTTCTTGACATCTCTTCGAATCAATGTCCAACATTGCTTCGCTATAGGTTGTAGGCTCATCGTTATCGGGAATATCTATCTCACTGTGTGTTTCCACAAGTAGATTTAGTTTTTCAGGAGGACGATGAGTCCTAGTGGACCTATGGAGTTGATTGTTTTGCAGTTTAATGCTTGGTATGTTCTGACTTCGAGAAGGTTCTTGTGTGTTGGATAATCCACTAACTTGAGATCTTTCAGGAATATTATTTTCATGTATTTCTTGAATGGGATGAGGTGCAACCATTGCATCTACTCCCAAAGGATGTGTAGGAGGATCTTGCATTTCTGCATTGTTCCTCGTAACACTCCCATTGGCCGAAGGATGTACTTGAAGTACCCAATCTTCGCCAAATACTCCCACTGAATTCTTGCCTTGGTCATTCGGCAAGGATTCAACATCTATGTTATCTTACGGTTCTTGAATTTCTTCAAGTTCAATCTCTGTGCAACTATGTTCATTGTAGACATATTATTCTTCAAGGAAAGTTGTGTTCTGGAAACAATGACCTTACGTTCTCGAGGAAGATAGAAGTAATATCTTTTAGTTTCCTTTGGATACCCCACGAAGTAACATTTTTCACTTTTGAATTCCAACTTGTCGGTGAGCATCTTCTTAACATATGCAGGGCACCCCCAGGGTCTCATATGTTTAAGAGTTGGCTTCTTGCCATACCATATCTCATAGGGTGTCTTTTCTACTGACTTGGAAGGAACCCTGTTCAGAACATATATTGAGGTTTGTATAGCATGTCCCCAAAGGTATGTCGGTAGAGCTGAGAAGCTCATCATGGATCGAACCATATCTAATAAGGTTCGGTTTCTCCTTTCGGCAACACCATTCATCTGTGGTGTTCCAGGAGGTGTCCACTCTTATTGGACTCTATGTAGCTTTAAGTAATCTAGAAAATCCTTGCTCCACTATTCACCTCATCGATCCGATCGAAGGGTCTTGATACTTGTTGCAATTTGCTTCTCTACTTCTGACTTGTACTCTTTTAACTTCTCAAATGCCTCGGATTTATGTTTCATAAGATACACATATTCATACCTTGTGAAGTCGTCAGTACAAGTGATGAAGTATGGAAAACCTCATTTAGCTTAAGTCGAAAATGGCCCACATACATCAGTATGGACCAACTCAAACACTTCATTGGCTCACACACCTTTCCCAGAAAGTGGCTTATTAGTCATCTTTCCTCTCAAGCAAGATTCGCAGTTACCATAAGACTCCAAGTCAAATGGTTCGAGGTAGTCTAACTTCCTCAACCTTGCTATCTTTGATTCGTTGATATGACCAAGTCTGTAATGCCATAGGTAGGTAGAGTTTCTATTACTTATCTTAGCTCGTTTATTTTGTATATTGAATATTTCTCGACTAAAGTTTAGTGTATATAATCCATCCACAAGAGGAGTAGTTCCATATATAACATTATCAAAAGACAGTACTTGACTGCCATTATAAATATATGAGGAAAAACCCTTCATGTCCAAAATAGGGATAGAAATGATATTCCTCGTTAATGAGGGTCGTAACAATCATTTAACACTAGACAATAGTCAGAAGGCAAATTAATCTATAAGTTCCTACGCGCCCAACATCCACTCGTGCTCCATTTCCAACGCGTAGGTCCATATCTCTTGGTCCAACCTTTCTGCTATCAGTTAGCCCCTTCACATTGGTACAAATGTGTGAGCCACAAGCGGTATCCAATACCCAGGAATGAGAGTTATTTATAAACATATTTATTTCAATGACGTACATACCTTGTCCACCAGAAGTAGAAACACCTGGTGCTTTTCCTCCTCCTGGTGTAGTGCAGTCCTTCTTCCAATGCCACTTCTTGTTGCAGTTGAGGCATACATCCTTAGCCGGATTCACCTTCTTCTTCTTCTTCACACCTCCCTTAGGCTTCATAGCTGAGGGCGCAATGACTGTTTTGCCCTTCTTTTTCTGCCATTCCTTACCTTTCGGCTTGGGTCAGCTAGTAGAGCTCACCATGAGCACAGCTTTGCCTTTGGAAATGGAAGACTCAAAGGTATTGAGCATGTTGTGCAGCTCTGACAGACTCGCCTTCGTTCCATTCATATTGTAATTCACTATGATGTTTTCAAAGGAACGAGTGAGAGATTTCAGGATGAGGGTGGTAGCGACATTCTTTTGCAGCTTCCTTCAATTGAAGCAAGTCTCTCTATCAGCCCTATCATCTCCAACACATGCTGCGAGACCTGGCCCCCTTCATTGAACTTACATTTAAAAAATTCTATCAGTAACTCATATTCCATAGTCTGGGATTATGAGTCATAGCTCTTCAAGTGTTCAAGCATCTCATTGGGACCCATGTTCTCATGTTGTCTCTGAAGTTCCATAGACATGGAAGACAACATCACGCACTGTGATGAAGTGGCATCATCTAGGTGTTTTTAGTAAGCATCCTTATCAAAAGAGGCATATTCAGCAGAGTCTGTCGTAGGGACTGTTGGGAACACCGTATCCAACACGCATTCTAATTTCTCTTGTCTCAGCACTATTCACAAATTTCTTAGCCAATCAAGGTAGTTAGGTCCAGTAATTTTGTTCATTTCAATCAACATTTTCAATGATAAGCTCGATATCTTTGATAATCTGAAGAATTAGATAGATTAAAAATCAAACTCAAAATTTATTTCCTATTATACACATTTGTTTAGGCTAATCAACATGATCTTTTGTTTAATTAGCTCCCATTATTTTAACATACTTTTACGATCCCATGGTAGAATACATACCTATATTAATTGAGGTCATAATGCGCCAAGATCCAAGCCTATGCTATCTCCGCATTTGCTTTGGCTGATAACTTCAATAACACATCTTGGTAGGTTCTAAACCAATTGGAAAACTTATTTGCAACTCTTGGTTAATCAAATATTATATTTAATCTTGCGTCCTTAGATTAGTCCGACACTTTGGCGCCAAGATTTGTCTAAGCAAGTCAACCCCATTACACGACTGCGTTTATGTATCTAAGTAAATTTGGTCTTTGTGAGCAAACACTTTGGTGTAAATACCCACAAAAGTTTATCGTTTACCTTTATATTTAAAACACATCTATGAAAGAGTCTGAGTCATCGTAGACTTAGAGCAAATGCTTTGGCATAAATACTCGTATCGCCGAAAAGGATTTTGCACTCTAACAATTATAATGGACGACGCGTTTTAATTTAGACTTGTATTTAAAATTTTGGGAAACATTTTAATTCCGAGTTTTTAACCAAGATCAACTCTTTTACGTCATATCCAATATGACAGCTTAATATCATGCAAAATTAATGACATATATAGTTGGGAACCGTCAACCCAATATGCATGATATAAGATGGTTTAATCAAATACTGGGCTCCGCCTGCCCAGACAGTTATAGCGGACACTATGCTAATTTTTAAATGAAAGCATTTAAACACTTAGCATATAGTTCGTATATTATTCAATAATATACAATTAATAATAATCATGTGTTAACTTGTCTAAACTCTAAACTTTAAGTCTAATCCAAACAATCCCTTAAATATTTTTTGATTTTAAAAACTGATTTTAAGGATATTTCTGTAAGTTTCAGATTTTCAGAATTTACAGTTTAGTCCCTCAAGAATTTAAAATTTTAATTTTGAACCCCTTTAAATTCAGAAAACCCAATTTTAATTTTCAGATTTCAGGGACCTGTCTGTAATTTCCAGACTTGTATTTGGTACATTACGATGTGGATTAAAGGTGGTAGTTGAGCCAAGATTAGGATTCATTCCTCGAATGTATATTCGAGAGAACACTCAACTTCTAAGTGATATTAGGTTGACTAAGTCGTTGGCCAATGCAATAAACATATTTAGAATATGGTCTAGATTTCAACTAATATAGATGAGATACAATGATTAAGTCATTTGGATAGACACTTGACAAATCCTAAGCTTGATCGAGTTAGTCGTGAATGAAAGGATTTTATCTTACCACATAGAGGTTAAGTTTACTGGATTGGTGTAAACGTACTTTACATATTGAGTTCGTCTTGCGGCGCCGTTAGGAGTTCCGCGTAGACCTTAATTTTATTTAATGTCGATATGTGAAGGCTTGTACGGTCACACTATGTCGATTGTCTTTTCGATCTAAGGATGTATTGAGAGAGTATTAAATATTCGATTTAGAATCGAGATATTTAAATGAATAATGATTGTTTTAATTAAGTTAAAATTGGATTTTGGATTTAATTAAGAATGTGCGAAAAATAAAATGAGACAGTGTAGGGCCACGTCAGCGTCGCGACGCCCACACCATAGGGCCGCAGCGCCATGACCTAATCTGTCTCGAATGTTGGGCCAAGCCCAATGTCAAACCCTAATCTGGTTTGGTCTAATTTTTCACCTATAAATACAGACCTACACTTCATTATTCATGACACTTGATTTTCATTACATTATTTTAAGTCTTAGAGACTCAAAATCATAACACTCTCTCGAACCTCTGTCGGATTTCCTAGCTTTCCAAAGGAGGAATACATTGAAGCTTGGAGCTTGCAATCGAAAGGGCATTCGCGTGCGCACCCACAGTTGATAAAGATTTCAGCTATTGTAAACATGTAAGTACCATTCAAGTATTATGTTTACGGTTTTAAATTACCCTATAGTCAAACAGTTCTACGTTTGTTGGGTTTGAAATAAGTTTTCAATATCCGTTGCGTACAACAACCCAACGAAAACCTTCAGTGGTATTTGAGCTTAGGACATGATCAAAGTATATTACTTTGTAGACAAGGTGCGCATTGACCTCAAGTCTAAGGACTTCTATCTCACACACGCTGATCATACTTTAGATAAGCATAACAAACAACATATCAGCAGGGTATACCAATACTTCCAAAGTATCCATGTGTCCATCACGAGTAGTCATTACTCGTAGCAAGTGAGATATACTACATCCTCTAAGGATGTGATGCAGACCACATGTCGACTTATCACATATCATCGATATCCCATTCTCGATGATCATTAGTCGAGACTATTTTAAGAGTTACGTTATAATATTAATAACTCACATTATTAATAACAATGTAACCTCTAGGGATGCACATTATAGAATATTATAAACAATCAACTAATAATTCAATAATTACAAATGCCAAAATATTAATCTCCATTAATAATAATACGAATGTATATAAAGTACATTTGTTCTAATACAGATTGTTTCTAGGACATACATATACTTTCAATTTTATCATTCATTCCCCTACTAGGTTTTCTAGCGAGGTGATTTATAAGAATATCGTTGTAGATGTGTGGTCTTGAACTTTTGATCTCGCTTGTACCATAGGTAAAATTTCAAATTTAAAAAGTTTTGACTTTGACCTTAACATTTTCCCATGGACAAAAAGCGGTCAAAAGTTAAGACCATCCATTTCCAAGGTTAGGTATAGTTACATGTCTTCAGCTTCATAGAGTTGGCATTACGAGGCATAAAATTTTTTGTTTAATGCCAGTAAGTTCTTTATGCACACTTTAACTGGAGTAACTGCACAGAAAGTCATATTTAGGAGTAATAATAGTTGCACAGGAGGCTCCTACTATATCTGAACTTGAACTCAAAATATAAAAGAAAGTAAATTTAATTTAAAAGTATAATTTGGTTTCGAAAAATGTTAAGTAATTAGTTCTTGAAGACATTTGATACATTCTGAGCTATTCTACTAAAAGCTACCCCACTAACCAAATTCATAGGAAAACAATATCTAATATAGATTTAAAAAATGAAGAGAAAAAGATTATAAAAATGATTGTGCATGCATAATAAGAAAGTTCAAACAAAAACTTAAAATCGAAATATATATTTTCGAAAACAAAGACTTATCCATAAAAAAAGTTCTCAATTGATTTTAAATACTTTATACCAACTATTTTTTATTTATAAGTTTCATAAAAAATAAACTTTAACTTTAAATAAAAACAGAAAGAAGGGTGTATCAAGAAGTTAGTGATAAATAAAATAAATACTTTAGTATGCAACTTAGCAAACGAAGGGTTTCATAAAAAAAATCACAGGGATTGGACGCGAAAGTATGCAACTTAGCAAACGAAAATTGAGTTTTATCAAAAATTACATGGCGACTAATGATGACTTTATTAGAGGATAAATCATAACATGTGTAACCACAATGATTAGATGGGTACCCAAAAAAGCACAAGCGGTAGACCGGACTTGAAGTTTGAAATTTTTTTTGGTAAAAAATTTTGAGTGGAGAATGGTAGGTTAATCCTTTGCTAGGGAGTATGCTGAGAATGTAAGTTGTCATTTGTAAAGCATGATGCCAAAAAGAAGGTAGTAATGATGCATGGGCCAGTAAAGTATGGACAGTATTATTAATGGTGCAGATTTTTCTCTTGGATTTTCCATTTTGTGATGACATATGAGGACATGAGAACCGAAAAGATATACCATTAATCCTATAAAATTCTCTAAATGACCCATTATCAAATTTTCTTCCATTATCACAATGAATGTTCTTAACCTCCCGTTCAAATTGAGTACGGATGAATACTCTAAATGATAGGAATGTGAAAAAAACTTGAGACTTTTAGATAAAGGAAATTTCCACAAAAAAATCAAGTAATCATCCAACAACAAAACATAATAACGGTGGCCCAAAGAGCTCAAAACGGGAGACGTCCAAAGGTAGCTATAAATAATATCAAAAGGCAACATAGTACTGGAATTAGAGGCAACCAAAGGCAATTTAATATGTTTCCCAAGCGGACAAGAAGGACAACCATTAGCATTACGAGAGTTATTACACTCAATAAATTTATTATTTTTCAAGAAAGCAACAACAGACGCTCCCAGATGACCCAAATGTGCATGCCATAAGAAAAGTGCTAAAGCGGCAAACGTTGACGGTGTGGCTTGTTTTGTGATGATGGTGGTGGTGATGGGATAGAGCTCGCCCCGACTATCACATCTCATTAGATGTATCCCCGTCCAGAAATCCTTCACATAAAATCCAAATGGATCAAATTCAACAGAAACTGAGTTATCAGTTGTAAATTTTCGAACAGACACTAAATTTTTAATTAATTTAGGAGCATGAAGGACATTTTTCAAGGCTAAAGGCGGGTTTGGGGAAGACAAATTTGTGTGACCATAACCACGCGTTAGAATTGAATGACCATTACCTATAATTATGCCAGAAATTTTGCTCAAATTGAAATAAGACGAGAGATTACCTTGCACGGATGTCATATGAGAAGTAGCACTGATGTACATATACCAATTCGCATCCGAAGAATTTATCCCAAGCGTATGCATCGCTGCCTCGATATCCGATTAGGTCGGGGAGACTGCTCACTACTGGGCCTGCATCAGCGAAGTCCTGTTGTGGCCGAGGCCCAAGCAGGCCAGGCTGCTGCCAAGCCTGTTGTTATCGAGCCTGCTACTGCAGCTTACCATTGGTCCTAGCCCAATTTCGTGTGGGAAAAGGGCAGGGCAGAATGGGCCACTGCCCACTGGCCCAGCCCCACGGCCACTGACCCTTGTTGGATGCCACCACGTCCGCCACTGTTATTACCGCGACTGCCACCGTTGCTGCGGTCGCGGTTTTTGCCACCACCATTGTTGCAATTTTGACTATAATTTTTAGAGAATGATTGAGAGTCATCGATTTCTCAGGACGTAGCTACCATCATGGCGGAATATGCTTCGGTGGTGGCCTTTTTAGCCAACCCTGCTTTTTCTAGGGTGAGCATGGGAACGTGCTTAGTAGAAATATAGGAGAGGATTGCTTTGGCGAATGAAAGCTCCAACCCCACTATAGCGTCAGAGAGACCTGCAATCATATGAAGAACGAGACGATCATTCGTGACCGGCGCACCGACATTCTTGAGTTGATCCGACAATTCCTTGGGCCTTTGACAATAGGCGGAGGCATTCGGAAAATCCTCCATAGTTGTGTGAGAGAATTCTTGCTCAAGGGTTACAACACAAATTTTTTTGTTATCTTGGAATATATCACGCAACCTATTCCAAGCTTCTATTGTCGTGGCGTCAGGTTCGATAATTGTGTGCAAAAGGTCCGTAGAGATGGTGGAATAAATCCATTGGAGGACCGTAGCATCAAGAGTTGCCCATAACTCTATTTCATCATCGGTGGAAGGCACTTTCTTCTTGCCTTTTTCTGGTTTGACGTTGTGATGGAGGACTCTACGAGACGTTGCGTGAATTTTAAAAAGTTCCGCTCATGTCGCATATTGGCCGTTCTCCATTTCAAGGACGATAGATATGTTCTTGATGTTGGAGACTGCAAGAGCAGGATGAAAGATATTCTTTGTGTTAGACATGATTGATGAACAATAATAAAATAAGGGTGGCGGAAAAAAAAACTGAAGGGGCGGCCGGGGAGGAGATAGGACGGCGGAAGGATGGAGAAGGAAAAAAAATTTCCCTAGACTGCTGATACCATGAAAAGGAATGGATCTTGGGCCTAACTCAACCCTAAAAGCTAACTTGTAGGGTGAGGATTGTTCAAGTTCATATAAGGAGGCCATATTTTCATTCCATATCTGATGTGGGACTCTTAACACTCCCTCGCACGCCCAAACCTTATTAACTGGAGCGTGAATAATATAATTTGGGTGCCCAAAATCGATGAACAAAGAATTGGAATGATTCTGACTTTGATATCATGTAAAGAGAATAATCCCTTTCTGATTTTAATAATGCAATTAACTTATATACATGATATACAATAGTTATCCTAGATTGTAATTACAGAAATTAAATATTCACTTAATTAATATAAAATATTACTATAATAATTATAAATATACAAAATCATTAATTATATCTGTAGAATATATTTCTATATATACACTATCAATTGGTATCCTTATTAATGGTAGGCATACTGATGACTTCCAACTAACGAGAGATATTGGTCAAGGTGATCCACTCTCCCCTATTTATTCTTTCTTTGTTTGGAGTGTCTGACTCGTGCCATTGAATATGAAGTTGATTGGCTTCGATAGCATCCGATAATTAGACTTTAACACACGGGCCATCTTTTTCTCATGAGTGATGACATTATTATTACATCGAAAATCACTACTAAAAGTCGTCACTGTCATCGAGATTCTTAATACTTTTTCAAGGCGTTTAGGTCAACAAAAAAATTCTAAGTCGGTTTTTTTTTTTGAAAATAACTACACTCTCAATGATAATAAAATTTTCATTAATAAATAAATATATATATAATTTAAAATTTTTATAATATAAAAAATTATATTTCTATTTTACTCCAAAACTCTATTCTATTTGTATAATAATTCTACAATTATGGTAAATATACAATATTAATTATATACAAAAAGTTATTACCAAAACTAGCTAAAAAACGTGATATACTAGGCAGCTATATCACAGACGAATATTTTCCAAACAGAACAGAGAGAAGACCCTTAGTAAAAATATCGGCAATTTGGTACCTAGAAGGGACATGTAAGACGCGTACTTGTCCACGAGCTACCTTTTCTCGAACGAAGTGGATATCCATCTCGATATGTTTAGTGCGTTGATGTTGAACATAATTCCAGAAAGGTAGACGGCACTAATATTATCACAATAAACCAATGTAGCTTTCTGAATGGGACAATGAAGCTCTAGAAGAAGATTACGTAACCAACATGATTCAGATACCACATTGGCTACTCCTCGATACACGGCCTCTGCACTGAAGCGTGATAATGTAGACTGGCGCTTTGCAGACCATGAGACCAAGTTATCATCAAGAAACATGCAATAACCAGATGTGAAGCGTCTGGTATCTGGACAGCCACCCCAGATCAGCATCTGTATACGAGACAAGTGTAGACGTCGATGATGGATATAAATGTAAGTCATAGTCAAGTGTTCCCTGGATGTATCGAATAATGCGTTTGAGCGCATTCACGTGCTCAACCCTGAGATCATGTATAAACAAACACACCTGCTGGACGGCATACGTAATATCCAATCTCGTGAAAGTAAGATACTGAAGTGCTCCAGCAAGACTCCGATATTGGGTGGGATCCTCGTAAGGTGAGCCAGCCGCATCACCCAGCTTGGGCTTAGTATCAACTGGAGTGGAAGTAGACTTACACGAGGACATACCAGCTCACTCAATGATCTTAGCGGCATACTTCCGTTGTGATAATAATAACTCACATGTATGACGAGTGACAACAATCCCCAAGAAGTAAATCAAGGGCCACAAGTCTTTCATAACAAACTCAGAACTGAGCAGTGACATGATAGACTTACGCAACGCATCAGAAGAGGCAGTCAAGATAATATCATCCACATATAACAGACTATAATCCAGGAAAGTACCACGACGATATATGAATAATGAATTATCAGACATGATGTGAGAAAACCCAATAGACGAAACGTAGTCTGCAAATCTCTTATACCAAGCCCGTAGGGCCTGCTTAAGCCCATACAAGGACTTCTTCAATAAATAGACATGATGAGGATATTTGGGGTCTCGAAAACCCAAGGGTTGATGCATGTAAACGGTCTCTTTAAAATCACCATGTAAGAAAGCATTCTTCATATCCAACTGATGAATGGGCCATGCCTTTGAAGGAGCCAGACTGAGAACAGTGCGAATGGTAGCCGGTTTGACCATCGTACTAAATGTCACACCACAATCCACGCAAACCTGTTGAGTTTTACCATCTCCTACAAGACGAGTCTTATGTCGCGCAAAGGAACCATCAGAATTATTTTTATGAGTAAAAATCCACATAGACCGAATAATATTAACACCAGAAGGACGGGGCACCAACTTCCACATTTTATTTTCAATAAGAGCATCATATTCGTCGTTCATAGCAAATGTTGACACCCAATTTTGTCCCGTCTTTTCCGATTTATTTGTAATTTTAAATATTTTTTACACCTCAAAAATAATTTTAATATATATATATATATATATATATATATTATTTTTCAATATCATTATTTATTATTATTATTCACATGTTTTACTATCATTTGCCTTTTTTTAAATCATAATCATAATTTTACCCTAATATTTTATGTTATTCTATTTTTCGCAAAACTGCATCGTATTTTCCATTTTAAGCATTTTAAATATTTCACAAATATTATGTTTTATTATTATCACATCGTTATATATTATTTTAAATAATTTACATTTCTTCAAAGCATTTTTAATATTAAACTCCTTTTATATTTTAAACCCATAACCCATTTTATTTTCCAACCCAAAACAATTTCTACCCAAAACAAAATCAACCCAAATTCCACAAAAAAATAAACAGGGCCCAGTCGGCCAAACCCGACCAGGCCCAATCGGAACCCCCATTTTGGCCAACCCGACCGGCCCAACAGCCCATTTCCCCTTATTTTCCCCCCAAACCAAACACCCCACAAAACAAAACCAAACACCCCCCAAAACAAAACCAAACCCTAAACATTTTATTCCACACCCTTCACCCTCTCCAAGTCGGCCAACACTCCCGTACCCCACACCCCCAAAAACCTGCCGGTCACCGCCACCCTACCCACCTATGTCGCACCTCCCCATACCCCTGACACCACCTACGCCGCACCCGACAACACCCCATACCCTATCCCTCTAAATCCGCTTCCAAAAAAATCAGAAATCTTTGCCTTTAATTCAATTTTCAAACTCAATTTGATGGGATGAACATTGGGGGGGGGCACCATCTATATAAACCCCCCTTTGTTCACTATTTTGGGGGGGTCGAAGTTTAGGTCGGAGTTTGGGTGGATTTTTGTCCTTCACTGTTTCGGGTCAGAGTTTGGGTCGGTTTTCGATGGATTTTTGGTCCGAAAATTTAGGTTTTAGTTTTGAAAATCCGAAATCTTCTTAAGGGTTGTATTGCTCTCTTGTTGTGTTGTTCTTCATGTTAAGAGTCCCAAAATACAAGTTGAAAATCTTGATATTTGGGGGTTCCGAAATTCATATCTAGAACTCCAAATTTGTGTTTTAAATTTCAAAAAGGATACAAAGTAGGTTGTTCTGGGTGTTGAAGAACCTGGAATTTCTGCTATTTTCTTCACTGTTTTTTTTTAAATCCGAATTCGGGTCGGGTCTGCTCTTTGTTTTGGGTTGAAACCGGTGTCAAACTTTGAAAATAAGGTTGGTTCTTATGTGATTTATTGTTAATGATTATTCTTTTACCTTTGATTGGTTATTTGAAACTGCAATGAAAACAAATGTGTTTCTCAGATTCGGCACATATTTTTCGATCGAGTCACTGTTCCGGTCGGGTCGGGTCGGGTAAGATTTGCAGAATTTGTTTTTGATATTTTGTTGTTTGTTATCTGAGAATCGAAGGAAAACTATTTCGGGTCGGGTTTTGTAGATTCGGGTCGGGTCAGGTAAAAATTTGCAGAAACTGTCTTTGCTATTTTGTTGTTGGTTATCTGAAAATTCAATATATATATATATATATATATATTCGACCCGGAATTCGGGTCGGGTCGGGTCGGGTTGACCCGAAATTCGGACCATCCGGTAGATGCGTAGCCTTCTCATTCGAGTAGTCCGCTCGGGAATCTTGAGTCTAGTCAGCCAAATCTTAGAAAATTTAGGATAAAGCTATACCACCCTTTATCTTAAGTCATGCATACATACATCTTAGGTGGGTCGAAACTTGACATCGACTCCACAATTAAGAAATCCACCAAATTGTCGACGGGTCTCACAACCCAACGACCCATCGGCATATTATGTGTAGCGTGATAATGATAGACGAATCCAAGCCTAATCATGACATGCCGAAATTGGAAAATGTACATTCATTTTGTTTTCATTTTGGACAAAAGCATTGCAGTTTAACAGCTTGGATTAATCCGTCATAATCTCGCATATTTGGCGTTTAGCCTCACCTCTGGCATAGGAGAAGCCCCATGCATTTTAGGATGCGCCTTTAATTTCCGCACAATTTGTTTGCTATTTTTTTGCTTTTTACTCTGTACATATTATTTAATGCAATAATTACCTGCTTCAAATTTGTACATATCATGTCATGTCGCTTGCAACTCTCAGCATGAACATTTGCCCTTTGCACTTTTGGGCTATTGCACTACAATCAACTTCTACTGGGACAACGCCATATCTTTTGGTCCTCGGGACAGAAATTGTGTCACCGCCCGAGGATAAAGCATTCTTGAACATCAAGACTCGGACCTTGTGAAGCAATCAGGGGAGTCTTTGACCATACTGTCACACTCCTACATTTTATTATTTTTGCGACTTTCCTACTTTCACCGATGTCTCTCATTTTTGCAGGAAGACCGTCCTCGCAAACAGTCGAGGACGGTCGTTATAAAACATCATCCCTGGAGATACTCTAGGAGAGAAAAAAAAGTTTTTACAAAGATAATCGGGAGATACTTTGACTGAAAGAAGTCATCCAACCTCCAGTCTAAACAAACCAATCAGGAAGACCGTCCTCGCGAACAGTCGAGGGCGGTCGTTCTAAAACATTATCCCTGGAGATACTCAAGGAAAGAACAAAGCAAAAAGTTTTCAGAAAGATGACCGGGAGATATTTTGACTGGAATAAGTCAGCCAACACCAAATTCAACGAGGCATCACTCTGAGTTTGTCTATACTTTTTTTTTACATAATTGCAAATTCAATTGATATGCTTAATTTTCGTTAGATAATTCCTTTATATCATACATTTTTACAACATATCCTCACGAACTACGTGTGTCTAATTCTCACCCTACGGTGTGATACGTAGGTAGTCCTTCTCGGGTTCGACACTGCTAAAAATGTAAATTTAGTCCTTGCGGAACGCTACCCAACGAAAGTGGAACGAACCTGCCAAAGGGACGCACTTCTTTGTCCACCTGAAAAGGGGACGCACTTTTCTGTCCACCTTAGAAAGGGACATATATGGCTTACCCATATTTTCATTCATCCTATCATGGACAATCATTTTTTTTCATTACATTCATCCTATTGTGGACAATCTTTTTTTCATTGCATTCATCCTATCATGGACATTCATTTTTTACGTTGCATTCGTCCCATAGTGGACAATCATATGTTTTATACAATTTTTACTCTTACTATCCTATCATGGATGAATTCTTTTTCAAGCATACATTTTTATAACCTATCTGAACGAACTACGCGCACCTGATTCTCGTCAAAGATGAAATACATAGGTAGCCCTACTTGGGTTCGGTACTCTTTATTCAAAAAATTTTAAAAAAAACATTTTAAGTATATTGGTTGACTTGGTTGATACCAACACAGTTAGGAGTGTGCATAGGAAAGAATAAGTAACAATCGATATGGTGGAGAGGACTGACTTCGTAGTAAGCTATAGATTCTTTTGGTACCTCTCATTCACGTCTGTGTTGACACTTAAAAAATTGTTTTGCATGCTTCCAAGATATGAACAAAATCAACATCATCGTTTCATGTGCATTGTGTGGTGAGTTTTAGAATAAGTTCAATTGCATTGCATTGTGATCTAGAACTTGGCTCGAATGTTTGTTGAGGCGAAATCCTGAGTAACACTTGGTATAGGAAATGATCGTAGGCTTTTTTTGATCCGTTTGAGCCTTTTCAGTGTACCAAATAACATTATCCGTAGCACTTCCCCTTTGAGCCTAAAGCTTATTCTTTTAACAACCACATCTTATGCCTATACCCTTTCTGAGGGCATACACGCATTATCCCTCTCTTGGCCCGACCTCCTTGAGCGCATCAGAAATGTGCAAATTGCTAAAAAGGATCTGAATTGAAGTTGCAATGTTCAACAAAACAAAACAAAAGGACGACTTCACACAAAGAAGAAGTCAAAAAGGCCCGACAATATAAAAATGAGGAAATAACTCTGAAAAAGGGGAAAAAGCTCCAAACGAAATATTCAAATGAAATCAGTTAAAAAACAAAGGGGGGAAAAGAAGTAAATCGGCATCAAGACACATAAATACCAAGCGTGAACATATTCCAACGCTCAAGGAAGGATTAGTCACTCCTTACCCAAATGATATCATTTCCTTTTCCCAAGCCTACATTACAAACCCATAACAAGCCCTACATGATCCTATACAGAGGATTCTCACATTAGTGGATACTCACATGACGACCAAGCCTATGGTATCACAATTAAATGCATTGAACATCTTTCTGAGTGTGAGTGTACTTCTCTAGGCGTCCTAAAGTTCAAAATACTGAAATATATCTTAAGAATGGACTTTCTTTTAGTGAGGGCATTTGAAATACGAGGATACAAACCTTGGCTTAAAACAAATGTCGATACTCAGGTATGTCTGAGGTAGCATCTGAAGTTGTAGGAATTACCATGGAGTCAGTCTCGGTTAGACAGAAAGCAATAACGGGAACCACTAAGCACAATACTAATTGTTTGGTACCAAATAAAGTCAAGACGTGATTCTGTCTTTTTCATATTTTTCAAAAAATCAACAACCTTGTAAAATATATTGCATCATTTTAAAAAAAACTCTAATCACTATCTTTTACCAAAAAAAATTTTACAAACTCAAATTCTTTTTTTCCCACAGAGTCTCGGATAAACAACCCATAATTTGATTTTCATTCCCCGATAGCCACATGAACTACGTTATGACCTGATTTCCCTTGGCGGGATACGTAGGCGGCCACATCGACTTTGGTCCCATTTTGGAAAACTTCACAATCTCTTTTTTTTTGCTTGTAACGAACTACGTTATGACCTAATTTCCCTTGTCGGAATACGTAGGCGGCCTATATCGGCTTCGGTCACACCATTGGAAATTTTCTTCCCTTATCTCGCACACAACGCAATAAGCCCACATGATCGCCTTAATAGGACAAGCAAGCTACACACACAAGCTCGATTTTATCCAATTGAAAGTTCAGCATCCTTATATACCAGAAACTAGGGAAAATTTTAAGGATTCACTGCAAGAATAATGGACATGGAAAAGCACCAGACAACTAAGTCTTCAGTACAAACCAGTCTGAACTTTCAAGCTTCAAGAGCCAAAGCGACAAAGTCAATGCGAATCAACCGCCCCTTCCCCCAAACTCACGAATTTCTTTGAGTGCAGGTCTTCAGGTTGATAAAGGCTGGAAACCGCAACATGATGCTCAATTTCGCAAGGAACTCCGCATCACAATTCAGCCCACAAGGATCACGTTCATGTTTTGCGTCTGTACAAAAGCACCATCTGTACCTACATGGTCCCAATTGCATTATGTCTGTACAAGGATGGTATTTTGTGCCAGGGTCATATTCTCATTAGCACCCTTTCATCTTACATTGCATATATCCACTCGTTAACCTTTCATCCAGATTGAGTTTGGGAGAACTTCAACATATCACTTCGACCTTAGGGTCACACTTTTCATTACGTCAATACAACGACGTCATATCAGGCGCCCACCTCCTAATGCGGGTATTTTAATTTCAATCAGGCACCCACTCCTAATGTGGGTATTTTATTTTCAATCAGGCGCCCACCTCCTAATGCGGATATTTTATTTTCAATCAGGTGCCCACCTCCTAATGCGGGTATTTCAATGTAAATCAGGCGCCCACCTCCTAATGCGGGTATTTCAATGTAAATCAGGCGCCCACCTTCTAATGCGGGTATTTTATTTTCAATCAGGCACCCACCTCCTAATACGGGTATTTTATTTTCAATCAGGTGCCCACCTCCTAATGCGGGTATTTTATTTTCAATCAGGCGCCCACCTCCTAATGCGGGTATTTTAATTTCAATCAGGTGCGCACCTCCTAATGCGGGTATTTTAATTTCAATCAGGCGTCCATCTCCTAATGCGGGTATTTCAATTTCAATCAGGCATCCACCTTTTAATGCGGGTATTTTATTTTAAATCAGGTGCCCACCTCCTAATGCGGGCATTTTATTTTCAATCAGGCACCCACCTCCTAATTCGGGTATTTTAATTTAAATCAGGCGTCCACCTCCTAATGCGGATATTTTATTTCCAATCAGGCACCCACCTCCTAATGCGGATATTTTATTTTAATCAGGCGCCCACCTCCTAATGCGGGTATTTTATTTTAATCAGGCGCCCACCTCTTAATGTGGGTATTTTATTTTCAATCAGGCGCCCACCTCCTAATGCAGGTATTTTAATTTCAATCAGGCACCCACCTTCTAATGCGGGTATTTTAACTTCAATCACGCATATGCAACGGTGTCATCTGCATAACGTCTAAGCAATGACGTCATCTCATTACGCCTATGCAACGACGTCATATGCATTGGGGAAGTACTTCGAACGTCGTTCCGCCCTTCCCCCAGTATTTCACCGTATCTACAACAAGTGTCATCATAATTCGACACTAGGGCAATATTTCTTGAATCTGCACCAATTTTTGCAATTTCTTCTCCCTCAGAGTTCTATCTCTACGCGTGCATCCCTACTCCTCGTTCAAAGCCCGATGATCAGGACAAAATTAGCTACTCAGTCAACTTCTTTGGCCGAAAACTGTTTCATCGTCTCTGGCCAAAGAGGGGCATCTGTTGACACTCAATTTTGTCCCGTCTTTTTTAATTATTTGCAATTTTCAATATATTTTACACCTCAAAAATAATTTTAATATAGGCAATATATATATATATATATATATTATTCCATATCATTATTTATTATTATTATTCACATGTTTTACTATCATTTGCCTTTTTTAAAATCATAATCATAATTTTACCATAATATTCTATGTTATTCTATTTTTCGCAAAACGTCATCGCATTTTCCATTTTAAGCATTTTAAATATTTCGCAAATATTATGTTTTATTATTCACATCGTTATATCTTATTTTAAATAATTTACATTTCTTGAAAGCATTTTTAATATTAAACCCCTTTTTATATTTTAAATCCATAACCCATTTTATTTCCCAACCCAAAACAATTTCTACCCAAAATAAAATCAACCCAAATTCCACAAAAAAAAATAATAAGGCCCAGTCGGCCAAACCCGACTAGGCCCAACCGAAACCCCCATTTCGGCCAACCCGATCGGCCCAACAACCCATTTCCCCTTATTTCCCCTCTCCCAAACCAAACACCCCAAAACAAAACCAAGCAGCGTGACGCCCAAACCAAACCCTAAACATTTTATTCCACCCATCACCCTCTCGAGTCGGCCGACACTCCTGTACCCCCACACGCCACTGCCCACCTCTTACCTCCTATGACGACACCACATATCGCCTTTGCAACACCCCATACCCTATCCCTCTAAATCTGCTTCCAAAAAATCAAAAATTTTTGCCTTTAATTCAAATTTCAAACTCGATTAGATGGGATGAACGTTGGGGGGGGGGTCGAAGTTTAGGTCGGATTTTGGGTGGATTTTTGCCCTTCACTGTTTCGGGTCGGTTTTCGATGGATTTTTGGTCCGAAAATTTAGGTTTAAGTTTTGAAAATCCAAAATCTTCTTAAGGGTTGTATTGATCTCTTGTTGTGTTGTTCTTCATGTTAAGAGTCCCAAAATACAAGTTGAAAATCTTGATATTTAGGGGTTCCGAAATTCATATCTAGAACTCCAAATTTGTGTTTTAAATTTCAAAAAGGATACAAAGTGGGTTGTTCTGGGTGTTGAAGAACCTGAAATTTCTGCTATTTCCTTCACTATTTTTTTTGGATTCCGAATTCGGGTCGGTCTGCTCTCTGTTTTGGGTTGAAATCGGTGCCAAAAATCCGAAAATAAGGCTGGTTCTTATGTAATTTAATGTTAATGATTATCCTTTTACCTTTGATTGGTTATATGAAATTACAATGAAAACAAATGTGTTTCTCAGATTCGGCACATATTTTTCGGTCCCTTATTTATTCGTCAGGTCAGGACCTGGTCGAATTAGATAAGATATCGAAATTTATGCGATATTTTATTGTTGGTTATCTGAGAATCCAAGGAAAACTATTTCGGGTCGGGTTTTGTTGATTCGGGTCGGGTCAACCCGATTCCGGTAAAAAATTTGCAGAAATTGTATTTGCTATTTTGTTGTTGGTTATCTGAAATTCAATATATATATATATATATATATATTTATATATATATATATATATATATATATATATATATATATATATATATTCGACTGAAATCAAATTAGATTGTATTTGGTCGGATTTGAAGCAATCCAAATCTTGTTTAGTTCTACAAAAATTTGAGTGGTCGGACGTTTAATCGCGGACTGTTGATTTATTTTGTTATTTGAATATCCATTGTGCGACTATTTTTATTTATTTTACTGATTTAAACAAATACCGCACTCTGGCCAATGAAAAAATATTCGTCGATTTTTTAGGCCTCCACAGTTGGAAAGACGGAAATAAAACTTCTGGGCAAGGATGACAATTAGATCTTTTTCATCCGAGAGACCAACATGTTCGGTAGGAAAGGCAACTAAAATGACCAACGAGTCATATGTTCACAACCACGACATTATTGGAATGATCTTTTCAAAATTTAAGTCTGAGCCCTCCATAATCAAAATATTTACTGTTTTGGGTACGGACCCGAAGTTATTTATACTCAACTTTTTTAACTGTTTGTTCTTGACAGCTTGCAAGGTACACAGTTAAAGAAGACAAGATACCCCTCGGAGATGATTTATTTTATTGTTGTTTTAGTTTCTTTAATTCAACTTTATTTTTATTCTGTATTGTAATATTATTTATTTTACTTGTGTAATTATTGAAATGTTTAGAATAGGTAGACTTAGAATTAATAATCTAGAAATAGTAGATTTAAAATCTGAAATCGCTAGTTTATCTATTTCAGGCCCGTCGCCCATATTTTTAAAACGTTAGTTTATTTATTTTAGATTCGTCGCTCATACCTTCAAAATGCTAGCTTATTTTTGAACTGCTCAGAATTTTCAAAACTATAGGTCACCTTTTATTCACACTATTAATCATACAAAATAGAGTTTTATTTTTATCCGATTCGTTATTAAAAATGACTTCTAAAATATCACTTTCTTTGCATTATCAATAAGTTGTTTTCTTCTTACTAAATCACCTTATATATATATATATATATATATATATATATATATATATATATATATATATATATATATATATATATATATATATTTATAAACAATGCCATACAAATGCATATTTTATCTAAAAAATTACTTTGCATATATTTTGTAAATAATGTAATCAAAAGTGTGTGTTTTTTTAACAAATTACTTTTCATGTATTTTTGTAAATAATACAATATAATATATGTTTCACCCAAAAATCACCTTGTATATATTTTTATCAACTTTCATACAAATGCATACTTTTATCCAAAATCAATTTTAGATGTATTTTTTTTTATGCCATACAAATGCATACTTGTACAAAATGCATCTTTCATAAACTACTTGCAACATTATTTTAATTTTATACTTATAAAAACATGCATTTTTAGCATAATAATTAATCTGAGTTTGACTGGATAACCGTAAGTTAGCGGATCTTAAAAGATGTCTAACCCCTTCTCTTTAGGATAATAAAGAACTCTTACCTAGAATCTCATTAATTTTTGCAGACCATAAAATCATAGTTATTTTTGCAGCATTTAGTTAACATTTAGGTGCCCTAATTCACCTTAGAATAATTAGGTGGCGACTCCTCAAGCAAGCATTTTTTAATCAATCCATAGGGAATCGACCCATCACGTCGCGAGCCGCGGTTAAAAACGGGTGCGACAACCAATTTCCAATTCGGTTCATTTAATGCAGAAACTGGGTTACGGGATAGGGGGATTTAAGAACAATAGAATTAAGATTAAAATATCTTTTTATTTTAAAAATACCTCGTTGACTACGAGTGACCGGTCTGTGACTCAAGGGAGAATTGGGTGAATTTTGGGGAAAATTCAGATGGGTGACGGACTGGCCAACAGGTAGTGGGCCTGCGGGCCCAACACTGGAAACGGACGCTGGGACAGAAGCAGGGACAGTGGGCTGGACCACTGAAACAATATCGAGATCGATAATGGGCCGAGTGTCTGGCCCACTGGCATATGTGACGGAATAGTAGGTCCAGCGGGAAGTGGGCCCGCTTGCAGATTGTGGGTGCAGGACAAGTCCGATAAATGGTGGATAATATACGGGGAGATCTCGTCATCTAAAAAATTATATGAACTAGGCCCGGGACTACTTACTTTAGCAAATGGAAATTGGGTTTCATCAAAAATAACATGACGACTAATTATTATTTTATTAGATGATAAATCAAAACATTTGTAACCACGATGATTGTATGGATAACCCAAAAACACACAAGCGGTAGAACATGCTTGAAGTTTGTTAATTGTAGTTGAAGAAAATAGTGGATCACATAAGCATCCAAAGACCCTAAGATGTGAATATGAAGGATTCTTATTATAAAGGACTTTAAGAGGTGATGAATATGTCAATCCTTTGGTAGGAAGTATGTTAAGAAGATAAGTAGTCATTTGTAGAACAAGATGCCAAAAGGAAGGGGGTACGGAAGCATGGACCAATAAAGTTCGGACAATATTATTAATGGTACGAATTTTTCGTTCGGCTTTCCCATTTTGTGAGGACGTATGAGGACAGGAGAAATGAAAAACTATGCCATTAGTAGCACAAAAATCCCGAAACAACCCATTATCATATTCTTTGCCATTATCAATTTGAATATTTTTGATATCTCGTTCGAATTGGGTACGGATGAATGCGCAAAATTTTAAGAATGTGGAAAAAACTTGTGATTTTTCACTAACGGAAAGGTCCATAAAAAATTAGAATAATCATCCAAAAATAGAACATAATAACGATGGCCCACAGAACTGAGAACGGGAGAGGTCCATAAATCGCTATGAATAATATCAAAAGGCATCAAAGTACGAGAATTAGAGGCTACAATTGGTAATCTAACATATTTTCCTAAAAGACATGAATGACAAATTGGAGTACTACGCGTACCCTTACAAGAAATAAAATTGTTCTTTTGCAAAGAAGAAGCAATGGACGACCCAGGGTGATCCAAACGTGCATGCCATAAGGAGGGAGCTAGATCTGCAAAAGTAGATGGAAAGGCTTGACTCAAGAGACTGGATGCGGGCGTGATAGGATAAAGATCTCCCCTACTATTACATCTAATAAGAGGTATCCCGTCTTGAAATCCTTCACAGAAAACCCAAAAGGATCAAAATTAACAGAAACTCAATTATCAGTGGTGAATTTACGGACATACACTAAATTTTTAATTAAGTTAGGGGCATGAAGGGCGTTTTTCAAGACAAGAGGTGGATGGGGGGGGAGACAAAGTTGTATGACCCGTAACCACGAATTGGAATTGAGTTGCCATTACTAACAATTATGCCACGGTTTTTACTCAAATTGGAATAAGTCGAGAGAGTACCTTGGTCGGACGTCATGTGAGAAGTGGCATTAGTGTCCATGTATCAATTCGCATCTGGAGGATTTAATCCTAGTGTATGCATGGCGGCCTCAATATCTGTCGGAGTCGGGATCGGATTAGGGCTCGTAGAATGGTAAGCCTGATAGTGGTGATGGTCCCAATCAACGAGGTCAGTTACATTCTATGCATGCCCAAACTGTCGTAAGACGCATTGGGACACATGCTCCTCAACGATGTCCATGGGTATGAACAGACAACGCAACATCCACACAGATTGACTAGCCCTGCAAAACGATGGCAATCGATCCCAAAACTGAGTGTACGACATCCATAGAAAAGCCATTGTTATCGCTAGAGGAGAGCAAAAAATTATTTGGAGGAGAGAAAAATAATTCACAGATATCACTGTTATCGCTAATAAACGCTCGACATAGACATCGATATAGGTAGCCAAAACACCACCACACCAGCTGTACTCTCTTAATCGATCTAGATCCTATACAAAAATCAAATACTTTAAACCCACTTAGATACCCGATGTGTTCGGGAATAAGATGCCCCCGAATATGATCAGGAAATAGAGACGGGCACACTGATCTACAATGTCCTGATCAGTGTTGTCTACAATAGGATTAAGGCGCGCAATCACATAGGGCAGATATTAACACTCGACTACGTCCATGAATATGAGCGGGCTAGGACACGAATCCAGTGAGCCTAGTCAACTCCGCCGCTAATGTGCTCTTTTGAGGCCCAACCTGACTATATAATGGGGCTCCATCTACCCGTAGTCCAAACATGACCTCTACCTCATGAAGTATGATCGTGGCCTCACTAGTGCGAGGATGAAAGATATGGGTCTCCGGCTGCCATTGCTCAACTATGGCCGTCACAAGAGCTCGATCATATTGTACTCGACCAACAATGGCACAATGATAAATATTGTCCGAGACAGTATCTCTAAGATGCGAGAATGTGGGAGCCAATCCAGTAAAATCTCTCACGCATTTTCCACCCTACGGGATGGAACAACGCCCCCATATGTATCCTTCTAATCCATAATAGCTCGGACCTATGAGTATCATGTAGATCAAGTACTAATTTATCAATGGGTCCCGGGTGAACATTCGAATTCATGGAGGTGTTGTATCTGTACAAATAATGTTTAAATTATTCATTATCTTGAAATATTAATTATCTAATTCTTTTTGATAAATTATATTAATTAATTTATCATTTATCAAAAAATTATATTAATTATCTAATTTTTCAGAAAATATGATATTATTCAATAGTTTAGTTTATCATTCGTAGTTCATTTTATGATAAGTTTGAAGTTTATCTTTTATTCTAAATTTGTGAATTTGAATAATAATGTTGTATTGTGTTTTTATGAATAATTAAAAATTACTTACTTACTTAATTACTTAACTAACTAATAATTAATTACTTAACTAACTAACTAACTAATTAATTAAAAATTACTTAATTAATTAATTACTTAACTAAACTATTTAACGGGAAGAATAACTAATATTTTATTGTGAAATTATATCAACTAACTAATTTCTAGCTAAGTATTCTTCTAACTATAATTAAAGTAATAACAAGCTAATTCATTTAACTTTAAAATTAAAATAACTAACTAATAAATAATTAACACATTAACAATTAACATAGAATGAACAATTTCACAAATTGTATAAATTGACAATTACATAATTAACAAATAACAAGAGATTAATAAATATTTTCTAATTAAAAAAATCAACATAGAACAAACAATAAATAAATAACAAATAAAGAAATATTAATAATTAACAATTAACAAATAATTTGTTTTTTACAAAAAGGGCTGGCAGTTCGTTGCCAGTGGAAAACGCAAGAAAAAAATTGAAAAAAGGGAAGAAAACATGGGAAGACGACAAGTATTTTGAAAATCGAGACTAATAAATAATACTCATGTTTAGGATTATCACTTATTAAATAATAATTGAAAATTAATAATAAAATACTTCAATTGAAGGTTGTTCTAAAGTTTTGGAATTAAGATCTACGTCGCTTTATTATGAAATTTAAGCTTTAAATTTTGTTCCACTTGAATTTACCAAAAATATTGACTTTCGGGTTAAAATTTAAAGCGAAAACAATAATTTTAGGCGATAGGACCGACCAGTTTTGCCTTTAAAACTCTAGAATTATTTAAAATGGAGGTGGAGGATCACTGATAGAGTCGTTTATATAGTAGGAAAGAAAAAAGTAAAATAATGTCGGTGAAATTGAAAAGAAGTTGGTTAACTTAACATGTGTGTAGGAATAAGAATTGCACCTTTTGGGGGTTTCTTCTTGAAATAAAGGAGGGCCCCTTGTGCGCAGCGTGGTAGTGGTCTAACATTTGAAATCAATTGAGTCACCATGATTTACCTCCTTCACAGACCTGTCGGATCGGAGTGTGGGGGCTCCTGAGGCGGGAGATTCCACATTTTGGAGCAAGGAATAAGAATTGCACGTACTATATTTATATTCTATTACGAAAGTGAGGTGCGCCGTTGGATTTACAAGTTACAACAAAACCAGCAGCGCCGAAGTTTCTACCCTGCCTATATCCGTGTTACGGACAAATTTGAGTTTTGCTTTCCACATGTCCAAAAGTTGCTCACAATTACTCCTACAAAACTTTTTTTTTCCTACTCTAAAGACCTTTTTGTCCACTCGGCTCAGTTGAATATCCAAAGATGGAACTGCGTTTTCTACTATTTGTGTTTTATTGACCAAAAATTAATTCTAACACGTTATAACAATATTATTTGCAACTATTAATTGGTTCTTCTAAATGACCGTTAATGTCAACAAATGATGACAATTGCAACGACGAATTTCCATGATTGCTACAATTATACGATGTTTCAATTGACAATTCGAGAAACAAAAGTTCTAGAATTTTTTTGATTGTCAAAAGGGATGCAAGCAGTAGAATAAATCTTTGCCACCCCGCGTTGTCTGTCCTCGCAAGATTATTATAATAGTACTACTTTAACTTTGTACCAAATTTACCAATAATCTCTTTGACAAAGACAACTAAAGTTTCTTAATGAAAAAAATAATCCCCTTCATTATTTTCATTGATTGAATAGATATATATATAAGTTACAAACTTTCTTCTACCATAATTCTAACTATACAATATGATAAGTGTATATCCTAATTATGGTAAGTGTATATCCTAATCTAGGTAACAAATAAACTACAATATACACACAATATACTTTCCTTAATATACAAGATTTGTTCCATCGATTTTAGCTGTTCCCTGATGGTCAATGACGCTGTCAGCCGCTTCCAGATTTTCTGAATCGCTCCCGTGAAATTGACTGTGACTCTTTGCGTCGGACCACCGCTTTAACACACCCTCACCATAGCGGGAAGTGTTTTTGAGCACGAGGCGTCACTAAAATCTTCAAAGAGAATCGTGGTAGACCCTTTGTAAAGATGTAATTTGATAACGAGACGACATGGCATACGCGAACTTGACCGCTTTGCAACATTTTCACGGGACAAAGTGAATGTCCATTTCGATATGCTTGGTGCGTTGGTGTTGAGCAGGGGTTACCTGAAAGGTAGATGGCACTAATGTTATCGCAATATACCAAGGTTGCTCAATGGGACAATGAAGCTCCAGTGCAAATTACGTGAGCCAACATGATTAGGAGACCACATTCGCTACCCCTCGATATTACTGCGCTCGACTTGAGTGATAGAGTTGCCGGACGTTTCTTGCATCGACCGTGAGACCAAGTTGTTGCCAAGGAACATACAAGAGCGTGGTCGACCGGTCTGCGGTGTCGGATAACCACCCAATCGAAGATCCGTGTAGGAGACAAGTGTGGATGTGGATAGCGGATACAAGTGCAACCCGTAGTCTAGTGTCCCCTGAATATACCGAACGATGCGTTTGATTGCATTAAGTGTGCTCCACTGGGATCATGCATGAATAAACACACTGGCCGAACCGCATATGTAATATACTGATGCCTGGTAAAAAGTAAGATCTTGGAGGCCCTCGCAAGACTACGATAGCGGGTCGGGTCCTAGTATGGTGCACCTGCAGCGGCACTTAGCTTTGGGTTTTCATCAACTGACGTGGAAATGGACTTACAGGATGACATCACCGCCCTCTCGATGATCTCAAAAGATACTTCGTTGAAGAGACAACAACCCACCGAACGACGGCTTGGCAATCCCCAAATAACTTCAAGGCCTAAGTCTTTCGCATAGCAAACTCGTGAACCGAAAGTATGACCATGATAGACTGACGCAAAGCATCGGAGGAAGCGGTCAGATGATATCATCCACATACTGTGAGAATATAGGCCAATGAACCGAACTACGGTAGATGAACAAGAAATTATCTCGACTGCTTGTGAGTGAACCCAATAGTCGGAAACAAAGTCGAAATCGTATACCAGGCGATGAGACCGCTTAAGCCCATATAATGATTTCTTCCAACAAAGCGACATGATTCGCGGCTGGGATCCCTGAAACCCAACGGGCGATGCATATAGATCAAGCTTCCTTGAGGTCACCATGTAGAAAAGCATTCTTGACATCCAAGTGATGAATTGGCCAAGTCTTTGAAAGAGCCGAGCTAAGCACAAGGCGAATGGTAGCCGGTTTGACCAGGACTAAAGCGTCTCACCACAATCAATTCCAACATGTTGAAGTCTTACCATCACCAACAAGTCGCGCCTTTATGTCGACAAAGGACCCATCCTGAATTTTCCTTATGAGCAAAAATCCACATAGACACGAGTAACATTAATACCATATGGGCTGGCACCAACTCCCGTATGTCTTATTAGCAATAAGAGCATTATATTCATCGATCATAGCAATTTTCCAATTAGGGTCATTTAAAGCGGACCATGATTGTGGGGCAAGGGATTTAGAGACATCCGAATGTAAATTAAAATGTCTTTTAGGTGTAAAAATACCACGATTGACTGAGTGACCAGGTCTATGACTCGAGGAAGAATTAAGGAATTTTGGGAATTTTACGGGCTCGACGATCGCCAAGCGGTGGGCCCGCGGCAAAGCGGTAAATGTCGAATCGGCCAACCGCCTCTCGAGGTGGTGGGCCCTTCGCCCAATAGCCGAACTGTTCGGCTGTATTTTTCCGGGCGTGAAAGATCAGGGGCCATCAGGTGGGCGTTCGGAGGATTTGGGCGGAAGATGTTCGAAAAATTCCGAATAATATACTGAGGATATTTGGTCATCCAAAAATTATATGACTTAGGTTGAGTATGAACTTTCGTAAATGAGAATTGAGTTTCATCAAAATGACATGGCGATTGATTATGATTTTCTTGGAGGATAAATCAAAACACTTATAACCACGATGATTTGTGATAACCCAAAAACATACAGGGTAGACCAGAGCCTGAAGTTTGTTAATTGTGGTAGATGGGAATAACGGATAACACAAGCACCCAAAAATCAGAAGATGAGAATCACGAAGGATCCTTATTATATAGGATTTTGAGGGGAGGAATATGTCGACTTTTAGAAGGAAGTATGTTAAGAAGATATGTGGCCATTGTAGAGCATGATGCCAAACATATGGAGAGTACTGAGGCATGAATTAAGAGAGTTAGACAATGTTGTTGATGGAACGACTATTTTGCGTTCGCCTTACCATTTTTGTGGAGATGTATGAGGACACGAAAACCTAAAATTGATCCCATTATTAGCAAGTAAATCCCGAAACTCCCTATTGTCATATTCTTTCCCATTATCCACATTGAATATTTTTATGTCCCTTTCGAATTGATGAACGCTTTAAATTGATGAAGATGGAAAATACTTGTGATTTATTTGCAATTGGAAACGCCCACAAAAATCTAGTATAATCATCTAAAAAGAGAACATAATATCGATGACCCACCTGAACTTAGAATGAGACGTCCATAAGTCACTTATGAATAATGTCAAATGGCATAGAAGTATGAGAATCGAGTCTACAAATGGTAACTTAACAATTTTTCCTAATGAACAAGGCTGACAAATTGGAGGACTGCATCTTCGTACAGAAATAAAACTATCTTTATCTAAAACCGATAAAATAGAAGATCCTGGATGACCAGACGCAGCGCAACATGGAAGGAGAGATGTTTGCAAAAGTCAGGTTTGACTTCGATGAGGTGAAACTGACATGATGGAATACTGAATCCCCTACTATCACACTCATGAGATGACTCTGTCTTGAAATCCTTCAGAAAAACCAAAAAGGATCAAATTAAGCGGACGAAACGAAATTGTCGATGAAGTGAACTTCCGGACAGACACTAAATTTTTAATCAATTTAGGAGCACGTAAAGTATTTTTCAAGAGAAGGGGTGGATTGGGGGGAGACAACGTTTTGTGACCATAACCCTGAATTGGAATAGAGTTGTCATTACCAACAATTATACCCCGAGGGTGCTCAAATTTGAATAAGAAGATAGAGTACCTGATTCAGAGGTCATGTGAGTAGTTGCCCCGGTGTCCATGTACCAATTTGGGTGCGGTTGAGTCAACCCCAATGTGTGCATCACGACCTCGATATCGATGCGAGTGGGGCTCTTGCATGATGGGCTGCGGTGGTGGGGCCCAAGAACTCGTCTGCAGTGGTGCGCACTGGTCGAGTCGCCATTCTTTGGGCCACCGCCAGTGGGCCGCCATGCGACGGGTATTGGGCTCGATCGGGCCGTTGGCGTCAGCGGCGGCCGAAAGCGTTGTCGTCGCCGTGGACGGGTTACGCGTTCCATCGCCATTGGGCCCCATATAAGTGGTGGGCCATTGTACCTGGGCCGGGACCCACCTTTGTTTGTTGACATCGAACCGCCACTGTATCGCCGTGATTGCGCCCGCGATTTTTGTTATTATTTTTGCGATTATTCTTGCCGCCACCATTATTATGGTTTTGGCCTGAATTATTCACAAAACCCGAAGAACTAGGGAGGACGCCATGACAACCGGGCTTACTTCGTAGCCGCATTTTTAGCCAAACACCTTTTCAACGTAAGCATTGGCGGGCTTGATGAAAGTCCGGAAGAGGGTTGCTGGCGAGAGTTCCAACACCATTATAGGCCTCCGGAAGGCGGGCAAACCAACCGTAGAACTAGGCGATTATTCTTTGGGCAACATTACGGGAGTTGATCCGCCAACTCTTTAGTTTCTTGCAATATCTGCGTAAACGTTTGGAAATTCCATTCGAGCGAGAGAAAATTTACGCCGAGTGTGACGACACGTGAATGTTGGTTGTCTTGAAATATGTCACACAATTTATTCCATGCAGCCATAGCCGTGTATTCAGGCTCCATATAATCGTCTAGAAGATCCAGCCGAAATAGTGACGTATATCCACCGAAGAATCCAGACGGTAGCATCCAAAGGTAATTCATAACTCGGGATCCTCCGCAAGGGCGGGTCAGCGGGAGGAATGATGTGATGAAGAACTTGATAAGATATAGCGTGAATTTTAAACAGTGCACTTGCGTTGCATATTGAACGTTTTTCATCTCAAGAACAATAGGGATACTTAGCTTGATATTGGAAACCGTGAGGGCATGATGAAAATTATTCTTAGACATATTATAAGAACAAAGAAGAAGGGGAAATTTAAGAGAGGTTTTTGAGAGCGGAAGACGAGATTTTTGGAGAGAAAACCCGAGGGAGGGGGTGGGGGGTCTCGGCCAAAGGAGACAAAAGTTTGAGAGAAGAAAACTTTTGTTTAGACCTAGTCTCTTGATACCATGAAAGAAATAATCCCCTTGATTATTTTCATTGATTGAATAGATATATATACAAGTTACAAACTTTCTTCTATCATAATTCTAACTATACAATATGGTAAATGTATATCCTAATTATGGTAAGTGTATATCCTAATCTAGGTAACAAATAAACTACAATATACACACAATATACTTTCCTTAATATACAAAATTTGTTCCACTGATTTTCGAAACTGTTCCCGTGATGGGCTGGGCTGTGACGTGCTGCTGCTTCCACTGATTTTCGGAACTGTTCCCGTGATGGGCTGGGCTGTGACTTGCTGCTCAGCCCACTGCTTTAACACTTAATAACAAGGAAATAATTATTTCTTTGTTACAAATAAAATAAAGTAAATACGAGTCTCCTAAATCATTTCTTCATATAAAGTGTTAATTCTTTCATAAATTTATGATCTAAAATAAATTTTAAATATTTATGTGATTATAAATATTATTATTAATGATAAAAGAGATATTTTAAAATTACATTATTTTTAATTATAAAAATGATATTATTTTTCAAAGAAACTACAAAATAAAGTATAAGTATTTACATAAATGACGGTGGGAGTACGTCTTATAACTAACTTAAACAACCTTTAATTTTTCATTCCCAATATTTAACTAGAAAGGCTGATATCTTTACAAAACGTTTTAAGAAAGGTTTTTTTTTCTGCATTTCGAGATTCCAAGGTATATTTTCGCAGGCAGACCCAATTACATTGGGTAGGAGAGGTTGTTGTGAAAGACATCTTTAGGGACAAGAATATTGAAAACAAATGGAGTAATGAACGAAAAACACACTTTTACACAGTTGATTTAAAAAATTGCAAAAAGAGAAAAAAAGAAAAGATTACAAAACTCATTTCCCTAAAGAAAAATAAAACAACGCAACAATTTAACAACATTAATCAAAGTTCATTATTATATTTGGGTTGTGGACGACTGACATCATCGAAACTCCATAGCTCCATCGAACCACCGCCCACGACGGCCTCCGCCGCCATCGATTGCCCGTCAACATAAGGTATCTCATAAAACTTCATCAATGACTCATAAGCCATCAACTCTTCAGACAATTTCAGCACTTCGTTCTCTGCTTTTTGCTCCTCTAAAACGCTGTTATTCGATTCTTCCTCTTTCATCTGGCCATTTTGATTCTCATTTCCATTATAAACAGACCCACATGAACTTTTGTTAACTATTGGATACTCCATAACAGGCTCAGTGTTTTCAATCGAATAAGAGCTGTAACAGTTAGTATTTGATTCGTGACTGTAAGAACTATCATAGGGTTCGTAAGCAATTTTACAGCGAGGCTGTGGATTACTGTAATGATCATCCTCATTGGGGAAATTAACTTTGGCTTTTCCCCCCCTGATTTTACGAGCTTCTCTATCATAAGCTCTAGCAGCTTCTTCAGCAGTTTTAAAAGTACCTAACCAAACCCGGACCCCTTTTCTCGGGTCACGAATTTCAGCTGCCCATTTACCCCATGGACGCTGTCGGATCCCCCGATAAAGATTCTTCCTTTGCCTCTTCTTCGTCTTCTGGATCTGCTCACTACCTGCTGGTCGAAATGCACAAGTGAGCTTAAAACAACAACAATAATATATCCAATGTAATCTCACGAGGCTAATGTGTACGTAGACTTTAATCATACCTTGTACAGCCCGGGGTGGATAGGTCGCAAAAAATTACAACATATATTATATGTGAATATATATATAAACTTTTAAATATCTGAACAAATAAAAAAAAGTTAGCTCAAGCGGTTAGGTATTCAAAATTGTTTCTAACATCATAGATTTGATTCAAATCAATAACATTATTTTTTATATTTAATTTTTATTATTTTTAATTCCCGAATAAAAATCCTGACGCTAGAGAGACTGTTTTATGATAGAGTCTAGAGTCAAGTAAAGTAAAGTATAAACACAACATTTATACACACATGCAGTAACAACATCAAAATAGTAAGAAAACCGAAGAAGAAGAGACGCACAAACAATACTAATACTACTGGTAATGATAAGTGAGCTTAAAACAGATTTTTTTTTTTTGCATAAGATCAGGACTAATAATTACCTATAGAGGGTTGAGCTCGTTTGAGCTTGGGAGGAACATTTTCGGTGGAGAGTGGCTTGGAAAATGAAGAACTTTGCCAGAAATCAGCAGAACTAGGCCATAAGTCGGTGGATGAAAGACGGCGGTCACGGCGAGGAATGATATCAGCAAGAATTGCACCACCACACATTTTTGTGTAGTTAAACTTCTTTTTTTTTCTTTTAAAAATGGAAGAACCAAGAGATTGAATCAGAAATGAAAAAGGATTTTGATTATTTGTAGAAAGGCCGATCTTTTTTGGATATAGTGTTAAACAAGAGAGATGTTTAGAGAAGTTTGGTTTTGGTGTGTCGGCCAGAATGGGGGCTAAGGCGTATTTGTAGTGCGGAAATTGGGGCTGTAGCTTGTGGTTGATGACAGCTCCTAGTGGTGAACTTTCGTGCCGTGTACCTTTCCTTTGGGTTCTTTGAATTCTTCTCACATCCTGTACTACCTAGTACCTATTTACTGTTAATTTGGATTTACTTGGTGAACAACTCAGATGGCCGCATATGGGTTGATATCGATTTTATATCCGAAAAATATAAATTAAATAAAAATTGTTAAAAAAAATTGAATTCAACTTTTAAAAAAACTCGATATGTTCAGTTTATATCGCCGAACGTATCGGATTATATCGGTTTTTTCTAGTGGGCCGGGTCGGATCGGATTAGGATTTTTTTGTTTTTTTAAAAAAAAATTGAATTTCCAACACTAAAATTGGCATTCACACCTAGATTATCACGAAACTTCGACGTTGGAATGTATTGTATATCGTGAGATGTTTACTAAAGAAAAAGAAAAATTAGAAACCGATTTGGGGGAAAACACAAATTGATTGGGAAAAAGCACATTTTCGTCAAAATTGGCGGTCGGCCCTGTCTCGAAAAAATACGCAAAATAAAAAAAATCGGATAAAACGGACATCCGAGCGCAGAGTTATAACCATTTAAAGTTTTACCAATTTACAATTATTTTCCCTCCCTACATTTTATGTCAACGCTTCCGTGATATGTTAATCAAGTTCATGTCGCATTCGACTTCCATAAAAGCTTCATAGATTGGCTTGAATAGCTATGATTCAAGAGATAGTAGTAGCCTAAAATAAAAAATAAGATTAATTACATATTTAATTCGGTTTTTTGGTTCGGTTCGTATCCAAAATTTAAAAAGCGAACCGGATCACTAAATCCTAATTCGGTTCGATTTTAAAAAAAATAATTTTTTTTAAAAACAAATAAAAACCGAACCGAACAACCGTTTCGGTTCGATTTTTTCGGTTCTCCGAAATTTTTGCCACAAGTTGGGCTAACATGCCCAAGGATAAAGAAAAACAAAGTTGACAAAAAAACGTTTGATATACAATTTAGGATTACAAAAATAATTCCGATATAAACAAGGAATCGTTTGTTTATTGATATTAGGAAAAATGTATTTCGGTATAAAATTTAAAATTATTTTATTTTGCATTTGGTTTAGTTTTTGTCTCTGGTATAAGCAATAATAAGATTATTTACAAGTAGAGTCTAGAAATGGTAGAGTATATGCTGATCTTTTCCGTACATTTTTGGGGTAGAAATATTGCTTAGAGTAGACTCTAGGCTCAAGAAAATTATTTTCCAGAACATGGTTTGAAAGAAATGCAAAAGTAAAAGCTATGATGAAATTAAAGAAAGAAAAGTAAAAATGACAGCTCGGTGCACAAAGTATCCCGCATTAGTAGGTCCTGGAAAGGACCGCACCTCAAGGGGTGTGATGTAGATAGCATACCCTAATGCAAACATTAGTGGTTGCCTCCACGACTCAAACTCATGACCTATAAGTCACACAATAACAACTTTATCGTTGCTCAAAGGCTCCCCTTCAAGAAAGAAAGTATTGATAGTAAAAGTATTAGAGACAACCAAAGTAAAAGAAACAACAATAGCAATAAAATCGAAGAATAAGATAGTGCCAACCTAATAACAATAATATTGGTAAAGGGAACAGATAAGTGCTCCCAACTATAACCCTGCTCTACCACTGGGATGAGAGAAAATGCTCGACTACTTGTCCTCGATCTCCATGTTCTCCTATCTAGGGTCATGTCTTCAGTAAGCTACTGAAGATGTTTCATGCCATGTCTAATCATATCTCCACAATTCTTCTATTGTCTATCTCTACCTCTGCTCAAACTTATCACCACTAACCTCTCACACCTCCTCATTGGACATATGTGCTCCTCCACTTCATATGCACGGACCATCTTAGCCTCGCTTCCCGCATCTTGTCTATTCCCACCTTGCCTCATGTTTCTTCATTCTTAATCTTGTCTCTACGGGTATGTCCACACTAAATCTAGTTAAGGTGCATCCTCATTTTTTCTACCTTCATCTTCTGAACATGCGAGTTCTTGACTGGTCAATGCTCCACCTCGTACAACATAATCGGTTTAACAATCACTCTATATAACTTACCTTTAGTCTCGGTGACACCAGATACATGCCTCCATCTCATCTGCTCCGCTTCAATACGATGCCCATTATCCTCGTTGATCTCCCAATTTACTTGGATTATGGACCCAAGATGCTTGAAGCTTCCACTCTCAGTGATAACTTGTGTTATAATCCTCACTTCCCCCTCCGCCTCATGTAATGCGACACTAAACTTGCACTCTCTATACTTTATTTTAGTCCTGCTCAACATGAAGCATTTAGATTTTAGGGTTTGTCTCCAAATATTCAGTCTATCATTAACTTCGACACGTGTCTCGTAAATCAATACTATGTTGTCTGGAAATAACAGACACCATATTACTTCTTCTTGAATATATATATATATATATATATATATATATATATTTTGCATGCTTCTAGTAATGTCAAATGCAATATGTTGACATGGCTATTAAAAGTATGATTTTATTCAGTGACTTACTGACCAATCGAATTTTCACAATGCAAATGTAGGTTGAACATATATCACCGACTAAATGATGATATATTGATATAGGAGCATGTCTGGGCTTCTATGGATCGACTTTAACCTTCTTTTGCTTCAAGTTGAACTGGGCTTTACGGGGGGGAGTGGGGGGACCAGTTGGGCCCTTTGTTTTTGTTCTATTCTTTTCTCTTTTATTTTTTGGTACTATATTTATTTAAGAAAAGTCAGGTAAAGGAGACCTAGTAAATAATGGAGGAGAAAAAATTGTGGTGATATTGAAAATCATAATAACTACTTTTTACCTTGTTATGTTAACGAAATGATTTATAACCACACAAATATTTTTTGCTTGTTTAGACCATAAAATTCAAAAGTCTTCTTTTTTATTTCTTAAACTCTGTGTCCAGTCAAACTACATCATATAAATTAAAACGGAGGGAGGTATTTAATTCTATAGATATCTCAAATTAATATACAATAATAATTGAATTTGTAATTAAATATTTAATAATTTTTGTATTATATACACAAAATGTGTGCAAAAACTATTGGGTTCTCATAAACCCGTAACTTCTACTCTAAATGAAGGAGAATAATCCCTTGATCCTTTTCATTAATGTAATTGGTTTACATACATGATATACAATAGTAAACCTAACATATAATTACGAAAATCAAATATATATTTTCCTAATACAGAAGATTACTATCATAATCACAGATGTACAAGATCACTAATAATATCATCGGAATATACGGTGTATATTCTATCACACCCCGCAATCAGTGCGATAACAAGCGATTTGTGATCAATAAAAAGTACCACCGGATTCTGTACCCATCATAGCGGGCGGTTGTCGTACGCTGAGACTGTCCCTAAAATCTTCAAATAAGACTAAGGGGAGACCATTAGTAAATATGTCAGCAATTTGATACCGTGAGGGGACATGCAAGACACGTACTTGTCCACGAGCTGCCTTTTCGCGAACAAAGTGAATATTCATCTCGATATGTTTACTGCATTGATGTTAGACAGGATTCCCCGAGAGGTATATCACAGTAACATTATCGCAATAGACCAAAGTAGCTTTCCGAATAGGAAAATGAAGCTCTCAGAGGAGGTTACGCAACCAACATGACTCAGACGCCACATTGGCTACCACTCGATATTCGGCCTCCACGCTGGATCGCGACAAAGTAACATGTCGTTTAGCCGACTAAGAGACCAAGTTATCACCAATACACATACAATAACCAGACGCCGAATGCCTAGTATCTGGACATCCACCCCAATCAGCATCTGTATAAGACATGAGAGTAGATACTGATGATGGATATAAGTACAAATCGTAATCAAGAGTGCCCTGAAGGTAACACACAATGCGTTTGAAAGCGTGCATGTGTTCTTCCCTCGAATCATGCATGAATAAACACACCTGTTGCACTGCATAAGTAATATCGGGCCTCGTAAATGTAAGATATTGAAGAGCCACTCGTAAGACTACGATAGTGGGAGAGATCCTCGTAGGGTGTGCTAGATGTAGCACTCAACTTCAGTTTAGTGTCAACCGGAGTAGGAGATGACTTACAAGAGGACATGCCAGCCCGTTCAATAATCTCTGCTGCATATTTCCTCTAAGAGAGAAATACACCACCTACATGACGAGTTACAACAATACCCAAAAAATAACTCAACGGCCCCAAGTCCTTCATAGCAAATTCAGAGCTGAGAAGAGATATGATAAACTTGCGCAGTTTGTTAGAGGAAGCAATCAATATAATATCATCCACATATAACATAATGTATGACATAGAAGTACCGTGACAGTAGATGAACAAAGAATGATCAGACCTGTTGTGAGAGAACCCAAGAGTAGATACATAATCTGCAAACTTTTTGCACTTCTTTAGCAAGCACACATAGTTAGGATGATCGGGGTCCCTGAAACCCAAGGGCCGATGCATGTATACAGTTTCCTTGAATTCACCGTGTAAGAACATATTTTCACGTCTAGTTGATGAATTGGTCATGTTATTTAGAGAGCCAGACTGAGAACATTACTAATAGTTATCGATTTGACCACCGGACTAAATGTCTCTCCACAATCCACGCCAACCTGTTGAGTTTTGCCATCATCTACAAGACGGGTCTTATGCCTCTCAAAATAACCATAAGGTTTTTCCTTATGAGTAAAATCCACACATAACGAATCATATTGACACCAGGCGGATAGAGCACCAAATCCCACGTCTTATTTTCAATAAGAGCATCATATTCATCATCCATGGTCATTTTCCAATTCGGGTCATGAAGGGCAAACACAGGGTTACATGGTAGGGGTGATTTAGTGACATTAGAGTTGAGATTAAATTGTTGTTTTGGTCTAAAAATACCCCGTTAGCTATGAGTAACGAGCCCTTGACTCAAAATAGAAGTGAGCCAGACCTGGGTCGGTGTAGTGATGCCGGGACTGGTTCGGGTTGGGAGGAACCGTGCCTGCTTGTCAAAATCCCGAGGAGTGAGCTGGACCAAATGGTGGACCACATACGGTGATAGTCTATCATCCAAAAATTCATACGACTTGGACGCAGAATTATGCAACTTAGCAAACATAAATTGGGTCTCATAAAAAATGACATGACGACTAATGATGATTTTATTAGAGGATAAATCAATACATTTATAACCACGATGATTAGATGGGTACCCCAGGAGCACACAAGCGGTATAGCGAGCTTGATGTTTGTTAATGGTGGTGTAGGGGAATAGAGGATAATATAAACACCCAAACACCCTAAGATGAGAATACAAATAGTATTTTTGATAAAGAATTTTGAGTGGGGATTGGTATGCTAATCCTTTGCTAGGGAGTATGTTAAGGAGGTACGTTGTCATTTGTAATGCATGATGCCAAAAGGAATGTGGTAACGATGCATGAGCTAGTAGTGTACGAACAATATTATTAATGATGCATATTTTTCTTTTGGCCTTCCCATTTTGTGATGACGTACGTGGACATGAAAACCGAAAAGATATACCATTAACCTTACAAAATTCTCTAAATGATCCATTATCAAATTCACTTCCATTATCACATTGAATATTCTTAATTTTTCATTCAAATTGTGTACGGATGAATGCTCTAAATGATAAGAGTGTGGAAAAAACCTGAGACTTTTTAGATAACAGAAATGTCCATAAAAAATTAGAATAATCATTCAAAAATAACACATAATACCGGTGACCGGTAGAGCTTAAAACGGGAGATGTCCAAAGATCACTATGAATAATATCAAATGGCAACACCTTACTAGAATTAGAAGCCACAAATGATAATTTGACATGTTTCCCAAGCAGACAAGAAAGACAAACATTAGTGCAACGATCACTATTACACTCAATAAATTTATTGTTTTTAAGGGAGGAAAACACAGACGCTCCCAGATGACCCAAACATGCATGTCATAAGGAAGGTGCTAAAGCGGCATACATTGACGGTGGGGCTTGTTTAGTTGTGGTGGTGATGGGATAGAGATCTCCCTGACTATCATATCTCATTAGAGGTATCCCCGTCCAGAAATCCTTTAGAAAAAATCCAAAAGGGTCAAAGTTAACAGAAATCGAGTTATCCGTTATATATTTTGGAACAGACACCAATTTTATAATTGAGGAGCATGAAGGACCTTTTTTAGGGCTAAAGGTGGGTTCGGGGGAGACAATTTTGTGTGATCATAACCACGAATTGGAATTGAATTACCATTACCAATAATCATGCCACGATTTTCGCTCAAATTGAAATAAGACGAGAGATTAGCTGGTGCGGACGTCATGTGAGAAATAGCACAGGAGCATTAAGTCCAAGTGTATGCATCACTTCCTCGATATCCATGTGGGTCGGGGCTGTTACTGGGCCCGTAATAACAAAGGCATGTTGTGGCGTAGGCCCAAGCAGGCCAGTCTGCTTCCAAGCCTGGTTCTGCCTAGTTGGCTGCTGCTGATGACCATTGGGCCTGGCCCAATAATTTCCTAGAAACAGACAAGGTGGAGTGGGCCACTACCCACTGGCCCAGCCCCACAACCACTGCACACTAGCCCGACCCACGCCCATCGCGGCCTAAGGTTGCTTCCGGTGGTCTTTGTGGCCTGAGCCCTGGCCGCGACCACCCACCGCCATCGCCGCCATTGCGGCTTCCACCACTGTTACCGCCGCGGCCACCACCGTTGTTCTTGCCATTATTTTTCAGATTTTAGCCCTTTTTTCCACCACTATTGTTTTGGTGTTGACTAGAATTTTCTGAGAGGTGAGGGTCATCGATGCCGCGTGACGTGGCCGCCATCATGGCAGAATGTGTTCCGGTTGTGGCCTTTTTATCTAACCTTGTTTCTTCGAGGGTGAGCATGGAACGTGCTTGATAAAACGGCCGGAGAGGATTGTTTTGGCGAAAGAGAGTGCCAACTCATTATATGCCTCCGTGACTGGTGCGCCAATGTTTTTGAGTTGATCTGACAACTCCTTAAGCCTTTGACAATAGGTAGAGGCATTCGGAAAATCCTTCATAGTTGTGTGAGAAAATTCTTGCTCAAGGGATATTGCATGAGAGTTTTTATATCTATATATCATGCAACCTATTCCAAGCTTCCATTGTTGTGGCGTCGGGTTTGATAATTATCTGTAAGAGGTCTGTAGAGATGGTGAAATAAATCCATTGGAGGACCGTAGTATCAAGAGTTGCCCACAACTCTATTTCATCATCGGTGGAAGGCACCTTCTCCTTGCCTTTTTCCAGTTTGATGATGTGATGGAGGACTCGATGAGACCTAGCATGAATTTTAAAAAGTTCCACCCGCATCGCGTATTGGACGTTCTCCATTGCAAGAACGATAGAGATGTTGTTCTTGATATTGGAGACTGCAAGAGCAGGATGGAATGTGTTCTTTGTGTTAGACATTATAGAGGAAGAAAGGGGAATATTTGGGCGATGGAAGGGATTTTGCAGGTGGAGAAGGACGGCGGAAGCTTAGGGTTAGGAAAAATATGCCCTAGACTGCTGATACCATGATAAAGAATAATTCCTTGATCCTATTCATTCATGTAATTGGTTTATATACATGATATACAATAGTAAACCTAGCCTATAATTACGAAAATCAAATATACATTTTCATAATACAGAAGATTACTACCATAATTACAGATGTACAAGATTACTAATAATATCACATAAATATACGATGTATATTCTATCACTAAATCCGTCACTGCATGTCCGATTCATTCGATTGCAGATATTATACATACACTATATTTTTGTATCGTATATAAAAATATATTTTCATGAATTTTTTCCTTGAAATACGTTTTTTCTTTTGTATTTCGTTGATGGATGAACAATATTTTCAGAAGAAATAAAATATATCTTTCAAGGTTATTATAGTATTTTAAAGAAATTTTGAGTTTTACAAATTGTTAATAATGTCAATGTGTAGACCGTAGTGAGTAATATGAAAACAACCATAAGTTAAGATAACTATAAATAATTTTCTCTCACCTTTTTTTTTGTTTTGAAAAATGTCTTACGTTGTACCAACACACACATCAACTCTCTCATTTCCAAGCATCTTCCTATTTCTTCAATTCGGAGCAGTCAAAGAATAGGATAGAGGTTAGCCAATCCGTTTTAAGATAAAGCATGCTTGATGAATAATTAATTAATCAATTAATTAAATACTTTAACAATTACAACCTAGTTACTCTAAACAATACATTATATTGTCGAAGATTTGCCTTGAACTTCAAATGACTTTTTATAATATAATTAAAGCCATACTTCTTTAATTAGTCTCGAAAACCTATGGACTTGGCATATTGTATTATGTAACTAATTGGATATAATATTTTTGAGTGGCTGACTTGAATGTCTGTCGTCAAACATATGCATGCTGGCTTTGATTTAGCCAGCCTGGCTTCCTCATGACAACTTGATATATATATATTAAGGAAAGGATGGATATGTTTGTGTGAAACAAATACTTTGCTTTTGTTGTTAAAAAATATTTTTATCTAAAAACTGAAAGAGTATTGTATGATTGCTCCAAGTTGTATTCATCTACAAAAAGAAGTCACCATTTTATTTTGTGTTGAAAGAGTAACATTTCTTTTTCTTGCTACCAGTACGATATTAGTATAATGTTATCCTTAATTTCTATTGGGATTCTTAGGTTTATGTCTCTTTGGTCAAACTTAATTATCAGCAGTAGTCCAAATATATAAAACATATGTATTAATACATATATTATATATATATATATATATATACTAAAATCGAACGGAAGGGATCACAGAGAGGCGCTATCTGAGGAACTTTTAAGGGTCGACAGGCCCTGGCAGGACTATCTTAACTCAAAACAGATCCAAAAATGCCCTAACGCCACCACTGCTCAGCGGGCTAAAATAGGACCATCAGCCTGAGCTTCAGACATTCTGCCTGGGTTGTCCTCTGCCCAACCTTAGTACCTTCTCACATGAATCATCAGCTTTATTAAAGCATTAGTACCATGATCCTAAGTAGTCTAGTGCAACATAGTTCAACACAAGGGGTTTAGCCTGTCATTTAGGCTAAAGTGATATATAAAAAAATGTTTATAATTTAAATAAATTATCAAGGCCTTAAGGTTGTGCTCATCAAGAGAGATAGGTATCAAGCTTCAAAATTTTATTTAGAGAGATGCTAGTTTTTTACAAGAGAGAGAGGTTGGCGAAAGCCTGCCCGTGAACTAAAATTAATGATCCTTATATAATGGATTCATTACAGATACAAACAAATAAAAAGAGGCCCAAGCGTGGCCGACAAGATAAAAAGAAAAGAAAGGGCCTACTTATGTGGCCAACAAAGAAATTTAATAAAAGGCCAAAACATATTCGGCCAGCTACTACAATAATACATTTGCTTTTATAAAAGCAGATTCATCTTTATTAAAGTAGATTCCTTTCCCATGTGCTCTATCAAACTGGGACCAGCTATATTATCAAATTTGTTCATTTCCTTTTGATTTTTCTGAATTGGAGGATTCCACCATTTTATCTTGAAACTTCAGGATACAATCTTCAATGTTAAAATATGGATCATATGGGTCCTGAGAGTCTTGAATTTGATCTTCTCCTTCAGTATGATTGTATGTCATTGATGCGTCTGAGCGGAATTCATAACTTATATTTTTTATTAATTCTTTCTTAACTTCAGCCACATAAGATGCTATGATAACAACTTTTGAAACTACTCCTTGTTAAGTTGTAGTTTTATGGTGATATGCTTGAATGGACTATTATCATTCGATGATTGTTCCTTGTGGTTCAGTTCTTTATAATTTGCGGTAGTCGTAGTTATCAGGTCTATAAGTTTCTGTCCATGTAAGACTCCCTCTTTGGTTTTCTGTAATAATTTCTTCCAAAACATTGTATAAAAGGTTATCTGAAGACAAGGAATCTGTTGCGGGTTATAACCCACTTTCGCTGACCATCTCATTATCTGTGGGATGGAAAACTCAACAAAGAATAACATATTAGCAATTCCTGTGATAATTGTATTATTTTGTTCCCATGCTATAATTTTGGGTGAGACATCAATCCATTCAGTGTATAAACTCTTGAATGGTGAAGGCAACATATGAATAGATGGACCATAACTAATCCACCATTGCCAGAACCAATTTGGAATGTCCTGTTTATAAATATTAGAATATATTTTTATGAACCAAGAATGTTTTTATGACGGTTTTCTTAAATGAAAGTTTTATAAAAACTATCCACATAATCCCAGTAATTGAATTTTACATGAACTTTCTGCTTAGGGTGGAAATATTCTCTTTCTTTACTGGTGTTGAATCCCCATTCTTCTGGGTAAATATTTTGTTTATTATAATCTTGGAAAAATTATAAACTTTTCTAGTATTCATTGGATAATAATGCTGAATTTCAGCTGATCCCGCGGTTGATAGTATAGTCTCATAATGCATTCTCGATTTATAAGTGAGAATTGGATATGACCCAACTTCTAGATATCTCTCCATTAATTTCCATGGCTCGTCCTTCCATTGAAGGTCTTTATAATCTAAGAGGAGTATAACTTCTTTATGCTCATGTTGCTTATCAGCATCATTATCATCTTGTTCATCATTTGCAACCTATGAATAAGAAGGTTGTGGATTATTATCCTATTCTTTGGATTTTATAAAATCCATGAATTGTTGATATAGAGGACTTTCTTTATCAATAATTGAAGTCCCTGTAACATCTGCTATAAGCTTCTTGTTACCCATTTGGGCGAGGATATTATCTCTTCATGTACCTCAACCTCTTCCACCACGACCTCTATAATTGGGGTCACCGCCTCGCCAAGTAGGCCTCATCATCTGCAAATATGTATAACAAATCATTGAGTTATAAACTCAAATATTCTCTAGTCAAGAAATTGGGTAGACTATTATATGTCCCCTTTTTATAATGTATCTCAAAATCAAATGGCGCTAATAAAGTTTGTCATCTTACAAATATTTGTTTAGAAATATCATGTTTGCAGTCTTTATTAAACATAAACCTAGCAGATTGACAATCAGTATTTATAATAAACTTCTAGTTGTATAAATCTCCTTGAAACTTTAAAACACTTTTTACAATTGCTAAGATTTCTTTAGCAGCTGTCGAATAATTTTTCTGACTAGGATTCCATTTTCCAGAATATAATTGTATTAAATACTCATGTTTATCAACTGGAGAGTATTTCTTTAGTATACCTCCATATCCAATATCTGAGGCATCCGTCTCTATAATCTTTGGCCAAGTAGGGTTGGCTAAAGTAAGACAAGGAAGGTTATGAACCTTAACCTTAATTCTTTTGACAGCTTGAGTATGATCATTTGTCCAAGGTGTAGGAACCTTTTTTAGCCGTTCATATAAGATGGATGTATCTTTTGCCAAATCCTTTATAAAAGGACTGATATAATTTAGGCTACCCAAAAACATCTGAAGTTGTGTTTTGTCAGTTATAATATCTAGAAATTTTAATGCAAATTCAATACTTCTATTAATAGGAATGATTTTTCCCTTTTCAATGTTATGACCCAAAAATCTAACTTTTGTTTGAAAAAGGGTCATTTTTGGTTTTGATATGACCAAACCATTTTGTATGATGATTTTTTTAAATAAAGCAAGATGTTTGAAATGAGTTTCTATATTATTTGAAAATACCAAAATATCATCTATATAAACATTGATAAAATTACTATGAGGCATAAAAACATCATTCATAATGTTTTGGAATTTAGAAAGAGCATTTTTTAATCCAAATGACATTCCATTCCATTCGAATTGTCCAATGGGAACATTAAAAGCAGTTTTATATCTATTTGCGTCTACAATCTGAATCTGCTAGTAACCAGACTTTAAATCAAATTTAGAAAATATAATAGCGCTATTAAGTCTATCAAGTAAATCCTTTTTATTAGGAATAGGATACATGATCCACTTCAGAGCTTTATTAAGCGGTTTATAACTGATAACGAGTCACAAAACTCTTCTTTCCTGCTCAGCATGTTTATTAACATAGAAGGCCGTACACGACCAGGGAGACTTTGAGGGTTTTATCTAACCTTTTTGTAGTAGAGAAGCAATCTCTTTTTTTGCATAATTTCAAGAATTCGGAATTCATTTGGCATGGTCTAGATTTTGTGGGGATATTACCCTCTTTAAAATCATCCTCGTAAGGGAGAGAAACAATGTATTTTTTCCTATCCTAAAAAGCATTAGGATGGTCACTATAAATCTGAAGTGAAAACTGTGTTGGTATTAAATCAATTTTTTGTTGTAGCTTAGGATTTCCTAAAAGCTCTTCAATAGTAGATATATAAATTTCTTTTTTTAGAAAACTGATTTGCTGGTGTTTATGTACCAACCTATCCTTGAGTTCATTTAACACCCTTGAAAAAGGTTTAGTTATAAACTGAAATGTAATGGTCTTTCCATTGAAGGTTCCTATGATACCCTTTTTATCAATATTAGTAATTGGAAATAGTTTTTGTATAAAAGGTGTGCCTAATATAATTTGGCTGGAAATATCTTTTACCAAAATAAAGCTTTCTACTATACAAGTTTTTTCATTGCAGATATACGCCTTTGGCAACTTGAAGGTAATTTATAATTTCTGACCATTAGCAGATCTAACACTATGAGTGGTTTTATGAAAATATGTAGAAGGAATAAGACCTTCATGTATACAATTTACATCTGCCCCGCTATCAACAGGAGTAGTGAATTCCCTTTTGAAATTATAATCAATCAAAAGACTTATCTTTATATAAAACTTTTGTGAAGTGATTAATTCCAGGGTTTGTAGAAAGTTCCATGTTTCATCAGTAGTATCTGTAATCAATAGATTATCTAAAGCAGAGATATCATCTACTATTTTTCAATCTATAATATCTTTTCCTTTACCTTCAATATTGATAATTCGTGCGCTGAGCATATCGTTACTCATTTTTAATGCCAAGATCTCTTGCTTGAGATTATCAATCTCCTTACCCAAATCTCTGGGAGTACTGGCAATTTCTTGTTTCTCCTTCATCTGTTTTTTAATTTTCTGACATGGTATAAGCGGTTGATCGTTCCACAACTTTTCTTCCTTGTGAAGGTTCGGAGCATCCTGAAGTTGATATATAATCTGTGATGTCATACCTGGATCCTTAATCAATTTTAATAATTCCATAAGGTTATCACCTTTAAGAACATTGATGTTCATATCTTGAAATTGAGCAAATATATTATAAAACTCATCATCCTCCTTATTCTGTTTGCTAGAACAAGGTTGTCCGATTTGACATGATAAGCACTCTTCTTCTGAAGAAATATAACATTCGTTATTAAGAACTCTAATCTCCTCATCTGAGGAGGAATCCTTTGCTATTTCAGTTTCGAAACCTGAATCTTCTGGGTTCGAATTGAGCAATAGCTTGGATAATGAATCCTTTAAATCATCTCCAATGTTAAGGGCCTTAATCTTTTCCTTAACTTTATAATCCTTATAATATTGGCCTGTGCTTATAAGGATTGTAAGGTTAAGGATAAGATTAAGGCCCTTAACATTGGAGATGATTTAAAGGATTAATTATCCAAGTTATTGCTCAACTAGGAACCAGAAGATTCAAGTTTTGAAATTGATTTAGCAAAGGATTCCTCCTCAGATGAGGAGATTAGGGTTCTTAATAACGAAGGTTATATTGCTTCGGAAGAAGAGTGCTTACCATGTCAAATCGGACAACCTTGTTCTAGCAAACAGAATAAGGAGGATGATGAGTTTTATAATATATTTGCTCAATTTCAAAAAATGAACATTAATATTCTTAAAGGTGATAACCTTATGGAATTATTAAAATTGATTAAGGATCCAAGTATGAGATCACAGATTATAGATCAACTCCAGGATGCTCCAGAACCTTCACAAGGAAGAAAAGCTTTGGAACGATCAACCGCTTATACCATGTCAGAAAATTAAAAAACATATGAGGGAGAAACAAGAAATTGCCAGTACTCCCAGAGATTTGGGTAAGGAGATTGATAATCTCAAGCAAGAGATCTTGGCGTTAAAAAGGAGTAATGATATGCTCAGCGCACGAATTACCAATATTGAAGGTAAAGGAAAAGAGATTATAGATTCAGAAACAGTAGATGATATCTCTGCTTTAGATAACCTATTGATTACAGGTACTCCTGATGAAGCAGAGAACTTTCTACTAACCCTAAAATTAATCACTTCACAAAAGTTTTATATAAAAATAAGTCTTTTGATTGATTATAATTTCAAAAGGGAATTCACTGCTCTTGTTGATAGAGGGGAAAATGTAAATTCTATACATGAAGGTCTTATTCCTTCTACATATTTTCATAAAACCACTCATAGTGTTAGATCTGCTAATGGTCAGAAATTATAAATTACCTTCAAGTTGCCAAAGGCGTATATCTGCAATGAAAAAACTTGTATAGTAGAAAGCTTTGTTTTGGTAAAAGATATTTCCAGTCAAATTATATTAGGCACACCTTTTATACAAAACTATTTCCAATTACTAATATTGATAAAATGGTATCATAGGAACCTTCAATGGAAAGCCCATTACATTTCAGTTTATAACTTAACCTTTTTCAAGGGTGTTAAATGAACTCAAGGATAGGCTGATACATAAACACTAGCAAATTATTTTTCTAAAAAAAGAAATTTATATAACTACTATTGAAGAGCTTTTGGGAAATCCTAAGCTACAACAAAAAATTGATTTAATACAAACACAGTTTTCACTTCAGATTTGTAGTGACCATCATAATGCTTCTTGGGATAGGAAAAAACACATTGTTTCTCTCCCTTATGAGGATGATTTTAAAGAGGGTAATATCCCTATAAAAGCTAGGCCATGCCAAATGAATTCCAAATACTTTGGAATTATACAAAAAGGAGACTGCTTCTCTACTACAAAAAGGTTTGATAAAACCCTCAAAGTCTCCCTGGTCGTGTACGACATTCTATGTTAATAAACACGTTGAGCAGGAAAGAGAAGTTCCGCGACTCGTTATCAATTATAAACCGCTTAACAAAGCTCTGAAGTGGATCAGGTATCCTATTCCTAATAAAAAGATTTACTTGATAGACTTAATAATGCTATTATATTTTTTAAATTTGATTTAAAGTCTGGTTACTGGTTGATTCAGATTGCAGAAGCAGATGGATATAAAACTGCTTTTAATGTTCCATTGGACAATTCGAATGGAATGTAATGCCATTTGGATTAAAAAATTCCCTTTATGAATTCCAAAACATTATGAATGGTATTTTTATGCCTCATAGTAATTTTATCATTGTTTATATAGATGATATTTTGGTATTTTCCAATAATATAGAAACTCATTTCAAACATCTTGATTTATTTAAGAAAATTATTATACAAAATGGTTTGGTCATATGAAAACCAAAAATGACCCTTTTTCAAACTAAAGTTAGATTTTTGGGTCATAACATTGAAAAATGAAAAACCATTCCTATTAATAGAAGTATTGAATTTGCATCAAAATTTACGGATGTTATAACTGACAAAACCCAACTCGAGAGATTTCTGGGTAGCCTAAATTATATTAGTCCTTTTATAAAGGATTTGGCAAAGGATACAACCATTTTATATTAATGGCTAAAAAATATTCCCATACCTTGGACAGATGATCATACTTAAGCTGTCAAAAGAATTAAAGTTAAGGTTCATAACCTTCCTTGTCTTACTCTAGTCAATCCTAATTGGCCAAAGATAATAGAGACAAATGCTTCAGATAGTGGATATGGGGGGGGGGGGTATACTAAAACAATACTCTCCAGTTGATAAACATGAGTATTTAATACAATTCTATTCTGGCAAATGGAGTCCTAGTCAGAAAAACTATTCGACAGTTGCTAAAGAAATCTTGGCAATTGTAAAAAGTGTTTTAAAGTTTCAAGGAGATTTATACAATAAAAAGTTTATTATAAATATTGATTGTCAATCTGCTAAATTTATATTTAATAAAGATTGGAAACATGATGTTTCTAAACAAATGTTTGCGAGATGACAAACTTTATTAGCGTCATTTGATTTTGAGATACATTATAAAAAAGGGGACAGATAATAGTCTGCCCGATTTCTTGACTAGAGAATATTTGAGTTCATAACTCCATAGTTTGTCATACATATTTGTAGGATGATGAGGCCTACTTGGCGAGGCGGCGACCCCAATTATAGAGGTCGTGGTAGGAGAGGCAGAGGTACTGGACGAGATAATACTATTGTCTAGCAAGAAAACAAAAAACTTATAGCACAAGATCAAATAGGGAGTTCGGGCATTGATAAAGAAAGTCTGTTATACCAACAATTCATGGATTTTATAAAATCCAGAGAAAACAATGATAAACCACAACTTTCATAGGCAGAGGTTGCTAATGAAGAACAAGATGATAATGAGGGTTATGAAAAACATAAGAAGAAAGAAGTTATACTTCTTCTTGATTATAAAGATCTTCAATGGAAGGATGAGTCATGGAAGCTCATGGAAAGGTATTTAGAAACTGGACCATACCCCATCTTGACTTATAAATCAAGAATGCACTATGAGACCATACTCTCAACCACATGATCGGCTGAAATTCAACACTATTTTCCTATGCATACCAAGAAAGTTTATAACTTCTCTAAAATCATTATAAAAAAGATTTGTACTCCAGAAGTCTGGGGGTTTAGCACTTTGAAGGAACGAGAATATTTCCACCCGGAGTAAAGAGTTCAGGTAAAATTCAATTATTAGGATTATATAGATAGTTTTTATAAAACGTTTTTATATGAAAACCCTCACAAAAAATATTCATGGTTTATAAAATATGTTCTCATGTTTATAAACAGAACATCCCTACTTGGTTTTGGCATTGGTGGATAAATTATGGTCCATTTGTTAATATATTACCACAAACATTTAAAGGTTTATATACCGAATTGATTGACGTTTCTCCTAAAATTATAGAATGTGAGAATAATCAATCTATCATAAAAGGAATTGCTAATATGCATTTCTTCATCGAATTTTCCATTCCCTGGATTATGCGATGGTCGGTGAAAGTGGGTTATACCCCAGAACAAATTCCTTGCTTACACCGAACCTTTTATATAAGATTTTGGAAGAAATTATTACAAAAGATCGAAGATGGTGTTTTGAATGGGCAGGAACTAATAGACCAGATAACCTCAGCTATTGGAGGTTATACAAAATTAAAACAAGATCAATCGTGGTCAGAGAGTAATAGCCCATTTCAGCATATTGCCAGAAAACTCCAATTTAAAAAGGGAGTAATTTCAAAAGCAGAAATTATAGCATCTTATATGGCAAAAGTAAAAAAGAATTTGATAAAAAAATTGAATGAAGAATTCCCTTCAAATACTTCTATGGCATCTATTCATACAGAAGAGGAAGATATTCAGGACTCCCAAGACCCACATGATGCAGACTTCGACATTGAAGAATACATTGCGAAGTTTCAAGATAAGATGGAGGAATCCTCCGGCACGGGAAAAGAAAAAGGGAAAGAAAATATGTAATACACAGGAAAACAACTGGTAGACCCATCATAAAAGTTACCGCACAAATGGAATCTACTTTAATAAAGTAGATAAATTATTGTACTATAATAGGGCCCATAAGTTTTGGCCAAATTTACTTTATTACTTTTTATCTTTTAACCATGTCGGCCACGTGTTAGGCCACTTTATTTATCTGTATTATCAAATGATTCATTATATAAGGATCCTTAGTTGTAAGTAGAAGGCAGGCTTTGGCCAACTACTCTCTTCTCTTTATAAAAAAAACTCTCTTCAATAAAGCTTAAGGTTTGCTTTACATCCCCTGCTCTGAGCACAATCTCGACTTCTTAGGTAATTTTAAATTTTTGTTTTATTTAATTTTTATTATATATTTATCTTCTGGGTTAGCATATGATCGGCTAAATCCCTTGTGTTGAACTATGTTGCACTAGACTACTTGGAATCATGGTACTAATGCTTCAATAAAGCTGATGATTCATGTGAGAAGGTACTAAGGTTGGGTAGAGGACAGCCCCGGTGGAATGTCTGAACCTCAGGCTGATGGTCCTGTTTTAGCCCGCTGAGCCGTGGTGGCTTTAAGGCATTTTTTGGATCTGTTCTGAGTTAAGACAGCCCTGCCAAGTCTTGTCGACCCGTAAAATGTGTTGGAAATTTGCCTTTGGCGGGAGTTGCGACCGACCAACTTTAACGGCTTAAACACTAGTGTAACGTATGTTGGAGAATCCGGTTCTTCACACATGCATGATCTACTAAGTACGTAGATAACCGTAGGGCCAAGAATCGTCAAATTTCATTGAGAAATGAAAGAGATATTGGTTCACGAAGTAAGGTGTTTGAAGCATGGAAAGTGTGGTATTGTGTGTAATTCTCCCTCATCGGTAGAGGAAGAAAGAATTGTTGTGTATATAAGATTCGAAATTGGTTTGGGGTTTGGGACCCCAAGGGGTATCCCATGTGTTTAAAGGAGGGAGGACCTAGATGTGCTACGGTTCGAGGAAAGACCACACGCCGCGCCGCCGCCTTGCCGTCGTCGGTCAGGTTCAGAAGTTTCGGTTCACGGTCACGGTCGTGGGTGGGTCTTCGATATTATCTTTGGGCGAAAACTTTGCCGAAATGCAGTTTGATCCCAGTTTCAGATATACAGTTGGACCGTAATTCTTTCAGATGTGCGGTTTGGTCCCTGAAGTTTCAAGATGTACGCTGGTCCCTCAAGTTTCCAGAAAATCGAATTTGACTGGTCAAAACAGAAATGCCAAGCACTCAATTCAGCCATTTATTTTGGCTGAATTACTCCTCCTATAATGGCCAAAACAGTTGGTCTTTCTCCCATTTATGTTGGTGACTTTACTACCTCCATAATGGCCATTATTTGGCTATTATGGAGGCGCGATTCAGGCGATAAACAACCCCTCCTCTCCTATATAAACACCCCATTACACCATTGTTGAGCACTAAGACATATGCACGAAAATGCAAAGCAAAAGGTAAAATACACAACCAAAACAGTTTCTTCCTACACCTTCCAAGGCATCATTTCGTTACTCAATATTCTTCACGGTAGCTCTTGAGTTTCCTTTGCTCAAGTGTTCCATTGTTGTTTTATCTTGGGAGACAAATTGTCCAGGACGTATAAAGGATACATACGGGGCAATATTGTCTTAAGGACAGAGTGCCACACTCGACTCAGCAAAAACAATTTACATTTTTCCGTCTTCTACAAAACTGGAATTTCCAGTTTTTACTTGTGTAACAATTGTAATTTCAGATTACTAGTTGAACTATTGAATATTTGTTTATCCTTTCGAATATTTGTAATAGTGATATACTTCCCGTACTGCTTTATAAAGTACCATAGAGCAAAAATACCCAACAAAATGTTCCATTGATAGTGCCTCTCTTTGATCCTTCCGCTCGTATTCTATATATATATATATATATATATATATATATATATATATATATATATATATATATATAATCTATATATTTGTTGGCTATTTTATGAACTAGATCCTCAAAGGTATAGCTTTGTAATTTTCTCATTCAAATTTGTGGAATAACATGATTATAAAGAAAGAAATATAGATAAAAAAGGTGCTTATTGTCAAAACACAAAACACAAAACACAAAACTGCAAACTGATATATTAATGCTCCCTTTTTCTTGCATACAAATAAATCATCAAAATTACAAATTAAAATAAAAAAATAAAAAAGGTCAAGATGTCAAATCTCACGGGTGATAAATTATTAATGGCACAGAAATTGCAAAATTTTTCTAATAACCCTCCCTCTTGTAGTTGGAGTCATCAGAAGTGTAAACAAAAGGCGCAACAGAGTACAATAATGTGTTCTTCTTGCCATTTAGTAATCGGTAAGAAGTAAGAAGAGCTCCTGTTTTGCCCTTATTTTCATCAGTTGGGACATCGCAACTTTCAAGTGAAGAGCTTTCTAAGAAGGCTTTGCACTGTGTGATTTTGCAAGATTGATCATATTCCTTGAACTCTTTTAGAGAAAATACAGCATAGTAATAACCCTTTGCGTTCGATTGGTAACTCGAGAAGGAGAATGGAGCAGTTTCATAACCATTCTTCTCCACCCCTAGGCATGTTATCCTTGCTACGGCTCCTGCACGTAACAGGAACTTATATTCACTGAAAATGTAACATAATATATTATTGTAGTAATAGGTTACTTTGTTTTATTTTTCAAGTTAGTAATTTCAGTTGTTATTGTCAGTTTTTTAGGTAAGGGTAACTTTGTTTTATAGCACTAGTGACTATAAGTTAAAATTTGAGTCAAAATTATGGGAAAAGACGTGCATGCATGCAACAATTGTGTAATTAGGTGAAGACAATAGGCCACGGACAGGGGCAATATTCGCCTTTTGGCAATGGGTGCAGCGTGTTCACTGCCTTAGGTTCGAACAATTGTTAAGAAATTTTAGAAAATTATGTGTATATCAAGTTTTCACTCACATTATCACAAAATAAAAAAGTGAATAGTATTGCAGATTGTTTGAAAATATTGCAGGAAAGAAACATGATGTTGGGTTCTACTATGTGTGTTGTTGGGTGTATGACGGAATTCCTTCGGAATTTACAAAACTTGGTGAAACTTAAGTTCCGCAGAAAACTTGAATTTAATTACAAGAACACAATGTGAGAATTTGAGAGTGAAGAAAAATTAGAAAACTGGTAGGTAAATCTAATTGTGTTAAATTAAGTGCTCCTTATATTTCCGGTAAGACATAAGAGGTCGTTTGGTTGGAGGGATTAGGTGGATTATCTCGATTTATAATTTGAGATTAAATTTATCTCATCTTTGATTGGAGATATTAATAGGGTTGTTTGGTTTGAAATCAGGATATCCCAGATTATGATCCCGGGATTAAAACCAGGATTATAGCCTGGATAATTTAACTCACCTTTTATATGAGATAAATTATTCAGATTATAATCCTATATTTAATATCGATTTTAGCTAATATCTCTAACCAAACATGTGATAAATTTAATCTCAAAATATAAACTGGGTTAGCTCATCTAATCCCTTGAACTAATCCGCCCCTAACTGTCTTAAGGTACTAAACTTTTCTGAATAAGACACTTTACACTTCAGCTTTCAAATTCAAAAAAACTAACTAAGCTCCAATAGAGCGGTGCCCAGAAATGCCCCCTCCCCCCTGACTTTGTCCTTGGGTTTGTCAACCAACCTGGCATGTTCAGACCGGGGCACCTCGATGATGATGTAGTCGTAGTAGTCCTCTGATGGGAAATCTAATTCAATAAATCATTAAAAGGTAACCTCTTTTTCGGTGATCAGAGATAGGAACGAATCCAAAGCTTGCAAGGATGTTGGGCTTCAAACAAATAATAGAAAGCTGAAAAGAACTACTACTAATCTAATTAATTTCTGGATTTTTTTTACTTCAAATGGTATTATAAGTATTTACAATTTTTTTTTTTTTGTTCTAGCAATAAGGGACAACAATGTGACTGACTTACCCTTAAGTGGGATGAGTTTAGATCCTGATTTGCAATAAATCATTCCTTGAACAGCAATTATATTTGCTGCAGGGACCAATCCCTTTGTAGGCACAACCTTCTTATTATATGTTTTTGGGACATTATTGGCATAACCATAATAACCATTTCCATAATTGCTACTTGCAGAAGCAATAGTAGCTGCTACAAGGAACATTAGAATGCAGAATATTGGCATATTTTTGCTTGAAGCCATTGTCAATATTATTGGAGGATATGTATCTGTTTTTGACTTATTGATAATTTGGGCTTGTTTCTCAACGCTTAATATAGAGAAAAAAATGTTAAAGTTTGTGGTGGTGTCGTATAAGCGTGCACGTACTTGGAGGTCATGTCATAGCATTACAGGGTTGCACGATCATATGATTTGGTGCACCACTAACTAATTTAATCATTTCAACTTACTATTATGGATTTAAGTTATATTGGTTGAAAATATAGTGAATTTTTTACATCATCAATGTAATTTATAGTTTGTTTGGTTAAGTTTGGGAAGTCAAAATATTTATTTTTACAGAATTGAGGTGTTTGACTAAATTTATACAAGAAAAAAAAAGAGGTACTTTCGAGCAATAGCAAAAACAATTTTTTAGAAGTTAAAAAATATTTTTTTCTCCGAAAGCACTTTTGTAATCTAGTACGGATAAATTTATTGTTCTAATATAGACAAAATTGCTTTTCAAATTGATTAGCTAACACAAACCTTATACTCCAAAACTATATTTTTTCCCCCGAAAATCACTTCTACAAAAAGCATTTCTTAAATAAGCATATTTGGAGTCTTGGCAGATAAGCTATTAACCTGTTACATTGCAGCTCAGGACCGTTTATTCTAATTTAACAATTAATGTTATTAAATTGAATTACATATAGATATAATTAATTTTCAAATGACATGATCCTGTATAAACTTAAACGCTACTATTTGGTTCACGCAATTACCTAATTTTGCAGTTAGCCCACCTTTATTTTCTCCAACTATACAGTTTATTTCTTATTCACACTGGTTTTCGTTATATTGGATTTAATTCATTGCCAATTTTTTTTTCCTTCACTTGATTTACAATTGTAAGCGTCATTATGGTTTTACAAGGAACAAGTCCGTCAAAGGGACTCAAAGAATTTGAGCATGCATGCCATCCAGAACTTTAAGTTATTAATGGATGAAAATCAATTTGGAAATCCTTATATCATAGTTTTGGATGTTAATTTTTGAAGCTCTCATGATCCTTACACATTAGATTTGGGACGTCATATTCTCTTGTATACATATATCTGTTTTTCTTTCATGTATATTAACTAGGTTGAACGCATCGCGGGCCCCTTATGGTCGGCAAAAATTTTTTCACTTAAACATTTCAAGTAAGCTTTGTTTCATTTAGACACTTTAGGTAAGCTCTTACTGTTCCATTTAGATACTTTTTGCTGACTTAGCCAAATATGTAAAGAGGTAACACACTCGCCGATGACGTGACAAAGTAGCCAATTAACTGATTACATTTGTCATTTTGGGTCCGAAATAATAGTTAAAATGAATTATGAGAAAAAAGTTTTTTTCAGCAAAAACTAAAAAAAAAAATCTAAATATAATCCACATATTTTTTTGCCGGAAAATGAATGGCTTTTGCCAGAAAAAAATTTCGGTGAACTTTTTCTAAAATTATCAGATCTATTTTATTTTTAGGTTGATTTTTGGGCCCGTTTGCCAATTTTTTTATTTACTTAATTATATGTTAATGAAAGAGAAAAGATGATTTTTTTACCCAAAAAAATAATTATTTGAGATCATTAACGCCTTGTGGGGTGAATTTTTTTGATTGAAATTCTTTTTTTTTTTTAAAACAACTTAAAGTTCATTTTTGATGTTGATTTTGATACAAAAAATGTCACATGTTCTCAGATAATGTTGGCGATCTTCATTTTTTCAGTGAGCAAGATAGCAATGGTGGAAGGTTTGTTAATGATAGAATATCTTAAGCGGAGAAGAAAGCGAAAAAGAACAAAAAAAGAAAAAGAAGAAGAATATGAAGGAGGAGGAGGAAATAAAAAGAATTTAAAAAAACAAAAAAAACAATCATTTTTAGCATTTTTACACGCCTATTGTGTGTGAAAATCACATACCTTGCCAAGTAAGCGATAAGTATATAATGGAACAGTGGTGACCCTCCTAAAGTGTCTAAATGAAACAAAACTTACTTGAGGTGTTTAAGTGAAAAATTTTGCCGATCACAAGAGCTCGCGATAGTTTTATATTAAAATTTCAATTTTAGTATAAAGTATCCCGATTCACGATAAACAAATTAGAGTTACCGTGTCTTCCCTGTTGGCCTATGTCTAAATCCCGCTATATCTTTTTTTTTTTTTTAACATTCGAAATTTACGCACTTTTTTCTTGATTCATTTGTGAGTGTAGAAGAAAAAAGTTCATAAAAAATTAATGACATATTTTATTCAAATAAAATTGAGATTATGAGAAATAAAATTATTCGTAAATTTTACTTCTATATCCATAAAGCGCTTATTACCATAAAGCACATATAAATTTTAAAGCACAAAGTAATAAACTTCAAAATTCATAAATATTAAAATTAGAATCCATAAACTTTAATACATGAAATCTGCTTCTCATTTAGCATTAAATTTTATTAGTTAGTTATAATATTTTAATTTTGATATGATTTATTAACAGAATTAAATCTCAATTTTTTGTATTGTTAGTATTAATTAAGTGGTCTTGACACATTAAGTGAAAATAACTGTTTTCATCCTTGTGTTATTGCTTTATTATGATTTTGGTCCCAGTGATATTTGACTCCCCATATTTAACCTTTAATTAATCAAAGTAATTTATTTTGATCCTTCTACTAACTGTGGTTACCAATACAAACAGACTAGTCATTAGGGATGACAGATGGGTATAATTTTGCGGATTCCGCACCGCACTCGTCCCAGTTGGGGCGGGTATGGGTATAACTTTGGCGGGTAGTAGGCGGGTATGTGTATTGAAAATGTACCCGTCACGGGTAGGCGGGTAGGTGGTGGATTTGCAGTCATACCCTCCTCCCCCGCCACGCATCTAACCGCCTACCCGCCCGCCTTATACCCGCCCCAACCCCAAAATATTAGCAGTCCATAAGTCACGACAAGCCTCTCATTCTCCAACAAAACTCAAATATCTGGGTTTAGTGTACATTTGAAATATATAGCTATTTGGGTGGATAATTTTTGGGTTTTTCTTGGAAATTTTGTTTTCTTGATTCTTTGCTATGTAAGGGGAAGATGTGAAAAAAATGGGGAATTCTGATGGTGAAAAAATTCGGAATTCTCCTCCCTCTCTCCCAAAGAAAATAAGACCGTGACAGTATTGATTCTTGACTCAAATTTTTGGAATAATTTTTGGAATTTGAATTTTTGAGATCATGTTAATCACTAATTGATCACTAATGAATTGATTACAAAATATGGCAGACCGGTACATGCGGGTATTGGCGGGTGACGGATATCCACTTGGGTGGTGGAGCGGGTGTGAATTTAGGAATTTACCCGCCTAGGCGGGTATAGATGTTGAAAATTGTACCCACCACGAGTAGCGGGTATAAAATTTTCTGGCGGGTACGGGCCCCGCCCAATTGCCATCCCTACTAGTCATTACTGTCAAGAGCAATTACGGTATTACACAAGGAACACTTTTATACAAATAAAAAAAACTAAACATAACAAATTTACATATTGTTACAGAGTATCCTTCCCTCACACACGAGCATATCTGAGCCCTTCTGCCTTCTTCCATTTGAATGTGAATTAATAGTCTAATCCACGGATTATTGAGTAACTTTGTGGGTTTTTGGTTGATAAACAATTATTCTCTTTAGTTGTGTGAGAACACAATTTAGCAACTCCTCCTAGGGCACATAAAACAACTCACTGCTCCTGCTGAAGAGAAACAAAATCATTCAGTTTGACAACGCAACTCCGTTACAAGAGTGGGATAATATTCACGCCGACGTGTAAGTACTGTTGGAAATTTGCCTTTGGCGAAGAGGTGCATCCACCCATATTTAATGAATTAAACACTAGTGTTCTGCATGCTGGAGGCTTTGTCTCTTCTCACATGCATAATCTACTAAGTGAGTAGATGACCGTAGGGCCAAGAATCGTCAAATTTCGTTGAGAAATGAAAGCGATATTGGTCCACGAAGTAAGGTGTTTGAGACATGAAAATATAGTGTGGGACAAATCTCCCACATTGGTGGGAAAATGAAGAATTGCTCTCTTTATAAGTCTCTAAATTGGTTAAGGGTTTGGGACCCCAAGGGGTATCCCATGTGTTTAAACGAGGGAGGACCTAGATGTGCTTGGGTTCAAGGCTAAGCCCACACGCGCGCCGCCGCCGCCCGGTCTTGGGACTTGGGACTTGGGACTTTCTGATATTATCACTTTGGACCCCAAATTATTTAATATTTACAGTTTGGTCCCTGGAGTTTCTGGAAAGTTGAATTTGGGAACGACGGAAGGCAGAAAGTTTCTGCCTACCATTACTTGGGCAGTTGAGCAGCCTCCTTCAATGGCCATAAACAGCCATTACTTGGCTGTTTAATTCCCTCATTCAATGGCCATTAACAGCCATGTCTTGGGCAACCTCCATCATGCTATATATTGATGCATTTTGGCTCAATTATGTTGCACATATAGGACAGAAAATTAGCACAAAACAGTGACGAAAATCAGTACTCATACAGTGACGAACATACTCACATATACACAACAAAGACACACTATATACACAGAGACAAATCAGAAGAGAAAGTCAGTCCAAAAACGTTGGACGAAAACAGAAACTCTTCCTTCCTTTTCCATTTCTTCAGCAAGTCGATTCGTATTTGTTTTCTTCGTCAGACTCAACCTATTGGCTTTGTAGCGTTGAGATTAAAGTGTTGTTTTATCTTGGGAGACTATTGCCCGCTAACGTAAAAGCATATATACGGGGCAATCTTGTCTTAAGGACAGAGTGCAATCACTCGACTCAACACACAATTGTAACCATCCAGATTTAATGTTTTTTGATTTCAGGTTATCAAGATTCAAGACACAACAAGCTTGCGGCAGTTCTCAACATTGACCTATTAGTTTATCCTTTCGAACACTTGTAATATTTATTTACTTCTCTTACTACTTTACAATAGTAACCAACAATTTAAGACAAGATTGTATTAGTGTTCGAAAGATGTCGGTCAAAAGTTGTGTGACCAAATCTGGATATGGCTGTGGTTTTCTGGTAGAAGAGAGTGATGATGATGTTGTTGAAGGTCAACATGTTCGTGGTGTCACCGCTCCTAAGAGTGATGGGAACAAGTGCTCACGAGAGGCTAAGGATGTCAACTGGGACAAGAGGAGAAGGCTAAAGATGTTGTTCTATCTTGCAGCAGAAGGTCTATATCTATCTCAGACAAAGAATCCGAATTATGGTAAGGAGGAAATGGACACTCAGTCCGATGAAGTCACTGAAGTGGGCCAGAATCCGAAATTGGGATAAGTTATTTTTCTTCCTTGTCAAGAATAAAGATTAAATGATGTCTGATTAAAAATGGCTTAAAGTAAGAAGGAATATGAAATGTTTTCACAAAATAATTTATATTCCTTACGCTTTAAAAGCAGAAGTTTAATCTCATCTTCATTCCCGTTTAAAGATTGAATTTTGTAAACGACTTAAAAAGATCCGTTCTTTTAAGTGTAATTATTAAAAGTGTGTAAAGTATGTTCGCACATACGAGGGAGAAAGATCCACTGACTGTGCGAAAACTGTTACCACTCTTAAGTAAGCGCCAACAATTGTCTTGGCACCAATCATAACGAAAGAAGACTAAAAGCTAAAGACGTTGAGCTTGTCACACTATTTGGCAGAAGATCCTTCATAGGATGATATTGGACACTCAATCATACAAAACCTCTGGGCGACTGGAGTGGGCCAAAATTCCTTTGATATGATGATATTGGACACTCAGTCATACAAAGCCTAGGGGCGACTGGAGTGGGGCCAGAATTCATTCATAGGAAAAGTAATGGACACCTAGTAAGGTGGGCCAGAGTTTCCAGGTCTTAAATGATCTGAAGGCCTAAAGAAATGCAGTAAAGAAATTGGACACTCAGTCTTCCAAAGCAACTGGAGTGGGCCAGAGTATCGAGATCACATATGATCCAGTTACGCCTTAACCACGGGCAAGAGGTTGTTCATGTGAAGCAACGCCACCTCTAAAATCAAAGGGGCTGGAGAGGTTGTCCTCAATAGGACTCCAGGGAATGGGATCACTCTAAAATGAGGTGATACATGTCCCAAACTTGGTTTAAGGGACGATGTTGGTCAAGCTGGTTTGAGACTAGTCCAGCAGGTCTGTAATAACTAAGAATGATACAGTATGTCTGTAGCAAAATGAATGATATATTTGTAATTTGTGCATATATGCCATCATAGATTAAGACACGTTACATAGAAAGTCATTCAAAAGCTAGCGAAGTTGAGATTGTTGCCTTCTTTCGACATAAAACCTCAAAATGAATGTGAGGTAGGCGAAGAGGTATATCACCTTTCTAAATTTCGCCAAAGGAATAGCGAAAGAAGCATTGCTACTCTAGAACTTAGTCACACCTTTATGGGTGATTTAAAGTTTATACAAAATAGAGGGGGAAGACAAGTACGTTGTGACCTTCATTGATGATGGTACAACGTATTGTATCCTTTTTTTGTCAAAAAGCAAAGATGAAGTTGTTGAAGCGGATAAGCGCTTCAAAGCAGAAGTTGAAAATCAACTAAGCCTACGGATTGAGGAATTCGTAGTGATAGAGGGGGAGAATGTGAAACATCGTTCATTAAACGACTGTTCATTACTCACCTCAGTCCAACGGTGTTAGCCAAGCGCAAATCTGTACGCCCAAATTATATGGGGCAAGACGATCCTTACCGCTAATGCGATTCTCAACAGAAATACGCATAAGGATAAGGATAACTCTCCGTGTGAAATACGGAAAGGATTTCACATACAAATGTTGTGATGTGGGGTGGCTTGGTAAAAGTTGGAATACCAAAACAGGTCAAGTTGTACCTAAGACTGTAGATTGCATATCCACTGGATCTGCAAATAACAGTAGTGCTTATCGCCTCTTGGTGTCAAAGAACGCTGAATTCTTTGAAGATAACTTTCCTTGAAAAAGGAAAAAGAAGTGATTGCTCAAGGTTAACAAGAACCCGCAAGTGCCTGACTGTCCGGAACTAGACGTTCCGTATCTACAGGACTCGGAAGTTGCTGTCTATTCGAAACTTAATATTCCAGATCTACAGAACTCAGAAATTCTAGATGTTGAATCGAGACGGAGTAAAGAGGGAACAAAGACTTGTTCCAGTCCTTCTAGCTTGTATGGTTGAGAACGAACCATGGACAATTAACAAATAATTATTGTCTCCAAAAGCGCTGCTTTGGAAAGAAGCTACAATGAGAGAAACAGATTCCATCATATAGAACCATACTTGCGTAATGGTTGATCTTCCTCCGGGAAAAGAACCTTTGGGTTGTGAAAGAGGATACTAAAAAGCGAGTACCAAGTAGATGGATCTACTGACGAGTATAAAGCCTCGGCTACTTGTACATGTGCTCCCCTGGGAGTAGCTTAACATCCTGGGCCATTGCAGTCTTGCGTGGCATAGATGTTGAAACAACCTTCCCAATCGGAGAGTTGGAAGAAGAGGATCAGAGTTGGTTTACTGGACTGTTGGGCTTCTTCCTGAACTTTCATTTTGGTCCCTGAAATGTTTACATTTTGGTCCTGGAAGTTTCAGATAAAACAGAAACAATGAATCTGACCACAGAAACATTGACTCTAAAGTTAGAAAGCCAACAGTTGGAAAACCAACAGTTTGAGAGTGGAAATTAAATTGAAATAAAAGATATGGGTATCTCAGATGACATCTTAGGAATTGGATTTCTAAGACATCTAATGGACTGGTCTAACTCCAAACTCAGTTGTGAGATAGTTGACAGTCTCGTTGAAGCCACCAATGGATATGAATCATAGAACTGATTGGAATCATGGTGTACCCATAGACAAGGAGCGATATGCACATGTCACGTGTAGTTTAATGTATTGTATACACTACAATCGACTTGGTATCGTCCTACAAACAGATCAGTTGAACTAAGGTTCACTGATGATCTTAATAAATGATCAATAGAAGGCGTTAAGTCGGATATGACGATATCTGAATTATTCGCTTATCTACGGATTATAGTATTCTGGATGTCCAACGGTTCTGAGAGAACACAATGATGCAAACTGGACATCAGATATGAAGAACACCAAAGCCACAAGTAAATGTGTATGGTGGGTCTTGGAAAATCCTCTAAGCAAACTTGCATTGACCGATTCATGATGGGATCAGAGTTTATCGCTTTATACAAAGCATGCAAGAAGTTGAGTAACTTCATGACTCCTTAGAGGACGTCCCTTATTGGGAGAAACCCGTGCCTTCAGCAGTTATACACTGTGGCTAGCCGGTCGGCTTCAGGAAGGACACGGATGACGACGTCTGGACATATATGTCAGGATCTGTAGGAGACATAAGACCGTATGGCAGTTGATCATCACGGGTGTCACTTCCTTGTTTACTAACTAAGGGACTACCCGGAGATCAAGTGTTCTGCCTGTCTAGGGGAATGGGCTTAAAACCCAAACAATACGAACCATTGCGGTGGTAACCCAACCATACTGATTGGAGATCCCAAGAATTTGGTTCAATGGAAAAACTACGCTGCAAAGGGTTCAATTGAGTGCTTCGATGGAAGCAAGAAGCACTTCGGATGATGATTTCTGTACGAAAACATGAATCCAAAGCTGTTTCCACGATAGACATTAAAGTGCTACCTGCATGGTGGGTAAAGGTTAAGCTTCCAAACCTTTAACAATCCTCAAATGGTTGAGGTTAAGGTTGGGGAAACTTTTAATGATTCCTAACACTCGTGAAGTGTGGTATAGCAGGATACCTTGTAGGAGATCACCTATTTAAGTGCGAGGACAGGCCGCCTCAAATGAACGCACTTAAGAAACCAAGTGTGTCCACGGCCACAACGGACAAAACCATAAGAATGAAAATGAATAAGGAGAGTTATTGTGTTGGTATCATTGTCTTGGCTTACACTAAACACTGACGGTTCAAGACATCACGTTCACCTCGCAGTAAGTAAGTCCGGTGGTATTCAACTAGGGAAGGTTCAAAGGGGAAGCTACCTCTCCTGATGCAATATCTTTTCGCTGAAAGATTGCTGAAAGTAGGCACCTTGTGTGTGCGCCACAATCTCTCTTTCATAGAGGGGATTGTTGGAAATTTGCCTTTGGCGGGGAGGTGCGTCCACCCATATTTAATGAATTAAACACTAGTGTTCTGCATGTTGGAGGCTTTGTCTCTTCTCACATGCATAATCTACTAAGTGAGTAGATGACCGTAGGGCCAAGAATCGTCAAATTTCGTTGAGAAATGAAAGAGATATTGGTCCACGAAGTAAGGTGTTTGAGGCATGGAAATATGGTGTGGGACAAATCTACCACATCGGTGGGAAAAGGAAGAATTGCTCTCTTTATAAGTCTCTAAAGTGGTTAAGGGTTTGGGACCCCAAGGGGTATCCCATGTGTTTAAAGGAGGGAGGACCTAGATGTGCTTGGGTTCAAGGCTAAGCCCACACGCGCGCCGCCGCCGCCCGCCCGTCCCGTCCGGTCTCTGTCTCGGGCTCGGGTCTCGGGTCACGGGTCGTGGGACTTTCTGATATTATCACTTTGGATCCCAAATTATTTAATATTTATAGTTTGTTCCCTGGAGTTTCTGAAAAGTTGAATTTGGGAACGACGGACTACCGTTGGAGTTGATTTTTGAAGCGTTAACCATCCATTACTTGACTGTTAACTCCTCCATTAACAACCATTACTTGGGTTGAGCAGCCTCCTTCAATGGCCATAAACAACCATTACTTGGGTTGAGCAACCTCCTTCAATGGCCATAAATAGTCATTACTTGGTTGTTTAATTCCCTCATTCAATGGCCATTAACAGACATGTCTTGGGTAGTTGGGCATCCTCCCTCATGCTATATATTGATGCCTTTTGGCTCAATTATGTTGCACATACATGACAGAAAATTAGCACAAAACAGTGACTAAAATCAGTACTCATACAGTGACGAACATACTCACATATACACAACAGAGACACACTATATACACAGAGACAAATCAGAAGAGAAAGTCAGTCCAAAAACGTTGGACGAAAATAGAAACTCTTCCTTCCTTTTCCATTTCTTCAGTAAGTCGATTCGTATTTGTTTTCTTCGTCAGACTTAACCTATTGGCTTTGTAGCGTTGAGATTAAAGTGTTGTTTTATCTTGGGAGACTATTGCCCGCTAACGTAAAAGCATATATACGGGGCAATCTTGTCTTAAGGACAGAGTGCAATCACTCGACTCAACACACAGTTGTAACCATCCGGATTTAGTGTTTCTTGATTTCATGTTATCAAGATTCAAGACACAACAAGCTTGTGGCAGTTCTCAACATTGGCCTATTAGTTTATCCTTTCGAACACTTGTAATATTTATTTACTTCCCGTACTGCTTTACAATAGTAACCAACAAGTACTTGATTAATTTAATTAGTCTAAATCTTTAATATTGACTGATGAAAAAAATACCTAAATCTTTGATTATATAGGATTCTTTGTGTAAAAGTAATAATTACAAATACTAATGAAGATGAAGCATATAATATTTCACGTAAAGAATGAATTTAATTAAAAAGAATTGCTACAAGAATCATAAAGATCAAATATCTGTAGTGCATCTTCGGAATTCGTACGACTGGCTACGTTTTTTGTGTGGGTTTTACTTCATAAAATGACACAAGTGACCTATTCTTATTTACATTTTCAACAAAAGTTCAAGGGTGCACACAATTAAACTAGAAGTTGTCATAAAATACCATACAGATAACCCAGTTCTTGAAGAATTGAAGCCAACATAACTCAAATTCAAGATTAATGTGGATTTCCATTACTGATTACATTATTTTGTGTTGGATTTGTATGATCATTTACGTTTTCTGTTGGAACTACTTATTATAATAACACTAATAGATCCTACTTTTCTTTTCTCACGACAGATGAAGGTGAAGATTCAAATATGTACACCATTACACCGTAAAGATTGGTGGGTGTTTGAGCCGAAGATGAACTATGTTAGTGGACAGACAGCTTATTATGACTATTGTAAGGGAGATGAAAATTCTATCATCAGTGTATGAAAAAGTTGAAAGTTAATGATAGAAAAGTGAAAATTTGATTCAAGTTATTTTGAGATAAGTATAAGATTTTTATCAACTGATTTAGATATATATAACTTTGCCTATGAAATACCGTACTAGCTAGCTTATTTTCTTCTGTATATTGCAAGTCAATCAACTTAAACAGCCAAAGATACCTCAACAACAATTGAGGAGTTCTGCATTCATTTTAGAAGAAATTGGTGAGCGTAGATACAAGGTCACTCTTCATCAAGAGAATGGAAAACAATACGTCCCACTATCAAGATTACAAGAAGTGCTTTCTCAAAGTAGCAAGAGAGTAGGAAGTGACCCACGGGCCAGGAAGAAAAATGTTCCTTAAATAAAGAAGTTGAAGACAATCAATGACAACACAAACATGAATTTAGATCTTGTTTAGACCTAATTCTTTCTTGATGACTTTGAAACTAATCATGCTTTAGTGACATGTAAATGATTGTTTTTTTTTTTGAAAAATAGTAAATTTAAAACTGTTTGCAACTTAAATAGTTATCTTTATGCCTGATCTTAACTTCATCACCTTTATTCTGCACTCTGACTATAGTAGATCATAGGCACCATTGTTTTCTACAACAAAATTATAGCCAATTTTTAACAAGTACGTTTTGATGATCAACACACTTCAAACTGTCGGAGCAATAGCATCGTGCAGTAACACAATTTACATATATAGCTCCTCTATCATATATGTTACAGTACTCGATATTAGTTACATTCCAAACGCCTTCGAAAAAAAGAAAAAAATGCAACCATGTTACCTGTGTATTGGATCCAAGATGACTTCCAACTATATCTTTTCTAACAGATCCATCTGATATCTCTTGAAATTCTTTTCATCCCAATTAAGCACACTTTCTTCTTCTAGCAACTCCAATATATAGAGCAGAAAAATAATGATCGCCTCCAAACTGGAGGAAGTTAAATCAGAAAGAAAAGTGAGAAACATTAGAGGGCATGGATGAACCAGGTTAATATCATAATTGGACCCTTTTCAAATTTAAATATTAATTATTAATGTTTGGTTTGGTGTTGTGACATTCTGCCCAACATATTGTTTTAAGTACTAATTAGAATTTAAGAAATGTTGGAACAAATGTCACAACATTCGGACCAACATTTTATGAAAAACAGTTTTGCCTTACTTCACGGAATGAAGCAATATTCGTGGAAATATTACTACGAAGTAAAAGTGACTTGGAAAGGTATCCGAAAATTTGGGATATCTTATTTTTTTTTCGGATCGGATAATCCAAAATGAACAGCCCTAGTAAATAGGAGCTGATGAAAAACGTGGGAAGAACAAGTCAAAGTCGTTGCTATGCTTGAGGAACAAGTCCAAAAAGTTAGAGGATTTTGCTCCATGATCTTCTCCAACAAACCTTACCAGCTGCCCACCTTTCCCTCAACCTTCACAACAAATCGATGAGCTTTCCAAGGAAGACTCTCTACTATAAATATAAATAGAGAGGATGCCCAAGTGAATCAATATCCAGAATCAGAAATCAAGAATACCAAGAGAGCTCTCGGGAATTAAGCCCAGAAAACTGGATCACAAGTGTTGCCTGAGCGTGTCGACAACATTCTGTCCAACATTACAATTGCTGGTTAGATTCTAGATGTGTTATGTATTGAAGCAATTGTAATGAGAAGTTGTCTATGTCTATTTAGGTAGATTTTTCAGGCAGAAGTCATCTGCGACTTTACCATTTTTTAATTCCTTTGTGTTGTACTTTGTAAAATTGTAAAAGAAGGAATTTATTCAATTGTATATAATATATATAATACTTTTGATCATTGACCATCATAAGTTATATCAACATATAACTTATGAAAATTTAAAACTTTTGTGTTCTTTATATTTCCGCTACTTTTTACTCTTCAAAGGTTTTCTGTTTTACTACTGTGTTGTTACTGTTGTCAGACGACATTAGTCCTAATATTCGGAAACAGAATTGACATTCAAAGTTGATTTAGTTTATTTGCATTTTATTTATTGTTCCATAGCTCCTCGGGACCCAATATGGAAGATGGTTAGTATTTTTAAAATATATTATTACATTTGTATTTTTTTTTACTTAATGCTAATACTATTTGTTTCCTTGTGATACTTGTTTTGTAGGTATGAAAGATTTGACTATGGAACAACCAACAATTGATCTTGATGAATCGTTGGATATTTTTGAATGATGTAATAGTCTACTAGACTTGTGAGCTATTTTGCATGGTGGTGAAACTTTATGGGATTTTAATTTGTGAATTTTATTTGTATTGGTGTATTAATTTGGATGTTGGACATTGGATGTTTTAGCTAGTAGTTAATGTATTGGACATTGCACCTATAAAGTTCTACTTTCCATTTTGGAGTTTTACTATTTGTTAGGAATTACAGGTTTATATCCTTGAAGAATGAAGACTATATTATTGTGTATTGGTCGGTCACATGTTGGGTTGAGGTTATTTCAGTATTTAATTGTGTTTACTTTAAGTGGTATGTGAGGTTTCTATTGAACAAATTTGCTGAAGAGAGAAGGATATTTATGTGGCAGTTGCTAGAATGATGAATGCATGATAAATTTCGGATATCCGGTTATCCGATCCGAAAATTTTGGATATCCAATTTTTTCGGATCGGATAATCCAAAATGACCAGCCCTAGTAAATAGGAGCTGATGAAAAAAGTGGGAAGAACAAGTCAAAGTCGTTGCTATGCTTGAGGAACAAGTTCAAAAAGTTAGAGGATTTTGCTCCATGATCTTCTCCAACAAACCTTACCAGCTGCCCACATTTCCCTCAACCTTCACAACAAATCGATGAGCTTTCCAAGGAAGACTCTCTACTATAAATATAAATAGAGCTC